>JANIJI010000006.1:4042500-4475000 GCA_024500535.1 Leptonema lineaticorne | reverse complement strand
TTGTAGAAGAGATTTTTATATAAAACGTCGAATATTTTCATTTATAATTTGATGAATTTATATAAATCTAATCTAGAAATAGTTATTATCATATGGATGTCAAGTCGAGCGAAAATCGTTATCGCCGTACGTCGACCCTTTAGGGTCAAAAAAAAATATGTCACTGCGCTGACTGAGGGCAAGAGGGGCAAAGCGGGCGGCGGGGAGGGCGTAGGGAGGAAAAAAATATGCTATTTTTGCCATTTTGTCAAGAGATTTTCGACATATTAATTTTAGGTATCCCGGAAAAGTCTCCAGATACTACCCGGGAAAACTCACACGCCGTATGATTGATGGATTCGTATATTAATTTTTTTTTTCTTCGTCGTCGTCGACACGAAAACGTTATTATTGATATAATACGCGTTCGTAAATACGTTCGTATACTATATAAAAATAATATTTTCAACAGAATTAAATATTATATATATGTATACGTGTATAAGGAGCAACAGGATTGACTCCACTTGTGCAACATTGTGGCTCGTTAACTCGATGGACGAATATATGCTACCGTGTAAAAATGAAAAATATATTTATATATAATGTATATATATATATATATATATATATATATATATATATATATACATAGTATAAAAAGAAAATTTCAAGATCTGGTAGACGCGAGTGTCAACAAAAGAAAATCCAGTGGCACACGTAGAACGACCCTCGAGGGATGTCGAGTTGCAGTGATTATGCACTTAAACTCATTGTGAACCGGGATAGACCTAACGAGGTGTACAACTTTTGAAACGTGAAGACGTCTGGAATTCTTTTTATATTTCAGCGAAAATTTTTAGACCGACTTGTCGAACAATTATCGAAAATATTTCCTTGTGTGGAATTAAAAAACACTAGTTTTTTTTTTTGAACATATCTATATATAAATATATAAAAATGAAAATAGTGCAAATATTATTTTTTTATTCCATATTAAAAATATCTTTCTGATATAAATATATAATATAAACGTCAAATAGATTATATATTTGATTTCTATGACATTAGTTATCTTTAATGATAACGTGTTTATTCGTGACATTGTTCAGATCAATTTAACTTCTTAATTCCAGTTATATAGAGCAACTTGTATATTTATTATATTTGAATTTTTTGTATTTATGGCATCTAAATTTTAAATTATTTTTGTTTTTATTTATTATATTAATTTTTATATTTTTACACTTTTATTACATCAAAATTATATTTGAAAAAAAAACCTATTGGCAACTTTAGAATATTTGAATAAAATAATTATTAAACCGAATTCAAAGAAAATTACATATAATTTTATACTGTTAAATTAATTTAAAAATATATTTTTTTTTCAGGTGGCATGGCTGAGAGTTGACACACAAACAATCTTGACAATACAAAATCACATAATAACAAAAAGTCGTCGCATAGGAGTCAGCCACAGTGACCACAGAACATGGTTTTTGCATATAAGGGAAGTTAGACCCACAGATAGGGGATGGTATATGTGCCAGATTAATACGGATCCAATGAAGAGTCAGTTGGGATACTTGGATGTCGTCGGTAAGTTAAATTTTATCATATATATATAATTAAATAATAATTGCATAATTTTCATATTGAATTTATAGAAATAAATGTGTTTGAAATGTCGCATATCGAAACTTTGGGGTCACCTTGCAATTTATTAAAGCGCTTTACACGAATTATTATAAGCGATGTATTCGAATTTATGTTGAAAATTTTAATGAAATTTTGATTGAATACACTAAATCAAAGTTTCGGTCGCATGTATCTTAAAAGCTTTCTCTCTATTAAAATCGACGATAAGATCGACCGAAAACGTCGGATTGAATCAAAACATATCACTAGAAAATTTTCGTATTCGTCATTACGTCGAAATTGGTACGACTTGAGTTTTAATGAAAATCATAACAGAAGCTTAAAATTGTTTTGCTTGTTTATTTATATGTGAGTGAATATTTTGATTTTGAACTTAAATTGCTATCGAATATATATTCCAATATATAAATGTTAAAAGTGGACTAAAATATTTTTATTTTATACAATATAAAAATTCATATATACGGAAAATATATTTTTAATATATAATATTATTTAAATATTCACATTTAGTATAAAAATAAATATTAACTGAACAAGCAACCAAATTTCGACGTCGATTACAACAATATATTTTATATAATAAAGATTTTCTTCGTGTGCGGTTTATTCAGCGATTCTAAAATTATATTGTATTAACTTTTTCAACAATATTTATCAAAAAAAATACTACTATAAATTATATATAAAATTAGAAAATCATCTTTATATATATATCCAAATTTTTATTAAAAATTATTAAATGACAAATTAACAATATATTCATTTTTTAGAATTTATGAAGTAGAAAAATCACTGTATATTTATTATTTAAATTAATTAATATTTTTAATATACAATTATGAAAATATTTTTTTTTAAGTACAAATATTTAAAATGTATTATAGATATTTTGATAGCTATATTTATATATAATACATATCAAATTTTAAACCGTTTGTAGTTAAATTTAATAAACATTTAATTCGAAATACACGTTTAATAACACTATTGATTAACGATCAAAGTTTTTAAATTAAAAAAAAAATACATACGAAAACAAATTTTTGTATAGAAAAAGTTTGAGAAGCGCTCTCATAGTATTGTATACGCGAACTATTCGATTTTACGTGAGGTAGAGTTTTTCTTTCGTATATATATATATATATATATATATTTTTTTTCTTTTTTTTGTTATATATTTTTTTTTATTTCAATTTATTGGCGTTTACGGTCATAAATATAGAGCCTAAAGCGCCCTTGTAGAACGTGTCACACGCGAAGTTAAATGAAAACTTTTGCACTTTGGAAAATTCACAACCGTTTTCCACAGGCATCGCAGATGGACCCCGCAGATATGAACTATCGAGTCGAAAAGTTTTTATCTCGTAAATAAATAACAAAATGTTTGCACAAAACTTTACACTCTCTGTTTGCATAAAACTTTTATGTTTCACACGTTCGAGTGCTATATTATATATATATATATATATATATATATATATATATATATATATATATATATATATATATATATATATATATATATTACATATATATTATATATATTCGCAACTCTTCATATTTCACCTGTACGAAAAGTTTTGGAGAATCGTTAATTTTTATATAAACACACGCGTGTGCCATCTAAACATTATATATTATATTATATTAATATATATTATACAAATAAGGAAATAAATGAGATAAAGCGAATCTTTGATTAAATATATTACTTTGAAATTTTGTGTATTTTTTTTAAATATATATATATAAAAAATAGATAATAGAATTTTATTGTAAAATTGCAACGAATAAGAAAAAAATATATCATTTCACGACAATAAGGAATTCTTTGATGTGAAATATAAGACATTTTTACTCGTTTTCACTTCTTTTTTATTACTATAAAACTTGATTCCATACAGTGATATCTTGAGTCGATGAAAACTAGTGATAAAAATATTTTGAGATTAAAAATTTCATGTATTATATTTCAACTATCCATTTATTATATTATACGTACAAATAAATTACTTTAGAATTGAACATTTATTTATTTAACATTAAATCATTTAAGAAAATTAAATTCAAACAAAATACATTATTAAAGCGCATTCGCGTTTATCTCAAAAAAAAAAAAATTAAAATTAAAATTAAATCACAAAAGCGGTAAACTTTTCGTACAAATTTAACCGCAATATAAACCTCGGAGTTTTCCCATTTATTATTTATCATTATACTTAAATATTTCGCGTTTTGATTTGCACAGATTTGCAAAATATTTGCATTCATAATCATCGGAATAAATTGAAATCTAAAGATTCCACTTGTAATCTCGTTATATACATTTAAAAAAATATAAATATATACGTATATTTTCATACGAGACAACCTTCGTTCATTATATATATTTTTTATATCCGGGCACTAAATTAAAACTATGCGTCTTTTTAACGCTTTTACAGCTTTATGCGCCGGCGTAGCTTTCTAAAGTGAGTAAAATCGGTGGAAAATTACACTTCAACACTCGACTCGTCTCGGAAAATTTTTAAGACTCTTTTAAAAAGTTCGGTAGTTAAGCGTTGAGCCTTATAAAATGTATGACTAACAGCTTGATAAAAGTGCATTGTTTCACTTTGTACTATTTTATTTTTATTTTTTATTCATTTTTGCAGTTTATTTTGCATATTTTTTTTTTAGACTTTTTGCTTTAATGGAAGTTGCATCGCGTATTCGAATTGAAATATTAATGTTAATTACATTCCATAAACTTTCCGTACATATTTTCAGTTTTCATAACATTGTTGAAATATATTTGTGGATGAAAAATTTACAATAATAAAAATGTGCTATATATAGAAAAAAATACATCATCATTTCCTATACAAAAATATTGTTTTATAAATGAATTAATTGTTTATAATTTATTTTTTTCATATTATATATTAACGTTACTATTATATTTATCGTCATTTTTATTTGTAATTAAAGATAATGATTTTAGTGGTGGAAAAAAAGTTCAGCAATTATTGTCTATTTTTTTTATTAAATCAAAAAATATATAGATGTATATATATTATCATAGACCTCTAAAAATTCACAGCACATCACCATTAAAAACAAATAAAATAGTATTTCGATAACGGAGCACATAATACGAACGCGTATAATTAATTATTAAATTAGGAAAGCTTTGAGCTTTCGAATTGTACCGAGATGAAAAGGGCCGCACCCTTTGGCCGATTGTGCAACGGTTGACGCAACTTGGCTGCGAGCTTTTGTCACGAAATCAAAACGCAAACGTCCGTGAAAAACGCTTTTCAGAAAACTCGATGAAAGCAAAGTTGAAAACGAAATTCCAACGAAAACAACATCGAAACATATTATTTTGCCTACTTTTACAAATATTCAAATCACGCTTATAATTTACATTTGACATTTATCGTTATATGATTAATCGAATATTAATATATATATATATATATATATATATATATATATATATATATATATAATAGAAAATTTCATTCAGTATACGATTTAAATGTGTAATTCAGCAGTGATTTGCGAAATTCGACGTGGCAAACGTTGCTGTATTTTGTCCAATTGTCCGTTTTGGTAACGGGACCCAACGTTCTAATTCACTGAACTAAAACTGGCAGTTTAACATCACTGACCAGATGCAATTGCACACACAATTAATACACAGAACCACCCCTGGACGCAGACGATTAATCAAGTGAGGGGTTGCTTCCGAACAATTCTGAATTGGTCACCGGAAATCAGGTGAAACACTCACAGCAACCGCTCGAATACTTATAAATGCTCCGCTATTTTCATGTGTATTATATTGAATTTAAACATTACAAAATTATTATTAAAAAATATAAAAATAAAAATTATTATATAGATATCGTTGTAATTGATCAATTTGTTAATTGATTCGGATATTGTCATTGAGAATGAATAAATATGTAAAATTTCAACTCAATTATATATTCGAAAGCGGTCGAAAAATTGATTACAAGAATCTACTTCGAAAAACCAATAAATAATGCAAATTAAAAAAAAACAATGTGTAATACGAAATCAAATATTTTTAATACTTTCCCGATATTGTAATGACAAACATTTAAATGTGTATAAAACGTTAAAAATCGTTGTTTTCTAAAAATATATTTTTATTTTCAATTTTCATCTGTATATATATATATATATATATATATATATATATATATATCAGATATTTCTATTTCCGTATAAAAGAAAAGGGTGCAAGGCGATTATTTCGACGATTAAAAATTTAAATTGCATTTGAGGTAAAAAACAAACGAGAACGAGTTAAGATAAAAAAAAGAAAGAAAAACCTAGAAAAGGGTGAGAGTGAATGGAGAAAATTCGTTTGAAAGCAGTTTTTCGTTCAGACTCTTTTGAAAAGCGCTTTCGGTGTCTGAAAAGAACTACCTCATCGGTTTTTTTTCCACGCTCCCAAGTGACATTTCTTAGAATTTTACCCGCTTGTAAAAGGAGTAAATGAAAAGAAATTTAATTGTCTAGATGTGGAAATCGTATTTAAAATACGTGTGTATATAAGTACGATACAATATAAAGTTTTAGAATATAGTGTGACACTAAAAAAAAATCAATTAGATTTATAAAAGCGCTCAATACAATAGTATTATTATATATGAATGAATTTAATGTTATTTATAAAATATATTTCAATATTCATTTCTATTGATAATACTAATTAAGTAAGGGTGTATTTGAATAATAGAAATGAACTAAAAAAAAAAAACACTTCAAAGTGAAATTTCTAGAATTTTGAGATGGCTGAAGAGAGAGCTTGAAAGGCGCGGAACGTCAATGAAAACGGGCGTTGAAAAGCTCGAAACAAAAGCTTCGGACGCACCCTTAAAACTGCCGCAAAAAGCGGCGGTGGGCCCGAAGGGATGCGGATATAAACAAATGATGCAACGTTCGCGACAACAATTACCATTGTCTAAAATTGCGCAAGTGAGGCTGGGGAATGCAATTGTGTAACCAGATAAGGGGATGTTGGCTTCTGACGTCGACACCACTTCACCGTGGATTGTCAAGTACTATTAAAAAACAGAAGTGCATCACCATTGGCAACGTAAAAATAATAACAATTTATAAAAAAAATATATATTCAATATTCTAATCATACTTTCAACCGTTATGAATATTCAGCATTGATTACGTTAAAATAATATTTTGGGTTGATTTTTTTTAATATAAAATAAAATAAAATTATAATTATGATTAATAATAAAACAATACAAACTAATGATTCACTTTAAAATATTGAATTATTATTGAACTATACACAGAGAGATGCAAGAAAATTCTTTCGAAAAACTATGTTAAAAATTTGATCAAAATAAAATAGTTTTCGACAAATTTGTGGAAAACATTTCAACTATTTCTATTTGCACAAAAATATAATTAATAAATCAGCGTCCGTTAAATTTTAATCAAGTTTCAAAATAAAAGATGGTAGACGACTACTCTCGAAATAAACCCACCCTGTATAAAATATACACCGTTAGATATTTATTCACTTCGAATATATATATATATATATATATAGAGAGAGAGAGAGAGAGAGAGAGAGAGAGAGCGAGAGAAAATGAACGAAAGCAATTAATTATCGAATTCCAAAGCGAAACAATGCTTTATAATTAATAATAACAATGATATTAATTTAAAAGTAAAAATATATTAAATTAAAAAGGCCGAGTTTTGAGAATCGATATGGTAAAACTTTGTAATCGATTGCAATATTTTCATGCGAATGTTGTTAATTTTGCATTCAAAAGTATTTAAATTTATATTTTTTTTATTATGAACAATTATAATGCTAAATATATATATATATATATATATATATATATATATATATATATATATATATATATATAATTGCAAATTTTTAAATATTTTTATATGTAAATAATATTGCACATGGTCATATTTTTGGTTGAGAAAAAAGTATATTTTAATATTCAAAATTTGATTCGTTATAAGTCATAAACGATTGCGTGCGGTTCCACGAATATATTGCGCCCAAATAAGCTTTTATGCGACCAAAAACCGACCGAAAATTCGATTATTCTATACGGTTTATTGAACCCATTATATGTATATATATATATATATATATATATATATATATATATATATATATATATATATATATATATATATATATATATATAAAATGCAACGAATTTACGTTTACTAAAACGTTTATTATTAGAACACTAATTTTTATGAAAATTAATTTTAAATATATTCGCATTTTTGATAGATTAATAATTTATATATATTTATACTCAATTAATATTTTTCATTATACATATAGATGGCTCTAATGACGATAAAAATATAATAGTATTAAAATAATTGATTTTTCTTTTTTATATATTCTACATATATATATATATATATATATATATATATATATATATATACATACAAATGTTTAAAATGTATGTGTCACATTTTTTGTATGCAGAAAAAAGAAAAAAAATCATAACTTGTATAAAATTATTGCTGTATGAAAACTTTGCAACAACTTTTATCGCTATATTCAACAAATACACACACATTCAATTGAAAAATCGTTACAAACCACATTTTTAAATTACATACAAAATTTCACACAGCATATTTGCATACGTTTTTCATGTAAGTATATAATATATATATATATATATATATATATATATATATATATATATATATATATATATATATTGTGACGTGAAACAACCACAAAATCTATAATGAACATTCGTGATTTTCTCATATTATTTAAACGTCGGTTCAAAACTGAGAACGTATGCGTTTTAATAGTTTATTTTTATTATTATTAATATATTAATCTTTAGATCTATAATTCGTTAAAAACACATTCACGAACGCATGCATTTTTATGTTCGCGCTTTAGCTGGTAATATATTTTAATTATCGCCTAATTAAATATTATAATGTTCGAAGCTTACAAATTTTCGTATTGCCTTCTTTTATAACTGTACATATATTTAAGTATATGACTTTGACGTATTTCGTAATATTAAATTGAATAAAAAAACAATTATATTTAATATATTTTTAGCAATCGTATTTAGGTTAAGATATTATTAAAAATTTTGAGTTATTAAATTATTTAACTTTATTTTATTCTAATGGAAAATTAAATATTTATATATATAAATATTTTTGGAAATTATGTAAGAGTATATATTGAGATTTTTACATAAATATTGAATAAGATTACAACAAATTAAACTATTGCATATGTCAAAATAAATATATCTTATAAATTAGTATTAAAAAGAAAAGTTCACATTTATCATAAATATTTTTTAAGAAATATATAAATTAAATTTTAAAAACAAGTTATTCGAAGTCTATTAAAATCGTCTAAAATTAATTTCAATATCCAATTCAAAGATATAAAACTCATTTTGGAAAGTATTCTATATTTATTGTAATTTCGAAGCTTTTTATATATTTATCTCGTAAATCACGAATTTCGAATTGAACGAAATATGAAATAAATGACTTATTCAACTTTTCCGATATACATTAATAGTTTCGTAAATTCAATGAAACTTTCCGAGAATTCGTATTGAAATTAACAAAATTGCCTATATAATATATATATATATATATATATATATATATATATATATTTAATATACATAAACATCCCAATAATAAAAATAAATAAATTAATAAAACAAAGGTTTACATAAGTCATTAGTTATAGTAATTTGCGTCTATCGTGCAAACACATAGGATTAGCGGAATAGAGTAAAAAAAAAGGGCAAATTGCTACATATTAAATCTCGGTCAGAAATCAAAGTGAAAAAGGTCGTATAGGAAATAAATTAAATATAAAATACGCCGCATAAGTGAACGAACGGAAAATGGGGATTGAACTGAAATAAGACGAACGAAAACTGAGAAAGTATAGTAGAAAAATAGCTAAATAGATATATATATATATATGTATGTATATAAGGAAAATGCAGTACGAATGGATAAAGATACGCCTCGTACACTAATTTAACCCTAAACGAAAACAGACCTAACTCCATGCACATTGGACTTGATACAAACTGACAAATCCCGAGGGAGGGTCGATAAACTAATTACGGGAAAGCCACTCTCGCCACGGCTGCCACTTTCAAAAGTATCACGTGAAAAACAAAATAAAAACCAAGTGGAGAAAAAAAAATAAAGAACAAGAAGAAGTGGAATAAAGGTAAAAGCATACGGGAACCACCCTTGACTATCCCTGTTAAGAATTCAAAGCTGATAGAGTGGTAATTACTATTCACTGAATCGATTGCGGTTTATAGCGCGTGTGTAAAAAAATATATATTTGTAACATATTTAATCTAAATTAATTGCTTTATATATATATATATATATATATATATATATATATATATATATATATATATATATATATATATATATATATATATATATATATATATATATATATATCATATATTTATTTATTTATTCGAAAATAAAAGTTTGATTCTATGAAAAAAATATGTCAAAAAATTCATTACTATTATAAAAATTAAATTAAATATTTATTAAATGAAGTATTTTCATAAGAAAATTAAACATATTTAAATAATAAATAAAAAAATATGCATTAAGATATTACTTGAATACGATTAAAATAACTTTTATTTCCATTATTCACAAATTATTTTTCATATTATATTTATAAAAATATTTTTAATCTTTTAGAAATAACGAATCTTATTTTATTTAACTTGTAAAAATAAAAATCTGACCTTATATATACTATATTTTTTTTATAATGAACTAAATATGACACACATTATTTTTAATTTTTTTTTATAGTAAAATTTTATTTTTTTAACACTCAAAAATACTACATATTCTATTGAAAATTATTTATCTCTAATATAATATAATAAAACGTAATAAATCAACTATAATTGTACAAATTGATGACTGAATTCACAAATCATATAACTTAATATTAAAAAATGCAAAATCCAAAAAAAAAATCAAAATAATTACAAAAAAAATATAAAAAAAACAAATAAACACTTCTCAAATTCAAATCAGATATTCAATAATCAACAGGAAAATAAATATATAAACCTTAATATTTATTCATGAATATTAAAAATATATAATTTCAACATCTTAAGTATCTTTTTAACGACCGCTTCGCATTTTATATCGTGCATATATATATATATATATATATATATATATATATATATACATATTCGTCGACGTTTACCGTCTTTACGACGTCTTAAATCCGAAATCAATCGTCAAAAGACGGTCGCTGCTCGTAAAACGCAAAGTTTTCATTGCCTAATTTCGTACGAGCGATAATTATTGTTAAGGTTTCTCTCTCGTTTTCCGGCGACGAATCGAACGAATTTTAATATGTCGATAATAATTATAATTATACCAGTCGAATAATATAATATTTTATTGTACGAACAGTACGACGATGCGATAATATTATAATATTGTATTATATAATAGTAACGCGTTATATTCGCCGTTATGAAATAACGAGCGACGTGACTACGACGGAATCATTTATTAACAATTATAAATACGGGGAAATATTCGTATTTATCGTTTCAATTTTCTATTTATATATATATATATATATATTATTAATAGTTTTTTTTGTGACGTTTCGAATGACGTTCATTCAATATATAAATTAATTTATATATTCTCCAGTTAATTTTTGGATTGGATTGATTTTATTGACGAAATGAAATATTTTATTTATTGAAAAAAAATTAGCTAATTTTAATCCGATATATATATATATATATATATATATATATATATATATATATATATATATATATATATATATATATATATATATATATATATATATATATATATATATATATATATATATATATTATTCATAAATTGAATAAAATAAACGTATGTATGCTACGTATGTTATATTAAAGTGTGCAACTTTTTTACAATAAAAAAGACTTAGTAGAAAATTGTGTCTTAATAGAAAATGTTTTGTCATTTTGAAAATTATAAAAATCTATCATATATAATAAAAGTGACATTTTTAAAAAGTGTAGACAAGCAAATATTGTCATTTTTATTTAAACATAAGTTGCCTAAAATAATAAAAAATACAATAATTTATTTAGTTAAATAATTATGGACAAAAATTAAATTAAAAAAAAATAACTTCTACTTTTATTTTGAATACCAAATCTACGACTTTTGTCTCAAATATTTAAATATTGTTCTAAATTATTATTAATACTTTTTATTAATATTAAAAATGCTTCATATATACATTGATAATAAAAAAATTTTAATCGAGACTAGCGAAAAAAAAATAAAAAAATAAGCGAGAAAAACGATGAAAAACAAGGACACGTATAGAGCGAATAGAAAGAAGAGGTCGCAGGTAAAAAATTGAAAACTTTCACCGTTGGCGATAGTAAAAATGAGCCTAAATAAGTTGAAGCCGGTCGGTTCGTGTGAGGTTTATGTGCGCGAGAACGAAGCCTCCGACATTTTCGCACACCACCAACCCCACGGAAAGCGAGAGACCTCTGGAACCACCCTTATTTTAAGGGCTTTGACGTGACCGAACCGGCGAACCTTCCGAGGAGTCTCGGAGCAGTTCAAATTAAGAAGACCGTGGCGAGAAAAAAAAAGGCGCTCTTTTTACGAGCACTTTCCTCGAATATCCTCGAGGTCGAGGCAGTTTCGCGAAGAAATTTTCCGGAAAATGTTGTGTGCCGAGTGTCGCCAATGACCGACCTTACAAAACGACAAACATCCCCCTTTCGGGAATTTAAAAACTCGATTTATATACCGACAGGGATCATCTTGAGATCGTGTCTCATGACTTATCCTATTTTATTATATATATGTTTTTCTCATACTATATTGTATTTTCGATTGGGCGATTTCGTTTTTGTAATGCGGTTTCAGTATTATCCGGATGATGGTTCTAAAAATCTTCGAATATATATATATATATATATATATATATATATATATATATATATATATATACATACATAAGGAATAGTGAAGGAGAAAAAAAAAAGCAGAAGCGGTAACATAATTGTGTATGTTATCCGAGGGCATTTTCCTGAACGAACGAGCGGACCATATCGTTTGGGAAAATTCTACGTGGCTCGTCGACGCCCCGGTCACGTTTTTCCGATCCAACTATAAAGAGTTGAGTAGCCATATTACTAAAATTTTTATTACGGCGAAACTTAATCATAAATAATTCGAAGTGGTCGGGGAATGGAGACCGTGCTTGTCTTATTTGATATACTTATATATGTATATTTGACGTAATACAATATATATATATATATATATATATAGAAAAAAAATTCCCTTTTTCCGGCTATTATCGTTGTCAAAGTATTGGTTCAATGATGCTTGAACTGTGAAATATCACACTTTTTTTTATTTTTAACACGAACGTTTATGGAAATATAAATAAAACATCGGTATAATAATTATTGTTAAAAAATATTGATTTTAATTTATATGTATTATGTTTTGAATTAATTTGTCAAAATTACCATATATACTTTAATTTAAATTTGTATGTGTAAAATAAATTAAACTGTGGATATTCAGCGAATTTATTACGTTAAATACAATATCAAAGTTATTATTTATAAATTATTTTATCTTAATATTTCAAAGTTATTTCTGTAAAAGTTTTAACTAAATTATTTTTTATAAAATTTCTAAGATTTATATTTTTCAGAATTATTGAAACTTTATTACTTTTTTTTCCATTTATTGTCCCAAACATTTTTATCTTTTGTCGAATCCAATTCTCAATTTTATTATCAGCAATAACGATAACATTTTATATTACAGATATATCTGCAAATTTTTATTTATCTTAGAAATCAGTTAAATCGATAAAAATATTAAAATTTTATTAAAAAATATTTAATTACATTAAATGAATAACAAAAAAAAAATATTCTTGATTAAAATAAAAATCATAATTTAATGTAGAAATAAATAAAAAAAAACAGTAAAATAAATTTCCAACTGTCACTAATAATATAGAATTATTAATTCGAAACTCCCACCTTATAAATATTTCTATAAGCTCAACGCGCTTACATACCTGCAAATTTATATATCGAAGGGTCGCAAAGTCAATAGGGGTATGAGAATCGAAGGGGAGGCCCCCAAAATAAAAAAGATTGGTAACGATTGCTTAAGAGCGAGCCGCTTTTTCAAAATACTTATGGCCAATTTATGTTTTCCATCGTGTATGAGATAAGCTCCACCACCTCACCACCCCTCGCCTCTCGAAAAAGCTCCCTTCCGACAGAAAAAAGCTCAAACTCCACCATCTCGTCGTTTCGTTTTTATACCGCGAGGCCGGGGGGAAAAAAAGGTATTCAACCCCCGTCTCTCAATCTTTTCGTGATAGCGGCGAGACCCTTTATATTTAATGGATGAGATTTGCGGGGCAGTCAACCTCTCTCGCGCTTAACTATCGGAGGCCTCCGCCCCGCGCTTCGATGTATATAAAATAAAAGTTCAAATGAAGATTTATTGCGACTTCTTCGCGTAATGGATACCGGTTTTTACCTTTTTCTCGGTTACCTTCAGATAATCCATTTAATTAAATTATAACCGATCGCGTAACCGCACATGAACTAACATAAAACTATCTATTGGCATGTAATAAATTTTATTTTAGAATAGGTTTTTTTTTTGAATTCCAAAAATATAAAGATAATTTTCTTCGCCAAATTAGCTATGAGTGTGTTTTTAAATTGAGTTAAATACGGATGCCATTTAGAATTTTATTTTTATAGTACAAACTAATCATAATTATTCCAATTTAATATTAAAATTATAAACCAGTAAACTTGTGTATGTTAAATCGCTTGAAATATACACATTTTTATTATATATTTATTTTTTTTAAATTAAATTGAAAAAAATTATAATACAAAACAAATTAAATCACAAATATTTATTTAATGATATAAATTAATTAATGAAAAAAAGTTATATCAAATACAAACGTAAAAATAAAACAGCATTTAACTTTGATTTTGACGCTAACATTTTATATATATATATATATATATATATATATATATATATATATATATATATATATATATATATATTGTTTAGTTCAATTTATTTATTTATTTTGAAATGGAATCCACTATCTTTAAATTTATGAACCATATTCATACTGAAAAATCATTTTTTCCGCTAAATAATCGATCGAAATAAAATCGCAAAAAAGCTTCCCTGCAAACAGAGCTTTGTATTTTCGAACTCGTGCATTTTAAATGCATTGTAATCATTTGCAGTTACCGAACGGTAAATCTGCGCGAACCACTCATTGTTTTTGCTCACACTTTTTAACCAAAGGGCATTTTTTACACGGACAACATCCGGATATCCTCGGGGTATTGCGGTGGTTATAGGGGTTGAAACAAAAGAATACACCCTGTAAAATAAAATAAAAATACCACCGATCGAAAAAAAAGCTCGTATTTTTAGATTTTCGCCGAATGTATATTGACCATCTTTCAAGATAGTTTTGTAGAAAAAAAATATCTATTTATATTAAAAATATTTAATAATAGTGTATATAAAACAATTTTTAATACTGCTGTAAAAATATATATGTTTTTCCGACATGGAAAATAAACAAAAAGTCACTTCGTAATACAGAGAAAGAAAAGGAGACACGAACAAAACAGAGAAAATATCCTTATTACGCAAATTCATTTTACGTGTCTTTTGTCATTTTTTTTTTCTTTCATACTTTCGCCGACCATTTTTCCTTACGATATTATTATATATTACCCAGAATTCTTTACTAGAGTGTGCGTGTGTTTTTTTTTTTTGTCTCTGCGGTTTCTTATAAGAAGTTGTATGATTTATGCGTATGGTTTATGCTGACACACGTTCATCTCATATTTTTCCTACTAGCATTGAAATGTCAGAAATGAGGGAAATAACAGCTGCAAGATATTGAAGTGAAATTGCCGGGAAGTATATATCGCCCGTTAGATATCGAACGTGTACTAGGTTCATAAGCGCCTCGCGCTTTTCTTTTTTTCCATCACCCTCCCCTTCCCCTCGTTCCTATTTCCATTTCCATCCCGGCGAGAAAAAGTTGGCTATTCTAAATTTTTTCCACTTTTTCTCAATTATGCATATATCCGTTTTTTACGACATATGGCGTTGGTTTTTCTATTTCTTCAATTTTTTTTACTATTTCTTATTATATGTATTATATTACATTTACAATACAATATATATATTTTTTTTTTTTAATAATAATTTAAATAATAAAAATATTAGATTAAAAACGATATTCTATATATAGTATACAGTTGATTCGTATACGTCGAATACAGGTAAATAAATGTACATGTGAGTTACCATCGATCCAACACTTGCATTTATATGTATCATGAAACTCATATAATCCAACCATTTTATATTATATTACAGTTCTCATATGTAACGGATTAACGAGATTCTACATCAAATATATATATATATATATATATATATATATATATATATATATATATATATATATATATATATATATATATATATATATACGGTGCGTGATACCAAAATTAAAAACGCTTGTATATTTTTGTAATAAAATCAAGTCACGAAAATCTAAATCAAATTAAAAATGTTCGATACTATTTTTAATATGAAATAAAATATATTATATATGAATATATATAGTAAAAATATATTGATATTATTTTTAAGGTATCAATTATTTTATATAATATCAAATATATGATTTTCAACAATATTCAATATAATATAAAATTTTATATAATATTGAATAAATTATATAAAACATTTTTTTCAATATATTAATATATTAAATTAAATTTATATATATTTATATATATATATATATATAGATGTGTGTATGCATTGGTAAGATTTATTATATGAACCGTACAAAGATATTATCGGGCAACAATAGTTAGTCGCTAGGCCAATTGATTAAATTAAAACGAACCCGTTTATTAATTCAGTGGCGGCGCTAAGTATTTTATCGCCCGCGAACAAATGATCCCGACTAAATCGAGTCTTTTTCGCCCCCACTGGCTTGATTTACGAGCCTTCCGGATAAACAAAACTAATGGCATCCGGTCGAATGAAAACACATATATATATATATATATATATATATATATATATATATATAAATATATATAAAAAAATTGCCAATTTTTTTTCAAGAAATTTCAAAAATATGCACCATTTATCACTATTTATTCAATTTATATATATATATATATCGTATTTTATATAGAAAAAAAATATTCAATAATAATTATATTTTCAGTACCGCCGGATATATTGGACTATCCAACAAGTGCCGATATGATCGTTAGAGAAGGTTCCAATGTGACATTAAGATGCGCAGCCACTGGTACACCGCAACCACAAATTATCTGGAAAAGGGAAGGTGGTGAATTAATACAATTATCTTCAGGCGAAGAAGGTAATACATTTCATATAAATTACCACCTTCTTTATATACATCTAAATTCCGAAGAAATATCAATCATTTTCATATGTGTTTATGTAATTTATATATATATATATATATATATATATATATATATATATATATATATATATATATATATATATATATATATATATATATATATATATATTCTTGAGTTGCGAATAATTAATCACTACGTTATAATGCAGAGTGTAAATTTTTAAAATGACGCCGTTTTTTTTTTCTTCCTATCAATAACGTAATGAAATTACGATCCATCATCGTAAATTATTCTTACGTGAAAATGTGCGTATCGATATTACGGATATGCTATTACTTTCGATATATTATATACAGCATGTTACAAAAAATATACATAAATCATTTTTTTATTAATTGTTAAATTTTCCTAAATTTAATCATGTAATGGTGAGAATCTTTCGTCAGATTTTTAACTCTGTACGTCCAATTTTTAAATATTCCTTTCTGGTGGATTTAAGATTTTGCTATATTTTAAATCAGAATTATATATAATTTAATATTATTTTTCATGTAATTATATCATTATTTAATATATTACGATGTAATTAAAGAAAGTTACAACTTTCTCTTATATAATATAATTACATATTTCTACTAATTTTCAAATAAAAATATATCTATAAAAAATTAAAAATAATATTCAGATGTTTAACAATTTTTAACATCAAATGAATGTTTTTTTTTTAAATAGAAATATATTACTAATAAAAATAATATAATTTTAATTACAAATTATTTATTTATTATTGGGTTATATATATATATTTTTTAATTTTCTAATAAAATACAAAATGTATGCATATATAATATTAATAAAATGAAATTAGATTAATCAACCACTAAGTGATTAGAAATGTATAAAAAATTATATTTTTTTTGAACCACCTTATATACATGTTTACATATATATATATATATATATATATATATATATATATATATATATAAATATGTTTGTGTGTGTGTGTTATACGCACATATTCGTTTATTTGCACATACATAAAATATTTTATATCCATTTTCATGCATAGACTTTTATTCTTATATATATATATATATATATATATATATATATATATATAATTTTTCCGGTGCTTTTCGCACGTCCCGAAAGACGGATCAATTAACCGGAGGTGATTAATCACACACCTCGTTTATTAAATATGAAAACGGTCAAAATTTAACGTTTCGACGCCGAATAAAATACACAACTAGATAAATAAGCACACAAATGTGTGTGTGTGTGTGTGTACATAAATAATGTAAGGAAATTAGTGAACGCGATGAATTAGAGGTAGAAAAAAAATTGTTCAATTTAATCACCGATCACAATATCCGTTCGAACGGATTTAATCCTAGTGTTGTGAATGATTTATAAACGAATCGTATTTAGGTTGATTAAAAATTGTATTATATATATATATATATATATATAATTATATAATTTTATTTATATTTTGGGGTACGTTTTTATTTTTGATCAAATCGTTCGGACATATTTACAAATTGTACTATCGTTTTAAGTATTGTTTTTTCTTAATTGAACGCATTGTTTTGACACGGTGACTAATAGCGGAATCATTTCAATTAATATATTAATTAATTTACGCATTGTTTCGGCGGTTTAATTAGCAACCGTCGAGAGATGCTACAAAACTGGGTGGGCGGGAGGGGGCGAATAAAGTTTTTTTTGAAAATTAACGACGAACCCTCATTCTGTACGAAATGACAATTAGATGAGGGGGGTGTGCAGAAGGGGAGACATTTAATTAATATTGTTTTATGCGAATGTTTCGCTTCGAACTCACTGGCCATCATTGACAAAAAAATAATATTCGCGAAAATTTTCTTATTGTTGATTTTCTTTATTTTTGCTGAAAATTTTCAGTCACATCAGTCGAAGGTCCGATGCTGAACATCAGCAGGGTGAATAGATTGCATATGGGCGCATATCTTTGTATAGCCTCAAACGGAGTACCACCCACTGTTAGCAAAAGAATAATGCTTATTATACACTGTAAGTATTAATTATATAACTATAATTTATTCCTAGTATATTTTTAAATATTTTTTTCAATACGTTTCTATTGTAAAAAATAGTTTTACCACGTGAAATAATACCATACATATTAGACATACTCATAAGTAATATCATTTTTTGAAATAGTAAAAAAATATATTTTATTTTAAAAATCAATAAAAATATTTATATACAGTATCAAAAAAACCTTTGATATTTTATAATAATAAAACAACTTTGTTCAATAATACCGTTGTTAATTGAAATATTATAATGTTGTTAAAAAATGACGATTTAAAATTGTCGAAAATATTACATTCAATACTATTATGAAAATTTTTTTTTTCACTAAAATTTCACAATAATAAACATTGTAAAATTATTATATATATATATATATATATATATATATATATATAAATATATATAGATAAATGTTTACTTATTTACACATAACATCTTTCAATTACGCAAACGTCAAACGAAGAATGAAATTAAGTTAACTATAGCAAAACAAAAAAGAAAAAAAGTTCATCAAAACTTTTCAAAGTAACTTTCGGAATAATATAAGATAAATTAATACAAATAAATATTATATTTTGTTTTATTTATTATTACAATCAAACTTTTTACGTCTTATTTCTATTTTAATTATTATTTATAAATCTATATTATATATATATATATGTATATAAATGATTTATCTATAATATTTAGATAGTTTTATTATGCGAATAAACTCGAATTGTGCGTGTCGCATATTCGCGACAACCGTCACGAGAGGGTTAACAATCTATTCGAAAACTATTCCTAACATAATTAACTTACACAACATTGTGATTTAATTGTATTTAACGATAATTAACACACATTGACCGATGATTAAAGTATCGAGCGTAAAAAAGAAACAGATCAATATAAAAATATTAATATGCAATATGTGTTATGATTTTTTTTATTTATGTATTAAATTATCTATAATATGCTTATTATTTTTTTTTAATATGAATATTGATTTAATGGTGATTTTTTGTCGTAGTTCCTCCTATGGTATGGATTCAGAACCAACTTGTGGGAGCCATCGAAGGGCTGCCTTTGACACTGGAATGCCACTCAGAAGCCTATCCCAAATCCATAAATTATTGGACCAGGGAAAAGGGAGAGATTGTTCCTCAAGGTAATAATAATATTATGTATATACTAAACGGGGGGGGGGCACCACAATGGAAATATCTCCATTGATTTATGACAAAAAAATTCGGTTAGTTTGGTATAGAAATTTCAACGTTTAATACAAAGTTAACCGTCGATTATTAAAATATTATATATACAATATTTTTAATTAATATATTATTATACAATACAATTTAATTATTCGATTCAATTTTTTTTCAAAAAAAAATATTATATTATATTTATTATATATCTATCTATATAAGAAACATTTCATATAAAATTTTCAATACAAATATACCATATTAAAATAAAATTCAAAAGATTATCATAAATATACATTCGAATAAGTTCAAAAATATAATAATAATATAATATAATATAAAAAAGAAATTCTCGTTAGATTTCGACTGAAAGCTTATCGTACAAATAAATCGGACCCGGTTATTTTAACTGCGAAAGCTACTATCGATTTTCACTATTAAAAAAAATTCACGAAAGTTTCATTCTATTCACCTCGCCTTCCGCAGCTTTTCTTCTTCGTTCATAATCCTCTATTTTACGTTGCTAATAATGATCTACGATACGCGCAAAAAAAAGAAAAGCTTCGAATGTTTAAAAAAAGCTGTCGCACGCGCGTTAAAATTATTCAATTATATAGCCGCGAATTAAATCTAATTGTGCGATTGTAAATTCTGTTCAAAATTACTTGGTATTTATATATATATATATATATATATATATATATATATATATATATATATATATATATTTGGCGGAATTTTAGCAAAGACCACAAAACGTGAGGCCATTTAACGTTTTTCACTGTGAATTGTATAAGAAAAAAAATAATTTATATGTATATTTGATGATGTTCTTCGTTAAATTAAATCATGATAAGGCTTGAATGAATAGGGGAAAAAAAGGAAAAGGTAAAAAGGCGATTTAAAATAAAGGCAATTTTCTTTATGACAAATTCGATAAAATATTTCTTTTTTTTATCTATAATTATCGGAAAATTTCACGAATGAAATACGATTCTACGGCTTACTTCATATTATATATAATATATATACTTAAAGATATATTTAATAAAAAAAAATATTTTTGCCTATAAATTATTATATTAATATGTAAGATTGCTGTGATTTTTTTAAAATATATTTGAACTGAAAAACAGCCAAATTGTTTTTAAAAATTATTATAAATTTTGAATGTGTAATATAAAGGAAGATTTAAATAAAACTAACCTACTTTTTGCCTTCATTTTTACATTATGAATTAAAGATTTTTTTTATATTATAATAATAGACGTTTAAAAATAAGTTTCTTATATTTTCATGCTGCTTACAACATCGATTAAACTTTTAAATGACTTTCTGTAACTCGTATTCCATCTTGAAATCGTAAATTCAAATATACCGTTATTTATCTAAACAATCAGAAATAAAACTAATAATAAAATTGTAATTTTGCAATATATTAAATAAATAAAATAATAATTATATATATATATATATATATATATATATATATAAACCCATCATAAATATTTGCAGTTCTCAATTTCCCAGATATAAATCAAAATATTCATATTTATAAGCGCACTAAAATTTCCCGGCAATAAAAAAAAATGGCAATCAAAAAATAAATACACTCGCAATTTTTCAAAAATCCATAAATACCAAAAAGGGTACTTTCATAGCATATATGTACATATAAACATATATTTCCATTCAATAAGTCAGAAAATGTGGCGGCGACGAAGGGTTAAAAAAAAGTGAAAGTGTGAGGGTTAAAAACGACCAATTTTTGGCAATCCTACTCGTTTATTATTTTCCTTTAAACGTTTCAACTAATGCCATATTCCCGTAATAAAAATATAGTTTTAATTTTATTCTTCGTATATATATATAAATATATAATTTTTTTATATATTTTTTTTCAACCACCGCTCGTAATTATACAATATTACCCCCCAACGGTCTGAGTCACGCGATACGATTTTCCTTCTTTTTTTCCCAACATTATTAAGGGGGGAAGTTCGCCTATTTATAACACAATTACATGCCGTTTAGAGGACCGAGTTTTGTCCAAATTTGTTTTTGTTTAACGAGCCTCGAAAGTATTGCTAATTGTTTGTACGATTTCCAACTAAATATATATATATATATATATATATATATATACGCATGCATAAAAATATATATGTTTAACGATAAAAACCTGCGCTCGTGCACACTTATTATCGATGTTCGAAAAATCCGTTCGACCTTTGAACGATCGTAATAACGTGTTTAATACCCATGTAATAATTTCAATAATAAATATGTGTATGTTTATTTTTATTGCTGGGTTTTTCTCTCTCTCTCTTTCTTGGAAAAATTTTGAAAAATGCGACGATAAACGGCGACATTTTCCCGTCAAAGCTTAATTTCTCCTGAAACGCGTAAAAATAGTCCTAGATGTATTAAGGTGACATATATAGAATGGTCTTTACGAATCATATATTAAAAATTTACCTTTGAAAATTGCGTTTTTAGCCGCAATAGAAATAGAACCTTTTTACTCGGAATTACTATATAAAATTTTATAGTAACGTATATATATATATATTTATCGTTAAGCTAAAATAGAAAAGTGTTTATTTTCTTCATTCTATATTGGATATGTAATACTATATTATATTATAAATGTATATGAAAAATTATTTTTTTTTTCAAAATTTATTTTAAAATTTAAATCTGAATAAAATTATTACTTTATATGACAGTAAAAAAAAATAAATTTTGATAAATAGCGAATTTTCTTTTTTTTTTAATAAAAAAGTGAAAAAAAATCGTTTTTAACCCTCAAAGTGCGGACGGGGCACCGCTGCGTCGACACGCGAACGGGCAATTTAAACCTACGTTCGGAACCGCATCCACGGTTCATTTGTTTTTAATTAAAACTTGGTCCCGAATGTGCGAGAGTGTGTTCGCGTGTATTTGTTCCGTTTGTGTTTCGGCCGTTTTGCAGGTTTCGAATGCGATTCGCTTTCGGTTTTCAGCGTGGAAAATCTCTGAAATCGTTTTGTATGCGAAAAGCGCGACGCAATTTTACACTAGCGCCGAATGAAAAATAAACGCATTTTCCCTTTGACTTTTTGGTGGGAAAAAGCTCTCGTTGTTTTTTTTTTGTAAACGAATTTTTTTTTATTTTTTTTTTTTTGAAATTGCAGACAAAAATTGTACTTGATTATTGTAATTTAATATAAATGGATAAAAACGTATTTAATTTAAATAAACGATTTTATATTCAATGAAATAACGAAACGCCGCCGCCGCCGTCATCATTTTTATTCGTTGATTATTGATTTTTTTTTCAACACAAACACAGTTATAACTCAATATATTGTTTTATAAATCACATTTTAATTTTTTATAAAATATTTCAATATTTACAATTTAATTTTATACATTGACGTTTATTAAAATAAGTTAAAAAATATTTATTCAATTTTTGCACTTTCATGACATTTTTGTATATATCTATAAAATCAAATTCCATGATTAGAATATTAGATAAATATAACAATAATGATGAATTATTTTATATAAAATATATAATTATTCCATATATACCTATTAATTATTAATTATTGTTGTTTCAATGAATTTGTTTCGCTTTCAGGTGGCAAATATGAACCAATCGTAATTGAAAACAATTATAAAATTCACATGAAATTACTGATAAAATCCATAGGACCATCAGATTATGGATCGTATAAATGTGTATCTAAAAATTCACTCGGCGATACAGATGGGACAATTAAAGTATATCGTAAGTATTTTCTATCTTATTTAAAAAAAAAAACATTTCATAAGATTATATCAAAATATAATTTTACATTGAATAGACGAAATAATATATATATATAGAAGATTTTTATTATATATTTAACGTCAACGTTAAAAACATCTGACATGGCAATATTATATAGAAATAGTAGATTAAATAAGATCCATTCGAAAAATTACCCTCATCTTTTAATCCCAAGACTGCATCTTGTATAGCAAAATTTGCCGACTACTACTCAAAGTACGTCAACATGATTGATTAAAGACGCTTTGGGTACGATTCGATCGGGAACAACGTAAAATTCTACGGGATTAAGGAGACGTTTTCGGAGAACGTCGAACGTTTTATAAAACTGAAAAGTTTTAGCGACAATAACGACGCTCTTTCAATTCGTTTAGAATTGCAAGAATTCCGAAGTCGTAAATTGTCAGCTGAAATTGCGCCATGTTTACAAAAAAAAAAAAAATAGGAAAGAAAAGTAAAAAATTAGCTATTAAACTTTTGCTGTGAAAGAGATGCATTTTTTTTCGCTCTTTTTAAAATAGATTCGTCGTTGAAAACGTGGAAAACTTTTGTATTATGACAAATAATTCGGTTGTCGTATTCGAAAGTCGGTTAATTTTGTTTGTTTCAAAGTTGAAATTCATCTCAATTTTTAACTATAATTATTTTAAAAATAAAAAAAAATATTATATCTTATCTTTGTCATAATTTTAAAAAAATTCTGACTATTTTATAATTACAGATTTTTGTTATACTTTTTTTTATATATAAGTTCATCATTTTTCGTCTAATGAATACATTTTTATTTTATTTTAATACAATATAATAAAAACAATATTTTTTAATAAAAATAAATTTTCAAACAAAATTTAAATTGATTAATAAATATTTATAAACAAATGAATATCGAATATGTTTTTCAGATTAATATTGTATTATATTTTTTTCAACGTAATATTAATAATTATCATATAATGTATATATTTTAGAAAGACAATAAAAGCACTAGTTTCTTTTGTACCATAAAAGCCTCATAATGTGAAATTAACCTATATACGTTAACAAGTATAATTTCATATATATATATATATATATATATATATATATATGTGTGTGTGTGTGTGTGTGTGTGTGTGTGAGTTATAATGGAAAATTCATTCTACGTCTGCTTCGTCTGGAAAATTCGTCTGAAAAGCGACGAAAAATATACACGTGCAAGTTTTTCTTTTGTTCGTCGCACAGCAGGGGGGGGGCATGGAAAACCGCAATAATTTATTTTTTTAATGATATTTGAGAAGCGCTCTTTCTCTTACTCGCACACTTGTCTTTCATCCGGTCGTCCAGAGCTGCGCCCTCTCGTCGAATGGAAAATATGAAAAACCGTATAATATCGAATGGAAAATATGAGAAGAAAAAAAAAATGAAATAAAAAGAAAACGCATTAAATTCGATCGGACAAAAACGCCGACGCCATTGACGATGATAATGCGCGTATTTTCCACGAGGTCTTTTGTATCGGCGATATAAATAAAATCAAATTTTTTAATCATTAATCAAAAATTTTCGCGTGCGGCCGTCGAAAAAAAATATATATTATATTATTATATATTTCGATTATGGCGTAACAAGATTCGAATTAATTTTTGGCGCGAACGTGTCGGAAAAAATATTAAGAAATGATATGGCGCTATTCGTTTTATATATGCATAATATAGGATGAGTCAAAAGTACGTCCTTAAATTGAAAAAAATATATTTATGAAATAAAATATACATTATATCATATATTTAAATGGTAAATAAATTGAACTTTGAAAAACATACGAGTTTGAATTTTATTTTTATATAATTGTTATCGAAAGTAACATTTCTATGTTTCAATTGAAAATATAATAAAAATACGGTGATATAAAGAATCGTTGAAAAATATATTATATATCAAAATGTTAGACGTAGAGAAAGAACTTTTCCACTTTAATATTCAATTAAAATAAATCAATAATCCTTATACTGCAAATGATATTAAAATGCAAATTAAAAGTATATTAAATTTTATCATAAAAAGTATAAAAACAGTGTATGAAATATAATAATATTTAAATTATTATATTAAAAAATAAAATAAAAATCATTATAGTACTAAAAATTTATATCATCTATACACTATATAATTTCAATAAATCCAATATAAATTTAATTTTCTATCATATTTTCCAATCGTGTTATATTATATATATATATATATATATATATATATATATATATATATAAATAGAGAGCAAAAAAACAAATCGAAATCTATATTTATTTTTAACTCACCCCGTATAACTTTCTATAGCATTTTACACGACACACTATTTATTGACTTTTACGCTGTTGCGCTTTTATAGCGTAATTTTTCAGACACTTTTCAGATCCAATACAGAACTCATTTCGCATTCTATACGACTCCGTATTAACTTTAACGCTAACTACGCCACTGTACTGTATTTTTCAGGTTCCTTTTTTTTTCAGCAAACTTAACGATAATCTCCGACGTTATATTATATTACACGATAAAATTTCATGTTCGGTATCCGTGTTTTTTTTTTTTAAGATATGAAGTATTTATTAATCGTAATCGATTTCGTTTCATGGTGTATTATTTTTTTATTATACAAAACCGCAATAAGCACTAAAATTTAAAATATATACATATATTGTATGATCTTTTATTAATATTTTATATATTTTTATATATTGATATAGCCGTTGCAAGGACTACGCAAAAGTCTGATATAGAAGTTAGTAATAAAAAAGGTATGTAATTAAATTATTTTATTTGTTTTATTAAATATATATCGTAAAATTGTGTTCTTTTATACGACCATGTCGATGATTGAGCAAAATAATTTTATAATCAAATCCAATCATAACGATTTTAATCGTTTGACCCAAATTAATATTAATATAATTAGAAATATTTTGATTGTATCGTTTATTTTATATATTATTTTATTATATATATATATATATATATATATATATATATATATATATATATTTATATATATATATATATACAACTTAATTTTCATAATTTAAAAGACGGAAATTCATTTTCTGACAAAGTTTCTAACTGTGAAAATCACTTTATTTTTGCATTTATTATAATCAAAATATAATCTAATTATATTTCATTCTTTTAATTCATATTTATAAATGCGAGATAAAATCTAAATAATATTATAATCGGTCGTAAAGAAATATATACGTGACAAATTTAAATCTTCTGATAACGCACATCATTTTTTTTTTAATAATTAAATACAGACTTTTCACATTAATACAAATCAAATCTTTATATTATTATATATAAAATTATAATATTATTTTTTCAATATATAATATTAATCATCCTATAAGAGTAAAATGCGATGAACATTAGATCAAAATTTTTTGACGAAAAAAATCAATATAAAATTCTTATTATCACATTTACCGTATTCAACGGTAGTTTTGCATAATATCCGACAATCATGTAAAATTTCCACTTTATCACATTTAACGAGCGAATCGCGCATTCAAAATAAACGCGCTTTTTACGGATTCCTTTCATAATTTTTTTTCCAGTATTTAATTGCTTACATTATAAAACGCATAAATATATAATAAAATACAATGAAAATAATTCAAAATGACCGCCGTATAATATATATATATATATATATATATATATATATATACAAAAAATAAATATTAATGAAGATCAAAATTCGGCGGACAAACATCGTTTCGCGGTTTTATATAATAATAATAATATTGCGCATTTTTATAACGACACGTTGCGTTTATTCTGCGTCGATTATTATTATTATTTATTTTGATGAAAAAATAAAATCGTCGAGAAAATTTTTCATATTTTACCGCATTTCCTTTTTGTGTTCTATTATTCCTTTTTGTTTTCTTGTTTGTTTATGGTCGATTTGCAGGAAAAAATCGGAAAACTTCGAACGCGGTCGACTCGAATGATATCGACGACAGCATAGTCGGTTCTCAAGGTGTGTATATTATTTAAAATTTTAAATTGTCTCATTTTTTATTCATTCTTTTTTAACGATGATTCTTTGTACATTTTCTCCGTTTGAGAATCTTTAAAAATAGATTTTTAACATAATATATAAAAATAAGTCTGAAATTTTATGTTAATCAGGTTAAAAGTAAACGTTTCAATGTGCATACTCATTATATATGTATTTATATTTATTTTAAATTTGAAATATTATTCATATAATATATAAAATTCATCTTTAAAATATTTTTTTTAATTTATTACAATTTAATCTGATAACAAAATTTCGACTATTTATATTCTATAATTTCAAATTTTTTGAATATTTAATTTAATATATTTTTACATACATAATGATAATTAAAGAGAAAAAATATATATTATAAATAATATAAATAAATATATTGCTCGATTCTAATAGAAAATAAATATTCTTAGTAACGAAAAAAATGTTAAAAATTATCATTTTTGTTACAATTTTATAAATATATAAACAATAATTATGAAACTTTTTGTAAACATTTCTTAAGGACCCGAAAAATTTTTATCACAACAATTCGATGTCCTAAATTGAACCATAACGTGCCCATTTCATGTTCATGTTAAATTTTGCCAATGCTATATAATCAAAAGTCGATCAGATTTAAATCAGAAATATATAATCGCCAACAAATTCAGGCTCGTTATAACGTATAAGACCTTTATTCGAATTAACATTAAAATTACTCGTGCAATTTTTTTTTTCACAATATAGATTATGAGCGGACATGAAAACGGTCGTCTCTTTATTTGAATAATTTTCCAAATTTACATACATTATAATTGTAATAATTTTATGTTTTCATTATTTTCAACAGATTTAAAAATGCGAACGAGACAAGAATTGGACGATCAAGACTACGAAAATTCACAGGATATCATCAAACCAAAGTTCCAAATTCTATTCACAACAATAATAATATTTATAATTAAAAAACATATTATTTAATGCGCATGATATTTCGCGTAAAAGCCTGAATTTTTATATATTATTTTATTGAATATTATTACATATTAAAAAAAATCATAAAATAAAAAAAAACGCGCATGGACAATTTCTCTTGACATATCAAATCGATATTTTTGACAAAATATACAAATAATTACATTAATAAAATACAATATATATTATATATAAAGTATGAATAATGAGTGTCGTAGAAATGTGTGTAATTGATAATTTAAATATATATATATATATATATATATATATATATATATATATATATATAAGGGTAAATGTCTCGTTTTTAATAATATATTAAATTAATAAATAAATAAAAAGTGAACGTATTTGTAGTGAATTAATAATAATATTGCTTTTTAAATGATAAACCACCCCTAAGCGATTACACAAATTACAATGTAAATTTGACTGATTAAAAGTATTAATCGTTATAATAATCGTGTGCAAGAGAAACTATATATATATATATATATATATATATATATATATATATATATATATATATATATATATATGTCTTTATATAATAATACTGCGTTTCTCAATTTTTTTGGTAAACGCTCTAAAGACGGCGCCAGACAAGAATGCAAACATCAAAAAAAAAATATATTAAATAAATATTATTAACAAAAAAAAATAATAATAATTGCTTCCGAATCGTTGATTATGATGATGTAAATATATAGATTCAATTTACACGCAAATTATCGTTAAGTGACAATGTTTAAATATGCATATATATATATACATATATATATATATATATATATACATATAATGTGTAATAATATATACAAGTAATTTTATTTTTATATGTATCTATTTAGATATATGAACGTGTAGAAAAAGTGATCGTGTATTAATTAAATCCTCGTATTTTGAAAATTGGTTAAATTGAAATTGAAAGAGTTCCTCTGTAAATATATATATTCGATTTGCTTCTAGTATAAAATATTAAAATATTATATATGTAGCTTTTTTATAATTTTTATGTTTTATTTTCTATTTAATTTTAATTAAAAATTATATATTGATTTTATTATATATAAAAAATTGTAATAAACTAGAAGCAATATTTAAAATAAATAAAGTATTGTTATTATATATTTTAGATCAATGTTTCCAAATATATAATAATTTTTCAGAATTCTATGCTGAAATTGATAGTATTTTAATATGTCGACCGATTATCACATTTTAAAATATGTTCCAAAAATAGAAAATGTTAGTTAAATTTCATTACTATAAAAATATACTTTAAATAAATCATATATAAAAGCTCTCAATTTGAAGATTCTATTATAAATGAATAAATTACTCTCTCCAAATTTAGGCTTTAGATATTTATTTATAATATAAATTTGACATATCACTGCATATTTTAAACTAAAACATTATTTATATAAAAATTAATAATCTCGATATCTACTCTGGAATCAAAAATGAAACTTACAAAATATTTATTTATTTTATAAAACAGATTATCTTAATTATCTATACATTGTAAATATGATGTAATACAAAATACAATTATATAATTCAAATAAGTTGTAATGTGACTTTATATCATCATTTTTATTACGAAATTTTCCACAGAAGCTTTTTGATTATTTGTAATTTAATTAATTTTATTTATTATTAATGTTTTTTATTCATATTATTAAGATTATAGAAAATTCCTTAGTAAAATTATAATATATGTAAGTAAAAGAAAAAAATAATAGTACGAAAATTATCCTACATATTCAATAAAAAAACATAAAAAATGTTAATTATACAATTATATTATAATGTAATAGAGATAATGAGACATTCAATATTAATATATATATATATATATATATATATATATATATATATATATATATATTATTATTTTGTAACTCGCAAAAAGAAAATGTTATAAAAGTAATATTTATTTTACACATTAGTTCGATATAACAATGTATATATGAAATTTCGTTTATAAATGACTGCTTTTATATTGTGTTTATTTTATTAAATTTACCTCCCTTACACGCTTAATTAAAAACAATTATATATATATATATATATATATATATATATATCGAAAAATGAGTTTATTGTAAATATTTAACCGGAAGATTTTTCATAAAAATATTTTAATTTATATTATTAATAAAATGAAAACATAATGAAATTGTTTTATTATATATTTGTAATATTTATTAATAAATATTTAACTCTTGATTTTTATCCTATTATTGAATACTGCAAATTTTTCATCATATTACATATTTTTTTAAATTGTTGCAAAAATAATAATTAAATAAATCATTTTATATTGGTTTATCTGTTTTGTATTTCACTTTTTTTCATTAAAAATATAAAAAGTTATTTTTATTAATAATTTTTGCATTTTTCATAAAGTAAATAGTGAAATAATTATATATATATATATATATATATATATATATATATATATATATATATATATATATATATATATATATAATAGGATTATATTCACGACCTGATTTCAACAATTAATTATATTAAAACGTATAAAATTTTTTCACATATATATTCATTATATTTCAAAATTAAAAACCAAGATTTACTTTATAATTAATTAAAAATTCTACTAATAAAACTACAATAAATATAAAAAATGTGCACTTATCACAATTTAAATAATAAATACAATATTTTCAACTCTCATTAATGAATATATATATATATATATATATATATATATATATATATATATATATATATATATATATATATATATATATATATATATATATATAATATAAAATGAAAATTAAATGAAACTTTAAAAAAATCAGATCTGCAAAAACGGATAAGGATTTATTTATAGTGTTTAACGGTAACCGATTTTAATAGATTAGAAAAATTGCATGTAAAAATGAAAACTGAAAGCTTCCGTACGCCTGAAAAGTGCAGCTGCTACCTATTAAGCTTGACATAATAGTCACATTAGCCGTAATGCGAATGTAAATAACATACAATATTTCATGCAAAACGTTCGCATAATGAATTCCTATTATGCAATATAGCCCGTTGAAAAAAAAAAGCTCGCAGTTACGTATATGAAAAATAAAGGTGGAAAAAAAAGCTTTTCCGCTGCGAAAGCATTGAATTTTATTATTTCACTAATTGAAATCGCGAACTCTTTCTTTATTCTTTCCTGTTTGAACTTTATGTAAACAAGTCGTTATGGAGTTTTAAATGTATAAAATCTTTGTCCTATTTATATATTATTCACAATCATCATATATTTTATAAATCATTTCTTATTCATTACGATTCAATAAAAAAAACATCATTTGTCGAAATATTTTTTTTTAATTATTTTCACAATAACAAACTTGACTTTTTGTGTATTAATATGTATATTTTTTTAATTGCTTTCGACGAGTGTATTCAAATTTCCAATCTTAACAGCGATAATGTCCGGTCATTATTGTCCGTATCTTCGTCGTATCTAACGAACAAATTTACGTGCTTTAAACACGCGAGCCGCATTTGCGGCTCCGCACGTTTCATATATTTGTTGTATTGTGCGATTTGTAAAATGTCCGTATCGATAAAAACAATTCTCAAAGCTTGCATTCGTGATTACTGTGAAAAATATAAACGATATATAATAATTATAAAATATTTTATTTTACTAATAGAAGAGACATATTTTTCAATTAAAATCCTAGTTGACGATAAAACTGACTATGTTTCCATCACTTGAGCAATCTTCCTCGCATTCTTCTATCTTGAGTACCATCATCTTCAGATAATTTAACTAATCTTTCGTCGTCTGTTCTTTCTATGTGTTCATTTCAAAACTTTCTTCTTTCCCTGTTCAATTGACAAAGTTCAAAATGTTTCTTTTCACTTTTATTATTTTATTTGTAATATGGTTTAATAGATCAAAAACACAAGTTTAATGTAAAATATGTTTTTTATTTTATATATTTTTCTTTTTTTTTAAATTTAATCTTCGAATCTATATCACGAAAGCTCGAATAAGGTTTTTATAAATTCAAACTTTTCTTTTATATTCATACATTTGTTTTTTTAAACATTTTATGCAAATTTAACTAACACTCCTAGAGTTCATCGTAATGTTTTACTATAATATAATATGAGATGAAACAAGATTTACGCCCAAATATTTAAAATAATTTTTTTTCCATTATTTTATTTTTTTATTATAAATTTGCATATTTTTGATTTTAATAAAAACTTTATAATTCATCTTGAGATACTTTTATATATTATTTTTTTATTCTTATATAATTTATGTAATTTAGTTTAAAATTGCATTTTTAAAAACTAAAAGTTTTGAACTTCATCTTATTATTTCAATAAGCTAATTGTGATCGACAAAATATTATACGTGTATACAATATGGTTATTTTTTATTATCTATCGATTAATATTTTTATTAATTAAATCGTAAAAAAATATGTATTATTTTTTTTTAAATAAAAAATAAAAAAATATACAAATAAAACGATTTATTCATAAAAATATAATAAAATTAAAAAAAAATAAAAAATAAAAAAATGTAGATCCGGTATCATAATGAGAACAAACCGGTCGTACGACTTTAGTTGGCAAGAACCAACTTTGACAAAATTATGAATGAGACATTAACTTGTATTTCGCTCGTGCATTTCTCGCCAAGTTTTTCCCGTAGCATAAACGACGGGCGAGGAACGAGGGGCGACGGGGGGGGAGAGGAGGAAAAGTGGAGTCGAAAAAGGAGTCGCACAGCACAGAGGAAAACTTTACTTGTCGTCAGTTGAAAATCTAATTAAAGTTGAAATTTTATAGAGCGAGGCGCACCTATTCATATCTGCTCACCTCGGCGAAAGCGCCCGAGAGCACGTTTCGAATTTTTTATCCTTTTGAATTTATTTCGAGACCCTGTCCCCGCCCCTTTTACCCTCATCCCTCCCACTTTTCAGCAGTGTCGAGAAGTTGGCCGCTGAAACGGGCTGAAAAACTTTTTTTCAGCGGCAAATGAAAAATAAAATAATTCAGCGCTTCGTTTGTCTATATAACTATGCGGTTAAACTATTTATATTGTATTGCGTTAAACATTTAGACTTTTAATTCTTTATATTTAATTATATTATATCAATTTTTGATACATTTTATTTTCACTTTTCATTACTTTTACATTGTTAAAAATGTGAAAGATGTATTTTAAGGATATTACTCTTATTCTGCTCGGATTTTTACTATTCGTTCCTTTTTATCCTGTAAACAATGGAATCGAGCTGAAAATTTTCGCTATCAATCATCATAAGCGTATATATTGTGAGATATTGAAACATTTTCAATACAAACTGAAAATAATATACAACGATTTGTAATCCATTAAATTCATGTTTAAACGAAATTTTCCTTTTGATCTTAAACAAAATATCAGGAAAAAAATATTATTTTCCTGATGAAATGCTTCTATTCATAAAAATATATTCGATAATATTACAGATTTTTTTCTCTATAAAAATGATTAAAAAGTCGTCATAAAATATGTAATATATTTTTAATAATAATCTTCATTTCTATATAAAATCTGAAAACAAACGTATTTTTAATAATTTAATGCAATATATATAATATTAGAAATACTAATTAAAATAACAAAATAATACTTTTATACCTAATTTGTAATATAGCGAAATCAAAGATTTATTCGGTTAATCTTTGCAGCATTTCACTAGACAAGTGTGTGTATAGAGAGAATCTTATTATACAAAATTTAGTCTGTTTACTTGTTAGTATTTATCCGAAGGAAAAACTATTACATCACACTACACACAAGAGGGTTTTAGTGAGGGGGCGGGAGAAGGGTGAAAACCTCTCACGTAGCAAAAATAATAACGGAGAAAAAACATTTTTGTCCCAATGGTACGTAATGGTGCGCAAAAGGAAAAAACCTTTTACCTTACTGATGATGAGCACAGACAACATAGACACTGCATTATTATGAGATACGAAATGAAAATTCCGCATTTCGAAGAAAATAATAAAAAAAAAATACACACACACACACACACGAACACAAGACGGTAGAAAAAAATTTGAAAAACGTCCCGTTTGATTCGAGAATAGAGACGGAAAAAAAGCGCATTCTGCTTGAAATGTAAATACGAAACGAAAAATGAATTATAAACATGTGTATTCTTATTATTCGTATGCGTTTTATATATAGCAATATATATATATATATATATATATACATAAATATATATTATTTCAATAAAATCGATCACATATCGAGTTCATAGTTACAATTGGAAATTTAACGGATGCCGAGTAAACGGTTCGATGGTTTCGATGATGCAAACGTCTGCATGTGGAATTTATATATATCTTTTATTACATGCGCACATATTCACACACATTTATATATATATATATATATGGTATATATAAAATTAAATATATATTTATTTATTATATTATATTTTAAAGATATTGAATAATTGAAAAAAAAAATGTGCCATCCTAGTGGCTATCAAAATTTTAAATGATATTTTTAATATATCAATTTATAAAATTGAAACTTGTAATATAATTAAATTAAATGTCATTAATATATCATTAATGATGTGTATTAAAAATATCGATTATATTATATGTAAATAATATCATATTTTATATATGTGATGATGATGAATCTCACTAAACTTCAACAAAATTTATTTTTCTACATTTTTTCAAATACTTGAAAAAATATTTAATATTATTTCTCAAATACAATATACGTTTTCATACATATTTTCTAAATTATTAAAAAAAACAGAATTATATTTTTAAGTAATAAAAATCTATTGATCGATTCATATATTGTCATTGACAATGAGCAAGTATACAAAATTTCAACTCAATAGAATATTGAAAAATAATCAAAAAATTGATTATAAGAATTCACTCAAACAAACCAACAAACAGTACAAGTTGAATAAATGTATCATAGAAACACTGAAAATATAATAATTTTAATATAGATATCGCAATTAAAAAAATCGTTTTTATTCTCCTTTTTAAACATTAAAAAAATAAGATTGAATATCGCCGAATTACGAATTCATATAGACATATATATATATATATATATATATATATATATATATATATATATATATATCTACTGCAATTTAGTAACAAGTGCGACTACTAGTAATAGTAATAGCATAAAGGCAGTAGTACTTGATGATCGGCTTCGAACAGTGCTCGACCACTATATAAGTGCTTGTCCCATTTGTAGAGCACTCTGTTAGATACTCTACATATATATATATATATATATATATATATATATATATATATATATATATATATATATATATATATATATATATATATATAAATTTAATTCAATGACTAACACATTTTTTTCCATTTCCTACATAAAAATTCACATTTATACATTATAATATGTATATATATATTATCCGATACAATTTCGTGTGTATATAATATAATACGAGTTTTTAGCTTTTCGTTTTTAACGTTTCTTTTTTTTTTTTACTATTTTATTTTATTTTATTTTTCATTTCGTTTCGCTTTGTTGGGCGTATAATAAAAGTGGCTCCGGCCATTGCTGCATTTTGCTCTGGACTGCAATCAAACAGAAACATAATTTTCAACTTGATTCACGAGCGCGCTAATGGCAAACATGGCTAGCCACTTGGGAGCTAAAATAGTTCTCTTTTAAAATTGTTAAATATAGCTAGAAATAAATAGATATATCTACAAATTAATACATATTTAGACTACGATTCTTCAGCATTGATTTTTATATATTATTTTATAATTTGTATATATATATATATATATATATATATATATATACATATATACATATATATATAATATTTTTTATATACACTCAAACCCTTTTTATGTGATTTAAGTTTTACATTTATTTTATTCAATTTTATATGGAATCTGAGATACTTTTTCCATTTCTCTAGCTCTCTAAATATAGTCAGAGAAGGTTTTGATGTAATCAATATTGACAATATTGACTTTCGATTTACTCTTAATACTATAATATAATAATAATAAAAATTGCAAAGTATTTCATATGAAAAATTCAGAGTTATGCAATTTAATAAAACGGAACGTGTGCCTTATTTTTTAAAAGTAAGTCAAATCTTTCTTTATGCGATTTGTTCTTGAACGTATCTATCGTATAAAACGAGGTTTTTTAGTATATTTATAAATATATTTGTCGTTACGAAACTATCGATGTTTCAGTACGATATTTTAATATGACATCAAATAGAATACTTGATGCGATTTGACGTATTTTAATAACACGCTACGGAACGGGAATCGATGTGGAAAATTTTCAAGTGAATTTCCTCCGACGAATCGGCTACAAGTGGAAAACAAAGTTTCGAGATATCATCGTCTGCGAAACTCGTGGAAATGCGCGATTTAAAAGCCTCTTCAAAAATTTTATCAATTCTCGATTCGCATGGAAAAATATAAAAATTAAATATTTTCTGATATTTATGCGTTATTATTTTTTTTTGCAATTTTTTTTTGATCGTTCAAATTTTAGAAAAGGATGAGAGGTGAAAAAAAATGAGGAAAAATAGTGAACACGGTGAGTCGAGTTAATCCGCATACATTTTTAACGAGCTCAACTCTCCGCGAATGCGTTTATATAATGCCTAATAATGATTATATATATATATATATATATATATATATATATATATATATATATATATATCCTATTATATAAATATTTTTTTTAATATGTTTTTATATAAAAAACAACTTTTACTACAACTCTTTAAAAATCGAGATATCTCTTGTGAATTATCTCTTTAATAAATGTTTTGTACATTATATAATATAATAAGTGTTTTCCTTAAATTTATAATTATATGAAATTATCATCACTAAATTAATTAAATATTTTTTAATTCAAGATATACCAGAAATCATTATTTTCATTGGTGATCCAATTTGCTTGATTATCAATCATAAAAATGATTCTAATTAAAAAAAAAATGTTGTTTGTTTACTTCATTCTTAATATTGTATATTTTCTTATATATTTTTATCATTTTGTAATTTCAAAACAATATAAATACGATAATTTTCAAACATAAAATTTGAATTGAATATAACGATTTTTTTTCATATATTATTTTATAACATTATGATAATAATAAATTAATAATTATATATTTTTTATATGAAAATCGTGAAATATTAACATAAAAATATGATTAATTTATTATAATATGAATTGAATATTTTTATAGTAACAAATATACACATAAATCAATACGAAAAATTTTATTAACGAATTAAATTATATAAAAATATTATAGTCATAAAGAAAATATATTTTTTGTTTCGGTAAATATATTGAAAATTCCATTTGACATGAAAACATTAACTATTTAACAAAAATAGAGTGAATTCAAGGTGGTAATAGTGCAGTAATACTGCACATACACACGGTTCGTACTTAAAACCGACTTGCGGATTTAAACCGATAAATTCCCGCGGGAAAACTGTCGGTCTCTGTGACCGAAACCCGGACTAGTTTTCCGTGCATAAATATCCGAACGACTGGAAAAACGAGTTGTAAAAGCTGTGACCGCTGACATTTTATTGTCAAAACATGCAAAACCACGACTTAAATCTCGTGTCTATTCGAATTTTTGAAAAACGAGCTTTTTCATTCAATATTTCTATCTTATTAAAATAAAAAAAAATATTCTACTAAGATGGTTAATAAATTTTATTCGAAATGTTTATTAATGATAAACGAAATTGTTTTTAGTGTTTTCATGTATTATGGAAAATTTATAAATTATATAAATATTTATTACAGTTGTTATTTCGATTTATTTTCATAATAATTAGTCTAGTTGATTATTTAAGACGAATGAATAAATATTTATAATTGAAGAATTTTAAACTTTTATAGAACAATATCTATAAAATAAAATAAATTAAAATCTTGTAATTTTTATCAAAACAACATTTCGATTAATTTTATTTCTTTTTGAATATAATAAGATAAAATCATCTCTAAAAACTATTTTATATAATAATAGTTAAATTCAAAATCTGAATTCAAGTATAACAAATATCTTTAAGCTTTTAGTTCGAGTTCCACTCGAAGAATTTCATCTTTGATAAGTTTTAAAATTTATATCTTTCTAGTCATACATAAGAAATCCAAGGCAATGCAATTTTAAAAAAGAAAAATAGTATTATATATGGTATATATATATATATATATATATATATATATATATATATATATATACATATATATATATATATATATATATATATATATACATATATATATATATATATATATATATATATATATATATATATATATATATAATGAGAAAATAATATCCAGAAAACGAGTCAAATAGTTATTTTACAATAAACATGTGTATTAACGACGAATCTATCTGATATATATTATTTTTCTCCAAATAATTAATTAATTTCATTTTCTCTCTCATATTTATTCACCAATATATCATTTATTTGCAAATTGACAACATAATGGATGATACTCACAAAATAATTAATTTTAAACGCCATCGACTCAAAACCAAAGCTAGATATACTTTTTCACAAGCTTCAATACTATTTTTAAAAATAAATAGATTTATGATCAATTTTATCCAATAATAAAAGACAAATATTAAAAATATAAAATCGGCAATCAATTGCAAAAAAACAAAACGATTAACACGGAAAATTCTGATTCATCCTTTATCCTTCGATTTTAAAGATAAATCCAACATTAAAATTAAAAAAAAAACACATTCAACTACGATTTTACCAATGAGAAAAATTCCACAGAAACTAAAGATTTTCTATTTGATAACAAATTATCCGATAATTAAACGAACGATTGCGATTATTTATTAAATCAATTATATGATACCTTCAATTTTTCCTCGTTTCGAATATATATTTTACAACAAACTATAATAAAAAGCATTTAAGACGGCATCCTTATCATTTAATAAATTGCCATTTCGACGTATAAAAACTATGTGAAAATCGAAGATAATTGACGTAATTGATTAGTAATTAGTACCGAAATACGAAAGGCTCTTTCGGAAAATCGGTCGCACAAAAGGCACGTATACATCTCCATAAAATTTTCGAGGCCGTTTCCCACCTCCTCGAATCCGAGTTTTCCCGGCACATTTTCCTAATAATGCTAATGACATTCTAGACGATCGAGTTCTCAAAAGCTCACCCCGAACGAACAATGAGAAGGATCAAATCGTTCAAATGTAGCGTGACTAGGATACATTCCCTTGGACTAAACACAAAATTAAGGCACTCATTTACCCATTACATAAAAAAAATGTAATAACAGCAGCAACAACAACAACAACAACAACAAAACGTGAGTAATCTATGAAAACCCCGAATTTTTAGTTATAAAATTAACGTACGTGTACTTTCACGAGTACATTTGAAAAGAAGAAAATAGTGCATTAACCGGTAAAACAGGTCTGTGACATTAAGAAACCGTAAACTATTATATAAATAATTATATTGATTTTTTACCACTTTTAAATTTTGATACATTAGTCATATTATTTACTGAAACTATTTTAATCGCAGTTTAATAAATTAAATGTTATATGAAAAAAAAATTCAAATAAAATCATCGCCTTAGTAAGACACATTTATAATGTAGCATTAAAAATAACTGAATAGTACAAATTATCAACGTTGTGTATAAAATATGGAAACGCGATTATTTACAAATATTGAAAAGGGGGGGCGAGCTCAGTGACAAAAGAAGTAGTTTCGATCCAACAACGTTAAAGGGAAAAATCTCGCAACAGCGATTTTCGCCCTTTTGATTTTGTTTTCCATGACGCCCGCAAAACGTGCGGCGTCACTTTGAAATATTACCGTGTGGAACTAATCAATCATTTTTAACGAATAAAACACACACACACACACACTTATACATATATATAAAAATTTGTATGTATGCATGTATATGTGTGTGTGTGTGTACGGCCATAAAAACCTTTCAAAAAGCCTTACGAAATCCCCGGGAATAAAATCGAAAGAAAAATACGTAAGGAAATCAGTGTGAAAATAACGGTCGTTTTTGACCCTTTTCGTTATTCATATTATTATTATTATTATTATTATTGTCGATATTTATAGCACGGATGTAGTAAAATCGAATATTAAATGATTTTATTATTGAAAATTGATTTAATTATATTATTAAAAAGTGTCTTAAAATAATATCGAATTATTCTAATTCATATATCATTTTAGATTTTTATTAATTTTACATATATTTTCAATATTCGCTATAATTGATACACGCGCTAGTATTTTTCACGAATTTCGCTTATCAAAAATGTGTACGATCGTCATTATTTAATAAACGATACCGCACAAATTTGCTATATGAAAAGAAAAAAAGAAAAAATATATATGAAAAACGAGTGATAATGGGAAAAAATTCCATTTTCCATCTAGTATTAATACGTGTATGAGAGAAAATTTTCCGGTGATTTGGGATGAAACCGGAAGTCGAAGTGTAGGCAACCGGGAAAGCCGGTTGGAAACTGGCAGCCGACAACCGCTTCCGGTCGGATCTAATGAATACCTTATCGTTCGCACATGAACATATAATACACACACACACACACACACACACATTTCGCGATATAGAAGGGAAAAAAAAGAAGAAAATATTATCAGAAAAAAAAATCGTGAAAAGGAAAAAAAATCAAGAGTATCCTCATTCAATAAATATCGTGCTGCAAGTCGGCTATCGCAAACCAGCAAAAGCTGCAAAACGATTTTCCGGTCAAAAGTTCGCGATATAAACGTTCATGTGTGTGAAAGCGAGCACTTTTTTTATTTGCCTATTTCTTTCAACGTTAAAGTGCGAATCTTATACGAGATCATATATGTCCGATGGATACATTTACATATTATTTACGAATAACATATATATATATATACTTACTTATTCGTTAAAAAAAATATGTATATTTGTAATATATATACATAGATATATTGAATTTTAATTACATAAAAATAAATGTATAATCGTATCTGTGTGTATGTAGTCCAATATTCATTGTATTGTAGCATTGAGAATAGGATACTTTTGTGTGAATTGTTGCCGGATTAGGAAGAGTTGGTTGAAAAATACAATTTCGAAATAATATACGCGTCCAAAGCGAAAATCCACCTTTGAAAACAATTGCCGGCAAAATTAAAAAAAAAAACCTCATATAAACAGTATATGTATATATATAATATATATATATATAAAGATATTCCATTTATTATTTTTTATATATTAAAAAAAATATATTAATTTGTTATATTTTTAGATCAAAAAAAATGTATACATTTTTGTTATATATTATCTAATATGTATTTTCTCCGTTTCTTTCGCGGAAAAATATTTATTTTGATAAGAAAATTAAAAATTCTCGGAAAATTTCTCTTTGTGTTATAAAATGTTTTGCTTTATTTCTAGAAATAAAATATTAAAAAAAAAACAGATTATGTATATAATTATGTAAAATATGTAGTTTTAAAGTTCGTTTGACGATATGCTTTATAATCAAAAGTTGAAATTTCGCTCATTAATTGACATTTATATATTTAAAAAAAATATATTTTAATTGTTTTTTTTTAATATTTACATACATAAATTAAATTCCGTTAAAATATATAATATTACAAATTTTAAATTCACGAAGTCAACCTTTCTTTACTAATTCATTAACATTTTTATTATTAGTATAAATAATATTTTTGCATGTCGAAATATAATTTTAACACATTTTTAAATACGTAAAAATATATAAATATTTTTATTTAAATCTTACAAAATATAAGAAGTAACAATAAAACTTTTGATAACTAGAATAGTTTTTACTTGTTCTTTTCATTTACTTTGTCTGAACAATTCTTTCTTTGAATGAAAACAAAACAATCTCTATGTTTAAATTTAACTAAATTTTACATTGTATTATTATTTTGCATATATATATATATATATATATATATATATATATATATATATATATATATTAATTTAAAAATATATATAAAATAAATTATTGTTATATCGACACTGATAAAAGTTGACCGAAGATATCCTCGGCATCACACTTCAATGGTGATATTAGAAATCGGTTTCTTTTGTATTTTTCACAACCAAACCTATACAGTTTCTCAAAGTGCAGCCAGCGGGGGGAAATATAGGAAAAACCGGATCGTTTTGACATTTGAGAAACACACAATAAGTTGCAGAGTGCAGCCGACATCCTAGACTGTATTACAAAGGGAAAATGGCTCGAATCGAAATATGATATAATACAATTCGGTAACATGGTGAAATTGGGTTACCACGAAGACGATGGTCGACGAAACTCTTATCCAACTTCACTTTGATACAACATCAAAACTTTGGCTATCGCTTTAATTATTACAATGTAAAACTTAATGGCAAAAACCCCTTTTCGATAGCAGTCCATTTTATTATTTTGTGTGACGATCGATGAAAAAAATATTTTAATATTATATATATATATAATATAATTGAACACCGCTGATATATCGGATCATCGTCGTTACACAATTTAAAATAATGCGTAAATTATTACGGGCGAAACTTTGAACGAAATAGCGAAAAAAAAAACACACATTTTCCGCATAACGTATGCGAATATAAAAAAAAATAATAATAAAAATACGAAAAGACGTCCGACGAGTGAAAAAAAAACACACACACACAAAGTAACGGGTATGAATATAAAAAAAATTGTGAAATATTATTTTTCCATTAGGCTAGACAAAGCGTAACAAACGGATGGGTTAAAAAAAGACTGACGCGTGTAACCTATATTATCTCGCGCATAATAGTTTCCTCATTCGTGTACGGGGGCTCCTTTTTCCACTTTTTTTTCTATATATATATATATATATTTTTTTTTGTTTTTCCTACCCTTTTCCGCGTAACAAGCTTTTCCCGCGCCGCTTTCTCGCCGTTTTTTTTTCTACCTCGGTATTATGACCCCCTAGTTATATACGAGTTTTTTTTCTACTCACTCTCTTTTTCTCTCTTTCATACGAAAAGGATTTATTAAAATAAAATTTGTAATATTTCCACGGACATATACCTAAATTTACCCCCGTCGGTATCGGTAAGCTCTATTTTTCGACTTCGACCCCCCATGTGTGGGGATAAAGGGATGGTCTTTATACAGGTATCGTAATAGTGGCATTTCGTACGTTTTCGACAAGGAAAATGGTCAAATTTTCCACATAAATATATCGAAGGTTGTGTATATGGGTGTCGTAAGAAGAGGCGAACAAGAGTAATAGCGCGGTAATTGTGCCCCTAATGCGTAAAACAAGCCACCCTTTATATGGACCTCTCTATATTTATCGCCGCTATACTAATGTGGCTATATAATAATAATACACGTTATTTTAGACCCTAATTTTTATTATTATGCTCTCCCGTAAGACGTTGAATGAACGCGTCGTTTAAATATTGTTTTTTTTTTTATTTGTTCTATAATTTCATTTTAAATCTATTTTTGATTTATCTTAGATAAATATTAATAATGCTTAAAATTGTTTATAATATATATATCACAGCATTTACATTATAAAATATAACTGGCTATAATAAAATTGTAACAAAAGATTTATTTTATATAGAAAACTCTAATGAAATATCAATAGTATATATATATATATATATATATATATATATATATATATATATATATATATATATATTATAAATTATATTTCAAATCTGAAATTCATTTTCTATAAAATATAAATATCTACCTTTTCTAAATATTTTTATGATAAATTTTACAGAATAATTTATTTTATAATATTTTAATAATCACATATATAAAAAATATAAAATAAATTACCGACATTAATAAAAGTAAACATCAACAGTAATCATTAAAAACGTCAACTTTTACCAGTTTTACATACAAAAATAACGATAATTCGAAAACGCACCCAAGCACACATATATACAAATACAATAATCTAAAGTGACCCGTATACTAGAAAGTATCGAACAAAAGAAAGGGAGGGGGGGCGATTCCAAAAAAAAATAAAAAAAAACGGGGGGGGGAGCAACGACTCAGAAAAAAAGAAAATCTGAGCGTAACGCGAAATAAATTACTACAATTGGAAAACTCCATTTTCGAATCGAGGTTAATGCGAAAACGTCGCACGCGCCAATTTTGAATTTTTCAAAAAAAACGACGCCACCTTTTTCTATTTTTTTTTCTGTTCATATTATATAGACAGAAAAAAAAGAGGGGTGCGCAGATTTTTTCGAATATCCTGAAAGAGTATCCGCATCCCGATGAATGGCGAAGAATCGAAGCGGAGCACCTTTTTCATATTTTCCGTTTTATTTTTGTGTATTTATTTATTTTATTATTATTTTTTTCACGGGCTTCTTTCAAAACACAATTTATCAACGTTGTACGGTTACAATGGAAATAGGCTAATAACGTGACACCGTGAAATATTCAATATTGAAATTAATATTTGCGATGATGAACGAGTGCCGCTTCAATTGTTCCTTTTCAAGGCGGGGGGGGGGGAGAAAAATAATTTAGTACGTATACATTTTCATTATTTATTATTTTCAGTACTTTTTTTAACGTAACCGTGTATCCGGAATATATCATAATAATAAATTGAGTTGAAAGTACGAGTACATGGAAATATTAATTTTATTTTGAAAAAAATATTTTTGATATTTTTTTAATATATATATATATATATATATATATATATATATATACATAATAATTATTTTTGATTTAATATTAATATACAATAATTTCGAAATATTACATTATTCATCTCTTTTGTCAAAAAAGGCGAGCAAACTATACTTTTGCCCTTTGGGTCATTTATAATAATAGATCTGAATGCCTAAAATGTTAATATTAAAATCGGCTTATGTAAAAAATTTGCAATATTTTCATAAAATATTATCTGAAAATAATTCATTTTTTTATATATTTTTTTATAATAAAACCATATTTTATTAACAATTACGGTTGCTATATTTATAAGATTCTTATTAAATTACAATATATAAGTTATAATTTTAATTTATAATATATTTTTAAAGATAATATTTTATAAAACATATTATTAAACCAATATTATAATACATGAAGTTTTAATCTTGAAAGGTTATATAATTTTATGAACAGTACAAAGATTTTAAATTCTAAAAAAATATATTATTTTACTTTAAATCATTTTATATTATTATTTTTTTAATTATGAAGCTTTAAATTTGATTGTTTACATCTTTATTGTGTTTAAAAAAATATTTTTTTTAAGATATAAAGATTCGAAACTATGACTTGTTGCTCAAAACCAACAAGTATTCTATTGTGTTATTATTAGACCAATAATTCTCAACTTAAAAAATAAATTATTTTTTAATCAATATTAAAAACGTATATAGGCTACATGATTCTGATTTTCGTTTAATAAAATTTGATATTATTCATAAAAAAATCATATATGCTTGACAATTGCAAATATTATTATATGTTATGTTTTTAATCAAAAATTTCTCACTTTATTTCATCACAATATAGTATATTTCACAATAAAAAAAATACTTATTTTATATTGAAAAAATCGTGCATCTCGTTCGAGATTTTTCATATATTCCACGAGCGCAGTATTAAAACATGTTTTTCATTCAAAAACCTTATATAATATTGTATTACACGTGTGAATCTTTTCATAAAAAATCCTATTGCTCTATAAAAAATTCAAAAGTAAATTTCACACCCTTAAAAAGCATATGATATATCGCATAAGTTGACTTCTATTAATTATATATTTTACAATATTACTTAAAAATGATGCCATTATTCGGATTCAAAGTTACAAAACTCACTTTTCCTATATATAAAACTAACTTATAATTTTAAAAACTAAATTTTCATATTATTTCAAGATTATTTTTATTTTTAAATTATGAAATTTATAAAAAAAATTATTGATTAATTTTTTCAACCTCCAATATTTAGAAAATAATATAAAATAAAAAGTATATAAATATTTGATCTTTGAATATATGTTGATAAAATGGCGTCGAAAACTACCCGCCATTTCAGTTTAACTGTCGTCGCAATAATAAATGGCTCAGATGGCGCTAGTGTCACCACATAACACAAATGGCCGTGTGCTGACTAATGAAGTGCGAAACCCAAATCAACGATACCTGGCAAAAGGGAGAGTCCTGTCCTTTGAGATTAATTCATAAGTTATCGGGCACCGAAAACGATCGTCTTCGTCGAGTGCCCCATTTTCATCACCATAATCACGCGGCCTTCACTGAAAGCGTCTCCTCAATAAAACTGTCTTCAACGCCATCTCTCGGAAACCACCATTAATCATAAATTTTAATATATTTAACATTATCCAGCGTCTGTTTTGATATTCGTTTGTATACAAGTGGCTGATATAGGTCAGTTGAGATCTCAAGCCGGACAGAAATTAATAGACTCTTTAAAAAAAAAAAGAAATATTTTTAAGTAATATATTCTCATATCTAAAATTTATTTTTTACTATAATACTCTATATAGTATTAATTATAATTTGAAGAATTGATTTCGCGTACAATGCTTCTTTTTTGTTAATTATTAGTACAATCAAATTAAATGTTTTTATGTATTCTAAACAACGAGTTTGAAAAGTTACATCTGTAGAGGGGAACTTTCCTCCGAAATTTACATTTATAATGCAACAGTATGATTTATAAGACATTTAAGAACAATATCTAATTAAATAGAAAAAACTTTGTACCTGTATTAAGTACTACTATATTAGAATTATATTTGAAACACTTTTCATAACGATTTATATTTTTTATATAAATCATTATTTTATTAGTGGGTAAAATATTAAAATGTTTTTCGTTTTATTTATTTTTTTTTTGTATATAAATAGAAACAGACGATCTGAGAAAAGAACACGCGGCCCGTTTCACCACTAAATTAGAGAAAATTTTATGCTGTTTTTCGCGTATGCCACAAAAGGAGACTCGCCCGGCAATAAATACGAAAGAGAGTCGACCGCGATCATTCAAGATGGAGCCTTTGGAGTCCCCGTTCCACGGTGCTTCGTAGCAATAAAAATGGAACCGTAAACTGGCAAAACGTACAGTCCCGCGTTTACAATTTTAACGAAGGCCCAGGTTCGAATCCGCAGGTCCGGGGTCCGGACTCCGCGTACGAAATGAACGGTTTTCGGGCGGGCAATACTAATTTCCGTGTAACGGCGATCGTAAAACGAAGAAGGCCACCGCGACGACCGAAAAGGGCCTCCATTCCTTTACGCGGTTCTCTATTCCTATATTCCACTTATATGAGGGGTATGGTTTCGACTACCACAAATACGTCACCGGCAACGATGCGTCTTCAATCTGCCCTATACTGATAACCTATTTACCACCGAACCATCGACTTTATCTATCCACCCCTCTTGAAAATATACGACGTATACTAGACACTCATCCCTTGCTAAATCGCTACACACACACACACACACACACATACACATTTCCTTCTTACCGTGGAATATTTCTGTAAACCACCTGAGCCTTCACTTTCAGATTGCCATATTTCGATCATAAGAAAAGAACGTTACTTGAAAATGTTTGTAGATTTATATCAATCCTTTATTATCAAGTAGTGCTATGTGTAAATAAATACGCTTATATTTTAAACTATCCTACTACACATTATATATATATATATATATATATATATATATATATATATATATATATATATATATATATATATATATATATATATAAATTTAATTGAATAAAAATAATAAAAATTCTTGTTGCTCTATAAAAAAATATAATTCGCACAAGATAAGTAGTTATCTAATATATAATATTAAAAATATACCTTAAGCATAGTGAAAAAAGAAAGAAATAATCCTCTCAGTGTGATATTTCTCTACTAGACGCTTATGTTTTAATTGAAAATTCTTAAAAAAATAGACATTTTTATGTTTTTCAAATTCAAAGGTCATCCGTATAAGGATCATTTTCATTTTTGGCTCACTACTTTGTCAGAAAATAATGAGTTCTCGGAATCGCTTTCGGCAAATAATTTGTCTTGTCGTTTTTCGTGAAATCTACACAAATTAACCAGATATTTTCAATGTAATTCTCCTAATAATTCACACATTTATATTTATTTCATACAACTGTCGCTTATAGTTAGCTAACAAGACGAAAAGTTACAAGAATTCTTAATATTCTTTGAGATTATCTTTTAGTTTTGCTGGTCTTTTGCTATGCATTTCCTGACCTGTTTGTTTTTTCACAAGTGTAAATTATGGTTTTCTCGAAAATATAACATCTCTTCTGTAAATTGCACTTTTGGTTCGTGTAAATTTAAATGAAACTGTGTATTAAATACTTTCCTTTAAGTTCAATCTATAACGAGTGATTGGTTATTTTTATTGCATTTCAATAGATGTAATCTATATATTTTACTAATAAATCAGGATTTAAATATTTTCGACCATAATTATGTTGAGTTTTGGTGGAATATCGTTTATATTCATATTATTTTAAAAAGATATAACCTTATTTTTAATATTTGCAAAAAAAATATTTATATAAAATGAACATTTTTCATAAAAGCTAGAATAAAGAAAATCGAATTATTGATGGAATTGAAAGGGTATATGCTATTACATACTGTTTTTATATTATCCAACTTAATACTACTTATAAACCGACTTACGTGGCCTGCGGCTCAAAAACTTTGAGAACCCTCGCTCTACGTCTACGGATATAAAACCTTTTTCATTAATCGACATACGCACAACACTAAGATCAGTAGAGAAAATGGGGGGGCACAAAAAAAAATGAAAGCTACAATTTTATACTTTTGCCGATTATTTATTTTATCCGAGCAACAATAGAGAATGTTCGCATACATATAATAATAATACAAATATTTTCGCGTTTACTTTCGATGAAAATCCGAAAAGAGAAAGTTTTCCGGATGCTCGTGGATAAAAAAAAAACGTAATGAAAAATATCCGCATTTTATTTCGGCCATTATTAATTATGAAACGGATGACGCATTCGAGCCGAGCTCCGAAAATATTATATTATTATGTCGATTTTGTTGGGGGGGGGGGGTGATGATGAGTTTTGTTAGAGGAAGGAAACGGAAGACGAGATATGAGGGGGTGTGTGGGGGGGGCAGAGTGCGGGAAAATCTGCAAACGTAATTAATTTCGTTTTTAATTGACGCTCTCGTCGCGGAAAAATTTATGACGACATTTTCCTTTCAACAAAAGACGGGCGCGAAACAAATCGAAAATTAACACCGGCCGCAATAATGACCGGAAATAAACAGGGTGAATTTTTCATTTTTATCCCCCTGTATATATTACGTAGTAATATGATATTATTATAACTGATAAATCTCTATAATGAATAAATATATATTTATATCATACAATAATATACAATTTATCATTATTCTTTCTGAAAAAATCAAATATCAATCATATCATAAAAAAATAGATTCAATTGAAATGAAAATAATAATAATTATTAAATTTATAAATGTTTAAATGCAACAAATTTACTATCACCAATGGGATTATTAAGCTAAATAACAAAAGGAATGCACAAATTGTTCAGCTTCTACCGTGACGTCGTCAATTTATCTAGCTTATTCTAACATGTTCATTGGATTTGTCCTACTAGCCTGTTCAGTGATTACTAACATCTATATTATATACTCTTTATTAACTAAACATAAAAACATAAACAATAAAAAGTAAAACGGATAAACATTCTTATATAAAAATATTCTATTTTACACTAACAAATTGCCAAAAGTCTCCATCGTGCCAACTCGAGACGTTAGTTGGATCATTTCTTCGATCTTACGACGGGCCAACAAACGATTTTATTTATTCGTTCGGAGCCAATTAGACCCTGTTTCGACGTAAAACATTCTGTAATTGCTCGTAAAAATAATTGTCGATCGATATTGAGTGTGGCCCGATGGCGTAGACCACTAATTGCACCAATGGCACTCCATCAATCCTCCGATACGGTGACCAAACATTACTAATGCCGTTGTGGAACTTTTACCGTGCTTTTATATATATATATTTTTTTTTTCCTAGTTTTACCCCCTAGAATAATAGTACTATATATGTGACCGATCCCTTTTTTCTGTTTTATACTCGATATAAATGGCACGTTATTGGAAAAACACTGAATAACTTCAGAATTGATTATAATATATATATAATATGATTTTTCTTTAAAAAATAATGTATCAAATTTGATTGAAATTAATATTGAATTTTTCTAATAAAATAATCTAAATATATTTTATTATCTAATATATATATCTTTGGCGTATTAATAAGATATTTTTGATTGAATAGTGTTAATTATATACATTAGTCCATACAATTAAATGATAATAATGGATATCTCTCAATAATTGTTATCCTTTGAGGAAGATCTAATATGACATTTCAATAATAAATATTTGCTTAATTAATTGAAACTCAATTGAATATATGAAAGATATTCGATATAAATTATAATTTTAATAGTAAAAATAACCTAATACAACATTTATTATTTTACTAACATTTATATTTTAATAAAAAAAAGTCATTTTTATTTTGAATATTCAAATGAAAATTATATATTTTCCAAGAAGAATATTAGTGACATCTATATAAACCAAAGAATTTTCTATGAAAATCATCCCTTAAACTATATATCTTTGAAAAAATAAAACAAATTAAATTCTAACTTGTTTCACAGGTGTCATAGTATATTTAATTATATTATAGTATATTTAATATTTTTTTTATAAATTTTCATAATAATCGGATTATAGTTGCGTAATCGAATTTAGAAAACAAGAAAAATTCTTCCTTCAGTGCTAACAATTTTTATTTTGTAATCTAAATATATAGTTAAAATATATATGATAAAACATTTGTAAAATTAACGTATTAAACATTCGATAATGATATTTATATTGACATTATGTAATATAAATATAAATTTTAGAATATCTCAAGCAATATATTCTAATAGCAATAATTTGGATAATAATTTTCTAGTTTTTCTTCGATCAACAGAAATTATTATCACTATCGTAAATTTCAGATCTAATATTTTAAAAAACTAAAATTTATTTCCAGTACTTATTATAAAAATTATGCTATTTGTGTAATGAGATAATTATATTTAATTATATATAATAAAAACGACAATTTAATATAGAAAGGTATAATTATCTTCTATCGATTAAACCAGGAGTCGGCAACCTTTTTTTGAAGGTGGGCCATTTTCAAAATATGTTTTTTATGAGGGCCACACATTCAAATGTTACTTGAATAATACTTTAATATCATATACAAGTATAAATATTATAATAACAATACTATAATAACAATTATATCAGAGAACAAAAATTTTACATTTTTTTACAATAAAGTGCTCAAAAATATGCCTAAAATGAAAAGATATTCAAAGACAAAATATTCCTTATAATTTTTCTTCATTGAAAGTATTCTATTCAAATCGAAAATATTTCATTTAAATCAAATAATTACTACTATTTAATTATTCGTTTCCAAAGAAAGAATTGGTTTCTAAAGAATTCGTTTCTAAAGAATTCGTTTCTAAAGAAAGAAAAATAGGGGCCGCGGGTTGCCGACCCCTGCATTAAACTATTAATCCTTTATTGACAATACTTTCGTCGTTCAATTACTAGTTGATATTTTTCAACGAATTTTTTTAATATTACATTTCACTTTGTTATAAAAATGCGTATTGCACTAAATAAAACCAATTTTTACTTCAGTATCAAACCAATATATTATATACATAGATTTTTTAATATTACTTCAATAATATATCATAAAGATTCTGTATCGAAATTAGGATGGAAATACAAATGTTTCATCTTATCAATAATATTAGTGACAACTGCAAAGTTCATATTTTCTCTAAATTCAATAGTAAAAAAAAATGCAGAAACTTTAAATACAATTTTAATTATTATCCATTTGTTGCTATATTTATCTATATTATTCGGAGCAATATTTTCATGGATAATGGAAAATTTCGTGAATGCCGACAGAATTATCACATATTTAAAGAATTTTACAAAAATCTCTAAATATTTGCAAACAGATATTTCGTTCTCAAAAAAATTGAAACGACTGCGTTATAAAATATATATTATTTATTTCAGTACCTCTTGTTTTTTAATTTATCATTTCTTTTACGGAAAACCTGTAAGAAATTCGTTTGATTTTGTATTATACTATATGGTGTTTACAAATTTTTTAATACTGTTTCAACTTTATACCAATATATGTACAATAATTATATCTTTACAAACATTGAACAAATTATTAATTAAAAAGTATAAACTGAAAGATCGTATCGAATCAAAACAGAATGACATTTATATAAATGTTAAAATTTTATCAAAAATATATTATCTTTTAAGTCATAATACGGAAATCATTACCAGAATGTTAAGTATACAAGTACTAAAATAATATTATATTGACAAAAATCATTTTAGATTTCATTATTGAAGAAAATTAATATATTTACTTTTTATATATATATATAGGGAACATTTACTTTGTTGATTGGAATTTTCTTGAATTTATTCAGTACTATCCTATTATGTATAAAACATATCAAGTATATCAATGTAAGTAAATTTAATGGATAAATCTATTATTCTGCATTTGCTGCAACAAACAAAAATATCATATATAATTAAAAAAAATCTTCTTTCAGAAATCAGTCAGTGTATTGTGGCTTTTTTATTCTCTTTTATTTCTTTACCTATTGACAACGATCGGTGAAAATATTAGGAATGAATTTCAAAAATCCATAAGTATATTCTACAAAATATATCTGAAACAAAGTTTTAGTGAGTATTATATAATATAAATAATATATTTTAAGGTTAAAAATAATGAAACGTTAAAATTTATTTATCGTTTTCATTTCAGATAGATTTACATTTGAAAAACGAACTTTGAGAAAGCAATTAAAAATAATTAATTGCGAATTTTTCATATTGGGCGGAATTCCTATGGATAACACTCTGTTTTATTCTTGCATTACATTGACAATATCTTATACAATTATTGTTGTTCAAATGAGCACATAATAATATTGAAAAAAAAATACTCAATAATTACTAAAATAAATAATTGAAATATACATTTAATATGTTAAATTATTCATACATAATTCACTCATTTGTTGTACTAATTATACAATCACTAAAACAGTTTACCATATAATCGATAAACACTAAAAAATAAACGTCATAAAAGCATATTGTAATAGAAAACAATGTATTCAGCTCTAAATAAAAAAATCTTTTTCTTATATTTTGAACCCATAAATTATATATATCGAATATTAAATATAACGCCAATCGTTTTTTATAAAAATTCTATTATAAAAATGGGATGGAAATCGAAATTTATTACAATTATTCTGATAATAATAACGATAGTGCAATTATATATATGGATCGATGTAATAATAGAAAAAAATCTGAAAGCTCTAAATATCATTTTATGCATAACTCGAGTCACATTTTATATATCTATAATACTGTGTGCGATTTTTTCATGGATAATCGAATCAACGAATGCCGAAATTGTTATTAAATATATGAAAAATTTCACAACAATTGCTTTATATTTACAGGAAAATAACAAATATATAAAACGACTGCAAATTTTACGTTATAAAGTATATTTTTTTTACTTCAATATAACATTTTTTTTGATTTTTGATTTTTATCGTAGTCTTTATTTTAAAATTGGATTCGATGTAATATTATATTATATGGCTTTCACAATTTTTTACACATTAATCAAATTGTATACAAATGTTGGTTTAATAATTATATCGTTGAAAACAATGAACGAATTATTAGTAGAAAAATATAAAATGAGAAAATGTTGCATATTTGAAACATATCAATGTGACAAAATCAGTTTAGATATAAGAAAAATACAAGAAATTTTTTATCTTTTGAATGATAATATGAAAAAAATTACAAAAATGATGAGTGTACAAGTATGTATAATTAATTTTTAATTGTAGTATTATTCACTATTAAATATGTCTCTTAAAATCATATATCAATTATATAATACACAAACTTTGTATTATAAATATTATAGATAAGATTTTTCTTCGATTTATTATATTTTATATTATCGTTTTTTTTATAAATACACTGTATATATAAATTGTGTTTAAAAATGTCTAATATCTAGATCTCGTTTGCTTTTTTGGTTGGTGTTTTGATATCTTTATTCCATACAACGCTTATTTGCATAAGAAAAAGTAAAGTAAGATGTTTTAATTTTTGTAAAATTTTATTTTTCTGTTATATTCGTAATAAAATAAAAATGTATTTTTAGAAATTCAACTTAATTGCATGGTTGTTTTGCTCGTTAATATTCAAATATGCAATAACATCATTCGGTGAAAACGTTAAAAATGAATTCCAAAAATCCGTCAGCATTTTCTACAAACTTTACCTTGCACATTATTTTAGTGAGTAAAATTGAATAATACTATCTATATTAAAAATATAATTACTATTAAAAAATATTTATTTTCATTCACCATAGGTAAATTTAAACATGAACAACGAATTCTTAGAAAGCAACTGAAGCAAATGAATTGTGAATTTTTCCTTTTAGGTAACATTCCTTTAGATAATGCCTTATTTTATTCAATTATTACTTTAACTATATCGTATACTATTATCCTTGTACAAATGAATTAAAATATATATAATTTAATTTACATAACGAACACATTTAAAACTCGTCAAAATTTTTACAATATTAGAAAATGTAGACAAAAATAAGTGTATTTTTCATATTATTGTATAAAAATATTTATAGAATAAAACTAAATAAATTATAAAAATCTCTTATATTAATTTTTTTTATTAAAAAATATATTTCGATATAATTGATTTCTTTTTAATTTAATTTTACTAATTAAATTATTGTTATTTCTACTTAATAATCAATAATCAAAAAATAAACATTGTTCAATTTGTAATACTTCAATAAAATGTGTATTATTCTGGAAAAAAACAATTTCTTTTTCAATATTAAACCTATTTATTATATATATAGAATTTTCAATATCACTCCAATAATAATCTATCAAAATTCAGTAACAAAATTAGATTGGAAATCAAAATATTTTGCAGTATTAATAATATTGCTAACAATAGCACAATGTCATTCATCATTTCCTCTAATAATTACTAATTGTTTAGAATATTTCAATATTATTATATGTATAGTACATGTAATACTTTATTCGAATTTAATATTATGTTCCATATTATCATGGACTATTGGAACATTTATAAACACCGATAGTACCAACAATTTCTTTAAAAATTTTATTAAAATTACCAAATATCTTAAAAATAATATTTCATTAACTAATCAGTATAAATCATTACAGTGTAAAATATATTTTTTACATTTTGTTACATTGTGTTGTTTAATTTATCACATATATTCATCGACAATAGTAAAAATATCGTTCAACATAATAATGTATTACGCAGTATCAACAAACTTTTTTAACTTCATTCAATTTTATATTTATGCAAATACGATAATTATTCCGTTAAAAGCGCTCGATGAATTGTTAATCGAAAAATATCTAACCAAAACATATACAAATAATACAAATAAAAATTATGAACATGATATTATTAGTATAAGGAAAATATTAAAAATATATTTTTGCTTGAGTAATAATGTTTCAAATGTGACAAAAATGATGAACGTGCAGGTTTTCATGATTTTTTTTTAATATCTATTAAACATTTATAATACATATACAATTTATATACTGATTTAAAATATAGATTTCTTTCGCATTATCCTGTGCATTCTTCTTGATTCTTCTTAATACTACAATTTTTTGTATATTAAAAAATAATATTGATATTGTATGTAACTTATTATATTCAAAATATTTTATAGCCGTAATTTAGTAATTACGGCTATTCTTATTACCAAAAATTCAATTAAATTATATTTCAGAAAATTAATAATGTAATATGGATTATTTTCACCTTAGTTTTTATGTACGCATTTATTACAATCGGTGAAAATTTTAAATTTTTTTTTCAAAAATCATCAAATACATTTTATAAAATATATCTAACTTATCATTTAAGTGAGTAAAATTAATTGAAATAATGTATAATATAGTTATGTGTAAATTATAATACGTAGGTAAATAAATTTGAGGAGTTTTTTTTTTACAGATATACCAAAAACCGAAAGATTGCTATTGAAAAAGCTTTTGAAGATCTGTAATGATTTTTTCCTTTTGAGTGACATCCCTTTGGATAACACGTTATTTTATTCATGTATAGCAACATTCATATCTTATGCAATTATATTGGTTCAAATGAGTTCTTAATAATAGGACATCAGATCAATAAAACTCATATATTATTACTTCAATTTATATTTAAAAACTGTTGATCTGTGTATATATACAGTTTTGAAAAATATAAAATTAAAAATATATGTAAATTTTATCATATTGTGTATTATTCATTTATAATAGACCTTTTTAAGAGGTTCTAAGTTTCATATATTGTTATATACCAATGATTTCCATTTACGAATATTAATTTTTAATATCAATTATCATCGATTTCTACTTGTTATAATTGCATAGCCAATTTTTATTTAATCAATAGTTTCATTTTCATTAATACTAGTTAATTTATTTTATACTTCACTGTGTGATAATAAAACTGTCTAACAAAATGAGTATATTACTAAATGAAAACAATTTTTTCTATTCTATCAGACATATAAATTATATTCATAGATTTTTCTGTATAACACCTGTAATTTTTCATAAAAATTCAATATCTAAATTGGGATGGAAAACAAAATGTTTCGTGATATTCATATCGTTGTTTGCATTAGTGCAATATTTTTTAATAATAAAAATACTACTTTCTAAAAGTAGTAAATCATTAAGCTTGATTTTATCTATAATTCACTTAATACTATATACGGTTTTAATATTGTGCGGTATTCTTTCGTGGATCTTTGCAACATTTTTAAATGCTGAAAAATATATTAATTTTATAAGAAATTTTGCAAAAATATCTGAATATTTACATGATAATACATTCTTTAAAAAAGAGCTGAAGCTATTGCGCTATAAAATATATTTCTTATACATATCAATATCTTGTTATACGTTTTATCAAATTTTTTCTAGTAAAATTAATATAATTATTTTCGAGATGATTATGACATATGTGTCGTTTACAATTTTCTTTATTTTGATTCAACTTTATACAAATGTTAATATAATAATTATTCCTATGAAAGTAATAAATAAAAAAAATAGTAGAAAAAAACGAAATGAATATTAATGATTTGCTTCAAATTTATTTTCGTTTAAACAATATTTCGAATGTTACAAAAATGATGAATACTCAGGTTTATTTTATAATTTTTCAGTTTAACAACTGCTTATATTAAATTTAATATTTAACATCAAATTCTAGGTGTCTTTCGCTTTATTAGGAACATTTCTTTTATCATTGTTTAATACTACAGTTATATGTATATTTAGAAATCAATTTCATGTTGTAAGTTATATTTCTTATTATCATTAATTCCCTAAATTTTATTTTATTCTATATATTGAGTCACTAAATAAAAATTGACTTAACACTTCTTTTAATCTAAATTAAATTGCTATATTTATCTTAGTTTAATTATCAGTCAAACAAACTGATGATGTTATTTTAATCAGATGAGAAATAACGCTCTTTGGCTAGTTTCCTCTCTACTATTCATATATAAATTGATGATGATTGGTGAGAATCTGAAAATCGAAACTCAAAAGTCAATCGATTTACTCTATAAAATATATTTATATCAATATTTTGGTAAGTTAATATTATAAATGTAACAACATTCATTTAATAACATTAAGTAATAATATATATTAAAAAAATAATCCATTCTTTTAGATAAGCCGACAAATGATCGACGACTATTAAGAAAATTTATGAAAAATTTCAACTCTGAATTTCTACTTTCATGTAGTGTAGTTTTAGATAATACATGTTTTTACACTTGTATTACAACATTAATATCCTATACAATTATAATTTTTCAAATGAACCAAAATATTTAAAAAATATATATCTCCTAATGAATAAATATATATAATACATTCTTAATTTTTACGTATCCTATAATACAATGGATTAAATAAAAAAAATATAATATTGATAAATAATTATTTTGTGTTTTTAATTTGAATGATAAGTGAAAAATAATTTCATATAATTACAAAATATACTATGATATTAGTATACGTTAAGAAAATCAATAATATCGAATTAAAATCAAAAAAAAAGTATCAGTATTGAACAAAATGTCAAAAATTCCATTCAATAACAATTTTTTCTATCACTTCAGATTTGTTAATTATATATACAAAATTTTGAACTTAACACCAATTATACATCATAAAAATTCAATTTCTATATTAGGATGGAAATCTAAATGTTTTTCATCGCTCGTAATAATAGTATCTATAATTGAATCGTTCAAATGCACAATAAGTATATTTGAAGAAAGTCTTAAATATTTAAATATCATTTTGTGCATAACTCGTATATGCCTTTATTTTGTTGCTGTTTTATCTGCTGCAAGTTCACAGATAATTGAAACATTCGTAAATGCCAAAGCTACCGTTAAGTTTTTAAGAAATTTTTCTAAAATTTCTTTTTATCTAAGAAACGATATTTTTTATAAGAAGCAATTGAAACGGTTACGTTATAAAGTATATTTTATTTCTATATGTATAATATCGTATATGATTTATAAAATTTGTATTGACATATCTTTGAATATTTCAATCAACGTAGCAATTTATTATATGGGATTTATAAATTTTTTCATTGTAATTCAACTATATACCAATATCAACATATTAATAATTATTATTAAAGCTCTCAATAAGTTATTGCTGAAAAAGTATAAAGCGAAAAAATGTTTTGTACATAAAATGAATCAATATTTTGAAACAAACTCAGATGTGAAAATGTTACATTTTATTTTTCATTTATTCAACAGCATTATGAGTAATATTACAGATATGATGAATGTACAAATTTCATTCGTTCTATTGACTGGATTTTTTATAATTTTATTCCATACCACAATTTTGTGTACAAAGAAAATGATTTTTAACGCAGTGAGTATTTAAAATTAACAATTTATATATGATTTTTGGAATTTATGTAATACTTACCATTATAATATCAAATGATTTACATTTTACAGAAAATCAGTCATTCTACATGGGCTTTTGCGAGCTTTTTATTTCTTTTAATAATTACAATGATTGGTGAAAACATTGAAAATGAATTCCAGATATCAAAAAATATATTTTATAAAATATATTTACAACAAAATTCCAGTTAGCGAACTCAGTCATTATAAAAATCAACACAATTTATTACTTAATAATATATATAATAATCAATGTTTTAGACAAATTTAAAAACGAACAACGAATTCTAAGAAAACAGCTCAAGAAAATGAGTTGCGTTTTTTTTCTCTTAGGAAATATACCAATGAATAATACTTTATTTTTCACGTGTGTTACGACGACGATATCTTATACTATTCTACTGATTCAAATGAGCTGAATGTTGAAATCAGTATTATTTTCCTTCTCAAGAATTTACTATCAAAATTCGAATCTCACAACATGACCTAAATATAAAATTAAATTAGTATTACATCAGTTCTTTTTACAGTCTTTCAGAATTTTTAATTGTATAATATATATTATTTTTATTTACTATCAGTTTTAATCTATTTTTAGTTGAAATATAATGTCTTCCTTAAATTAATAATTCAATTATATATATGATTAAGAAGCAATTTGTAATTCTTTAAAAAATAATGATATCTAAATTCCATTTCTAAATTGTAACTAAAGTTCGAATAAAATTTGTTTTAATTCTCATCCTAATTTTTTAAATCAACTTTAATATTTTATTGTAAAGAGAACTGCGAATATTATATTTTTTTAATAAAGAAAGTAGTAAATCAAAAAAAATTGAACCTTTAATATATATGTGAACTTCATACATAATAAACTATTATTTTGTAATTTGATGAATATTAAATAAATTTGAAGAATAATATTTATTATTGGTTTTATTCTCTAATCTATTATTAAAATAATAGTAATTAACCATATAACGAACATCAATTAAATTATATTATATTGATTTTTAATTCATCACTTCAATTCTGTTTATAGTTAATAAACTGTGTATACTTATTAATAAAAATGAGTTTAGTTCTAAATAAAGATAATTTCTTTCTTAGCATAAAACCTATACATTTCATAAACAGATTTTTCAGCATAACACCGATAAAATTTAATAAAAATCTAGTAACACCTTTGGATTGGCAATCTAAATATTTAGTATTATTGATTATATCAATAACAATAATAAAATTCATATTAATATTTCACGAAATAAATGGAAATTATAACCAATCTTTTAATATAATTGCAAGTATAACGCGTGTAATACTTTATTTAATTTTAATACTGTGTTCTATAATATCATGGACCACAGGAACATTTATAAATTCCGACACAACCGTTGATTTTATTAAAAAATTCATGAAAATTTCTATATATTTACAAAACGATGTTTCATTTCAAAACCATTTAAAATTTCTGAAATATAAAATATATTTTATATATATTTTAATGTTATGTATTCTATTTCACCATGCTTTATATGGAAAATTCATTGAAATTATATTTGACATAGTAAAATACTATGCAACATGTTCAATATTTTTCACATTAATTCAGCTCTATTTATATGTAAACACGATAGTTATTCCAATGAAAATACTCAATAGATTATTAATAAAAACATATTTAAAACGTTCCATATATCTAATGAATAATAATATTAACATAGATAGTAATATGAAAATTATTATTAAAATGTATTTTCGTTTAAATAAAAATATAACAAATATTACAAAAATGATGAGTATTCAGGTTTGTATTTTATATTTTAAATTACTTATTTAATAATATATAAATAAATAATAATTTCACAGGTTTCGTTCGATTCATTGAGTGCATTCGTGTTAATTCTTCTCAATACAATAGTTCTATATTTTTATAAAGAAACGTTTATAATAGTCAGTAATGAACGTATATTTATTTGAAATTATCTTTTTTTAAAAAATAATTGTATAATTAGGTAAAATCATATTTCAGAAAATTAACATTTCTATGTGGTTATTGTTTTCATTGACTTTCTTATATATGTTGACCACTATTGGTGAAAATCTCAAAAACGAATCCCAAAAATCTATTAGTATCTTTCATAAAATATATTTAAATTTAAATTCTAGTAAGTTTAATTATTACAGAAACATTAATTTAATTTAAATCAATTTTTAATATATTTTTCATTTCATAGATGCGTTAAGATGCGAAAAACAATTACTTAAAAAGTTATTGAAGAAAATGAATTGTGATTTTTTCCTCTTAAGTAATGTACCCCTAAATAACAATTTATTTTATTCATGTGTCACTGCATTAATATCTTATACAATTTTATTTTCCCAAATAAATTAATTTATTTATTGAAATTTTACTCTGTTTTTTTTTAATGTTATTCAATTTACCAACAAAAAAATTATATTCATGATAATAAATTTTCATTATCATGAATATTTTTTATTAACTAAAAGATAATAAAAAAGACATAAAAATACAAATTCATTTATACCTTATCAAATTCCATATTTTTATTATTATGATTGTTTTATGCTTTCACATGTCTTTAATATTTAACACGTCGTTATTATGTAATAATGAATTTGATAAGTGATCAAATTACTTCAAATTTATCATTATTCATTTAATGTTAAACGAATAATGACAAATTTGAAATAATTTGATCGCTTATCACTTATTCATAATCAGTCAAAAAAATCAATAAAATACATTTTGAATCATAAGAAGAAATTGAACAAAATGCATACAATTTCATACAAGAAAAATTTCTTCTATAATTTCAAATTTATTAATTATATGTATAGACTTTTAAACATAACATCGATCATACATCATAGAAATTATATTTCCAAACTGGGATGGAAATCTAAATGTCTTACATTATTAATCATAATAATATCCATAATAGAATCATATCAATGGACTGTGGATATATTTAACAAAAGCCTTCATTTTTTGAGTCTCATTTTATCTATAACTCGTTTGTGTCGTTATTTATCTCTTATTCTGTCTGCATCATTTTCACGAATAATTGAAACATTTATAAATGTTAATACTACAATTAAATTTTTGAAAAATTTTTCTAAAATTTCTACTCATCTTGAAAACAATGATTTCTATTGGAAACATATGAAGTTGTTGTGCTATAAAGTACATTTTATTTCTTTCAGTATAACTTTTTATTTGATCTACAAAATTTATACTGAAATATCTCTGAAAATCTCTGTCAATATATCAATTTACTACATGGCATTCACAAACTTTTTCATTGTTATTCAATTTTTTACCAATATCAATATAGTAATCATCACCATTACAGCTATTAATAAATTATTAATTAAAATATATCTATCCAAAAAGCGTTCCAAATATAAAATAAAACGATACTGTGAAATTAGTTTGGATATAAAAATATTACAAAATTTATGTAATCTCATGAACAGCATCATGAGAAATATTACAGATATATTTGGTGTTCAGATATCATTCGTTTTATTGAGTGGTTTTTTAGCAATTTTATTCCATACGACGATTTTATGCATAGATAAAAATACATTTGATAAAGTAAGTGCAAAAATTAAAAAAATAATAATATCCTAGATACCCACAAACGCCTTTCCTTTATAAAACTTAATTATTCATTAATATGTTACTATATTATATAATATTTTAATAATATTTAATTTATATATGTGTAGAAACTCGGTCATTTCACATGGGCATTTTGCTGCTTTCTATTTTTATTCATAGTGACAACTATTGGTGAAAACATTAGAAATGAATATCAAATATTCACAAATATTCTTTATAAAATATATTTACAACAAAATTTTAGTAAGTATATTGAAATATTTAAAATACACCGCATTTGAAATTCTTTCATAATATTTAATATTAATATTTCAGAAAAATTTAAATATAAACAACGATTACTGAGAAAGCAATTAAAGAAAATGGATTGTGAATATTTTCTCTTAGGAGGCATACCTTTGAATAATACTTTATTTTTCACATTTATTACGACCACAATATCTTATACGATTCTACTCATTCAAATGAGTTGAAATATATATATATATATATATATATATATATATATATATATATATATATATATATATATATATATATATATTTATGACAGTGGTGATGTATCTTTTCACTAATTTACCAGACATACTAGAATTGAAAATTAAATTCTTCAATTATCAAGATAACAGTTAATTTTATTTTAATTTCTGAAAATGTTATCAATTTAAAAATCTACATTTAGTTTTTGATTTTTAAAAGGCGTCTTAAATTTATATTTATATCTAGATTTTCACCAATAAAACGAGATTTTTATTTTTATTCTTTTGTACAATCACTAAATCGATTAATTGGGAAGAGTTTTGGTTTTCAACTAAAGATAATTCATTATCTCGACGAAACATCTTGAAGATCCATTGAAATTTAGAACTTCTAATAATTTTTCACTAGCCTATATAATCTTATTCTTGAATTTCGTCTCTGAAATCTGATTTCAGTGGAATACTAAGCTTGAAAGTAATGAATAACTTATAGAACCATTTTACTGACTCTTACCATATTTTATTATATATATGCCTCAACCATTACATAATTTGAATACTACTATGTAAATATAAATATGAATAATAAATATCATAAATTATGTATCGATTTTTCTTTAATCATCTTTTAATTAATTATTCTTTAAAAAAATAAATATCGAAATTAAATTATTCGACTATGATTATTAAAATATCATTTTAATTGTGCTATTAATTATTGAATCGAATATTGTTTAAATCAGAATGAGCTTAATTCTAAATAAAAATAATTTCTTTCTTAGCATAAAACTCACACATTACATGAACAGACTTTTTTGCATTACACCGATAATGTTTCATAAAAATTCTGTATTAAAATTAGGTTGGAAATCCAAATGTATAGTATTATTGTTGATGACATATATAACAGCAAAATTTATCATATGGAACAAAACATTATTCAGTAGTCAAACTCGACATCTTAATACTATTTTATATGTAACACGTATAGTGCTTTACTATATTTTATTATTATGTTCGATGTTATCATGGATTTTTGGCACTTTCGTTATCGCCGACAGTACTATAAATTTCATGAAAAATTACATGAAAATATCTGAATATCTGCAAAACAACTTTTCATTCAAAAATCAACTAAAATCTCTATATTACATAATGCATTTTACATATTTTGCTATATTCACTTTTTCATTATATCTAATGTGGTTTGGAGGAATCGCTGAGTTTTCAATGAAATTTGTAAAATATTACGTAGCAATTACTATTCTTTATGTATTAATGCAACTCTATTTGTATGTAAATATGATTATTATACCGTTAAAAGTACTAAATGGATTGTTAATGATAGAATATAAAAAACATTCCATATATCACATGAAACATAATGTAAACATTAACATGGATATGAAAATTCTTCTAAAAATGTATTTTCGTTTGAATGACAACGTATCAAACGTTATTAAAATGATGAGCATTCAGGTTTTATATTTTTTTTATAAAATATTAAGATTTATAAATAAATTTTATATCATTTATAAACTTTTCACACAGGTTTCATTCGATTCATTGAGTATATTTACAATTACTCTTGTAAATACAACAATTATATGCTTAAATAATGAGTCGTTTATCGAAGTCAATGAGAAATTTCTTTATTATTATAAGTTTGCTATTTTATTACTTATTTTAATATATAAAATTACATTTCAGAATTTTAGTAGTTTTGCATGGTTATTATTTTCATTGAATTTTTTATATACGTTGACTAATATCGGTGAAAATCTCAAAAATGAGTCTCAAAAATCTATAAGTATATTTCAAAAAATATATATAAATACTAATTTTGGTGAGTTAAATGAATTTAAAAAAATATATCAGAATAAAAAACGGATTTTAAACATATAATATTAATTAATTTTAGATATATCAAAACCTGAACGACGATTACTGAAAAAGCTAATGAAGAGAATGAATTGTAATTTTTTTCTCTTTAACACTGTGCCATTGGATAATACTTTATTTTTTTCATGTATTACAACATTAATGTCTTATACAATAATATTTCTACAAATGTCTTATAATAAGTGAAATGTGTTTTTAGATTCTTTAAAAAAATATATAATTTTTTAATAAAAAATTACAGAATTATAATCATAATCAGTAGTATAATATTTATTAAAATTTTCTTTTAGTTGACATAATAACAAAAACTCAAAAATTAAATTCACATTTTGTAATAAAAATTTTATTATTTCTATTATTACTAATTGCACATAAATGATTGTAATTTATTCATCTTGCTGAGGAAAAAAACTAACTAATTTCTGTGAATAATTAATTATAAACTAATGAAACTTGTTCTCTATAATCTTAATTAATACTTAATTGTGATAATATATTAAAAATACAACATTTACATTGAATGTGATATGGTAGTCCTTGATTCGTCTTCTTTTTATTATAAATGTAAGTAACAGAGTTTAAAATTAATATATATAATATAATATTATATAAGTATAGATATGATTTTTTTTTTTTTGATATGCAAATATGAGTCACTTTAACCTATCATAGTTCTTCATCCATTAATATAAAATACAATTACACGACTTTAATTGTATTTTATAAAATAAAATAAATAGACAAATAGTAAAAATGTTTTTTTTTAATTTTTTCTATATATATATATATATATATATATATTTATATATATATATATATATATATATATATATATTTAATACGTATAAATTTTCAAGTTACTTGAGTTAATACAATTGTATAAGATATAATAATTGTAATACACGAAAAAAAGAAGTTATAATCCATATATAAACCACCAAGAATGTGAAATTCACAATTCATCCTTTTCAAAAGCTTTCCCAATGCTCTATATTCACATCTGAATTGATCTAAAATTCAAGAACGTAATTGAAATATAATAATTTCGCTTTTCATTATTTTTCTAATGAAAGTTTGAAGCTGCTTACTAGGTTTTTGATTTAAAGAGACTTTATTGAAAATATTTTTCGATTTTTGAAATTCATTTTTAAGTTCTTCACCATGCATTGATAATACATATATGCATAATAAACTGAAGGTTACCCAAGTAATATATAATATCTGAAACATTATTAAAATTATTAACCTGATAACTTAATTAGGTATAATGCATATTATTAATTTCGTTTGATGAATTATGATAATTTTTTAACCTTTTTAATAACATCTTCGTAAATTATCATCAACGTAGTATTTATTATAGCTATCAAAAATCCAGATAATAAAAAAAGCGCAGTCTGTATTTTAAAATTTTAATATTTAATTCAAATATATATATATATATATATATATATATATATATATATACCTGTGCACTCATCATTTCTGTAACAATTCTTGAATTATAATATAAAAGAAAAAACATTTTAGGTAAAATTTCGTTTTTTAAATCGAATTTATTATGCAATTTCTTTCTATTTGAGTTATATTGTTTTATGTTATATTTTATATGTAAAAAATCATTTACGCTTTTTAATGGTATGATTATTGTATTAATATTTATAAAAAATCTAACCAAATTATAGAAATTTGTAAATACCATATGAAATATTGTTAAATTAAATAAAATATTATGTGATAATCCTTTTAGAAAATGAAACATTAAGAAAGATGATGCACTCAAATGAACAAAATATATTTTATAACGTAGAAATTTCAATTGATTTTTGAATGAATCGTTGTCTTGTAAATATTCTGAAATCTTTTGAAAATTTTTCATAAATAAAATAGTTTTCTTTGTGTTTATGAATGTTTCAACTATCCAAGAAAATATTGAACATATCGTTAGTGAAGCATATAATAGAAAACGTGTAATAAGTAAAATAATGTTGTCAATTTCAAAGTCATTTTTAATAGGTGCACTTAATAATGAGTATATTTGTAACAGCACTATTAATATTTTTGTAAAGAAGAAGCATTTAGATTTCCAGCCTATTTCAGACATTGAATTATTATGAAGAACGATTGGTGTTAAGCTGAAAATTCTGTGAATATAATGTATGGATTTGATGCTGAAGAAAAAAATATTATTATTCATTGTAATACGCATTTTGATTGACGATAGAAAATAATATGAGATTGAATTATGGTAGAATTTTTAGTGTGATTGAAATTCAGATATTATTTTATTCATCAAACAAAAAAAAAGAACAATATCGTTTATAATTCATGAAAGTAATTAGTTAACATTTTTAGATAATTAAAATATCTCATTGATTATTTAAAAATAATGAAAATTAATAATTGATTTAACAATCACATTGATATTAATGCGATTTGAATATAATTGAAAATATTTAAATCTTTTTCTTTATTTTAATAAATCAATACAATAATTATATTATACAATACAATAGAGATACAATAATTATATTATATGTAAAAATTTATTTATTAATAAAGGAAAAGCTGTTTATGATATTTATAAATAGGTAAAATAAGAGGAATGTGGTAAAATTCTTCAGTATTTATTTTTTAGAAAATCTTATAAAACTTTAGAAGAATACTTTTTTAATAAGTGAAAAGATATTAAATTATTTGTATAAGTAAAATTGTATAAGATATTAAAGTCGTAATACATGAAAAAAACAAAGAGTTATCCAATGATGAATCACTTAAAAGAAAAAATATAGTGGGAATTTTCTTCAAAAATTTTCGCAGTTGTCGTTTTTCACATTTTGATATATCTGAAATAATTTTTTGTTTTTGATGAATTATTTCTAATTTAATTTATATTTATTTATAAATCAATTATTATACTCACTTGTATTTAGATTTAGATAGATTTTGTATAACATGTCAATAGATTTTTGAAATTCATTTTTCAAATTTTCACCTAATGTTGTTAATATATAAATAAAGAATATAGAAAATATTAACCAAATTATTGAAAATTGTTTCTAAAATTGAGAAACATATAAATAAATTGTTAACTTTATGGATAAATTGATAAATTGAAGTCGATTTGATACTGTATATGTATTTAAGAACAATTAAAATATAAAAAATGCTTCAAAATAGAGCTTGAAGGTTTAATGAAATATAATAAACAACTTACATTGCCAATATTAGGTCTATATAAACATAGAATTGTAGTATTGATTAGAGTTACAAGAAACCCACACATAAAACTAAAAGTTATCTGTAATATATTTTTTTGTACATATATTTAATTTGATTTATGAAATATTTAATATGGAACAAAATAATATATACTTGAATACTCATCATTTTCCTAACATTACAAACATTATCACTCAATGGAAAATATATTTTTATTAATTTCCTTACATTAACACCGATAGCGAAAGATTTATTCATGTTGTAAATGGAATAATTATTTATTTTGTATTTTGTTAGTAATAATTCATTAAGTGTTTTTAAAGGTATAATTATTGCGCTAATGTATGTGTACAGTTGGAAAAATACGAAAAATGAGGAAAATGCCGAATAATATATTAATATATCAAATAAAATTTGCGAGGTTCTTTCGATACATATGTGATATAACATAAAACAAAATATAATCAAGTAGAAAAAGAATATTTTATAACAATGCACATTTAATCCATATAAAAAAGAGACGTTATTTTGGAAATGTTTGTAAAATTTCATGAAATTTTTCCAAAAATTAATAGTGCTATCAGCTTTAGTGAATGCTGCAGCTGACCATGATGATACTGAACACAAAACCAATGTTATGTGAAGTATTATTCGAGTAATGCCTAATATAGTATTCAACGATTCGATGCAATTTGCAATTAACATTTTAAACGATACTAAGAATTGTATTATTGTTATTAGTGTTATGATAAATATAAAATATTTAGATTTCAAATCTAACGGCGAAATTGAATATTTATTTATTGTAATTGTGTGATACTGAAAATTCTGTGAATATGATTGATAATTCTAATACTGATAAAGAAATTATGGTTTCCATTTGAAACGATACACATTTTTTCGAATATCAGATATAATATATAATAGATCAATAAAGTGAAATTGAAATTTTTGATCTATGTATATTATATTATACTTATTTAATTTAATCAATAATAATTAACTTCAATTAATTGTCTTATTAAATATATTCATTATTATTTTTTAATATACAAATAATTTTAATGAATATGATAAATAGTAATTTATAATATAAATATTTTTTTTAATTTTGTATTATTTGAACAGTAAAGTGACTTATTCACCTCCCTTTTCTCTCTCTCTCTCTCGCACACACACACACACATAAAACAATCGATTACTATATAGATATATTAAATATAAATATTATTATAATTTTACAATATTAAAAATTAACGTCTTATACTAAAAAAAATACATTTTTATATGTATTTTATAAAACTAGACGAAGGTTTAAAAGAATATACTGTTATATAGAACAAAAATTTAACTCATTTGAACAAGTAAAATCGTATATGATACTAAAGTTGAAATACATGAAAAAAATAATGTATTATCTACAGCAATATTACAAAAAGAAATAATTCACTATTATTATTTTTCAAAAACTTTTTCAGTTGTCGCTGTTCAAGTTTTTGACATATCTGAAACGAAATATATTTTAGTAAATCATTTTTTTATTGAGATCACTTAAATTGTTTTACTCACTTGAATTCTGATATAAGTAGATTTTGTATAAAACGTTTATTAGATATAAGAAATTCATTTTTTAGATTTTCACCAATCATTGATAATATATACATAATAATTACACTAAAAAATAACCAAATACCGATGTCAAAATTCTGAAATAGTATATTTATATAAAATATTAAAATATGACATATTGATTATGCTTAAATTGTTTATAAATTTCAAAAGAAAAATTATTAATGAATTAATATATTACACACATAGCCAACATTATATACATTTAAGCATAGAATTGTAGTATTAAGTAAAGCTGAAAGAATCCGCACAAATAACAAAAGTTACCTGCAATATAAATTCATGATTTAAAATTCCCGAATCTAAATTATGATATTTTAAATATAGAAAAAAAATGCAAACTTGAATATTCATCATTTCTTTAGCATTTGAGATATTATCGCTCAAAACGAAAATATATTTTTATCAAGCTTTTAATTTTAATTTCAACGTCAAAATGTCGATTTATATTGTGAACCGGTGAATTATCGATTTTATATATCGTAATTAGTGATTTATTAAGTGTTTTCATAGGAATAATTATTATATTGATATACATGTATAATTGTAAAATGACAAAATATGACGTTAATGATGAATAATATAATGGTATACGAAATATTAATTGTACGATTCCTTCAGTAATTATGTGATGAAACATAACACAAAACATAATAAAATGTATAAAAAATATTTTGTAACGTAAAACTTTTAATCGATATAGAAACGAAACGTCGTTTTGTAAATAATCATAAATTTTTAGGAAATTTTTCATGAAATTAATACTAATGCTAGCGCTTGTAAATGCTGCAATTATCCACGAAATAGTTGTACCTGATAATAAAATTATAAAAAATAAAATTGTAGTTATGCCGACAACAATACTATACGATTTCATACTCGCTATAATTATCATTTTAATTGATGTTAAAAATTGTATTGTTGTTATCAATATTACTAGTAATGTGAAACATTTGGATTTCCATCCTAAAGTCGATATTGAATATTCATTAAATATAATCGGTGTAATACTGAAAATTCTTTGAATATAATTTATAATTTTAATGCTGATGATGAAACGATTCTTATTTATAGCAATACGCATTTTGTTGTATATTGTGAATGTAATTGTACTGATGATTGAATTTACAAAATTATCGTTAAAAGCATTATGAAATTTAATCACTGAATGAGTATTTGAAGTAAATTTAACATTTTTATTCCTTCAACGTGAAATTGTTTAATTGACTACACTAATCTATTATTTGAACAATACATTCATATATTATGTAAATAAATTATAATCATAAACAAAGGTATATAATAAATTATAATTTATGAATGTATTGTTTATAAGAATATTAAAAAATTTATGCATAAGAAAATATATTTTATCAATATTTAACATTTTTTAATTCAAGTTACTTCATTTGTATGTTAAGTAAATTTAATATAATATAGATTTTTTTTTCTTTATTATATATTAATTTACTACAAATTATAAGTCATTTGAACAAGTAAAATTGCGTAAGATACAAATGTTGTAACACACGAATAAAATAAAGTATTATCTAAAGGTAAACCGTGAAATAGTAAAAATTCATAATTAAATTTTTTCAATAATTTTCTTAGTAACCGTCGTTCACATCTTAATGCATCTGTAATAAATTCTTTATATAAATAAATATCATTTTACAACTAAAAAATCACTTCTATTTATTATACTTTTCAAATTATTTCGCTTACCCGTATTTAAATTTAGATATATTTTATAGAACACGTTTATGGAAATTTGGAAATTATTTTTGAGATTTTCACCGAGCGTTGTTAGAACATATATGAAAGCCAATGAAAATATTAACCACGTGAAACTGTTGAGTTTCTAAAAGTGAAATTGCATTTCATAATAAAATAAATAACAATTTAAAAGTATACATAAATTTATTTGAAAACTAGTTACTAACATTGAAAATTGAAATTTTCAATACACATATAGAAGTTGTATGTAGCAGAGTTAGAATAAATATATTCAGTAAAGCGAAAGAAACCTATATTTTAATTATATATATATATATATATATATATATATATATATATATATATATATACTATATTTTTATATAAAATTAAAAATATTAACCTGAATACTCATCATTCTTGTAATGTTCAATATATTGCTACTTAAACGAAAATATATTTTGAGTATATTTTTCATTTTCATGTTCACGTCTATATTTCTATTGATATGATATGAGGAATGTTTTCGTGTTCCATATATTTTAATCAATAATGTATTGAGCGATTTTAATGGAATGACGATCGTACTTATATTGATATAAAGTTGAACTAATATGAAAAATATTGTAAATGCTGTATAATATTTCACTAAATCGAATGTAATATCGAATTTTTTTCCGGAAAATGCGTGATATAATAGAAAACACCACATGAATATATATATGCAGTGCACTTTATATTTTAATACTTTTAATTGGTTTATAAATGAAACGTCATTTTGAAGATATTCAGATATTTTCGTGAAGTTTTTTAAAAAAGCTATAGTTGTGTTTGTGCTTATAAGCGTTCCAATTGTCCACGACAATATAGAACACGTTATTAAAGTAAAATAGAGCACTATTCGTGATATAATTAATGTTGTATTATAATATTGAATATTATTAATAAATAATAATTTAAATCCTATTAGAAATTTTGTTACGGTTGTTAATATTATGAAAAAAATCAAAATTTTGGATTTCCATTTCAAAGGTAACACCGAGTTTTTATAAAGTTTTATCGGTGTAATACTGAGAAATCTATCGATGTAATTTGTATATTTTATGCTAAGATAAAAATTATTTTCGTTTAACACTATACTCATTTTATTAATCAGATTATATAGTTTAAAATCAATTTACAGAATGAAGATAATTGATCAAAAATTAATGTAAAACAACTCAATTTATTGATCTATATAACGACAACTTTTAATAATTGATTAGATGAAATCAATTAAATATAAAAAAAAACACATTAAAATCATTTTTCATGTTTATATTCCATATATAAATAGTGTAAACAGATTTATTTAGTAAAATATATATTAAATCATATATAATAGTTTGATCTATTTTGGCTTTTTCTTTAACTTTATACATTTAATTTGTTTTATTTGAGAGTGAAACAAAAATCATTGTAAATCATTTTATTTATTGAAGAGATTAAAATAAACTAAATAAATGTCTTTTCAAATATAAAATTTTAAAAAAGGAAAATTTAAATATACGTTTCATAATTCATGCTGAAAATCTGAAAGCGTCACATTATCCATTGTCAATTTATTTTTCATAGAACAAAGTTCTAACTCATTTGAAGTAGTAAAATTGTATATGAAATTAACGTTGTAATATATGAATAAAATAAAGTGTTATCTACTAATGTAGCAGTTGGAAGGAAAAATCCACTATTTATATTTTTTAAAAATTTTCCCAATTGTCGTTGTTCACGTTTTGGCATATCTGAAATTAAAATATATTTTCAACAATCAATTTCGAATTTTCTTATTATAAAATTATTCACCTGATTTCTGAAATAAGTAGATTTTAAACAATATATTTTTACATTTTTGTATTTCATTTTTGAGATTTTCACCAATCAACGTTAATATTTTGACAAAAATTATGGAAAAAATTAGCCAAATGATAGTGACGAATTTCTAAAATAGAAAATATAAATATATTATTAAAACTTTCTGAATGTTCTATATTTATTTAACAGTCTATATAATGGCATATCTAAAATATAAAACATCTACAAATATTTTATTACTAATAACTTCATTACATACATTGCCAATATAAAATTTATATAAACATAAAACTGTAGTATTAAGTAAAGTTGTAAGAAATCCACATAAAAAACCAAAAGTAACCTGTAATATATTTGTGATATATTTCTAGAATCTGATTAATTTTAATATATAATATAAAATAAAATAATACAGACTTGAATGCCCATCATTTTTGTAACATTAGAAACATTGTTGTTCAACCGGAAATATATTTTTAAAATTTTTTTCACATTAATATTGATATCTAAATATTGATTCGTGTTGTTAATAGAATAATTATCGATTTTATATCTCGTTATTAATAATTCGTTGATTGTTTCCAATGGAATAAATATAGTGCTAATATATGTGTATAATTGAGATATAATGAAGAACGATGAAAATAATGAATAATATAATATTATATTAAATAATATCGGTGTGGGTTTTTCAATATAAATTTGTTGAAATAAGAAACAAAATGAAAATAATATGAATAGAAAAATTTTATAACGAAACACTTTCAGTCGATTCATGAATAAAACGTTAATTTCAAAAAATTCATATAGTTTTCTAAGATTTTCAAAAAAATCAATAGCACAATCGGCACTCATAAATATTGCAACTGCCCATGAAGATCCTGAACATGATATTATTGATGCATAAAGTAACATTTGAGTTATACCCAATATTGTATTCAACGATTCAATACTGTTCACAATTAACGTTTGAAGTGATATAAAAAATTGTATAATCGTTATCGATATTATGATAAATATAAAACATTTAGATTTTAATCCTAATGGCGTAATTGAATCTTTACATATTGTGATTGGAGTGATACTGAAAAATCTATATATATAATTCACGATTTTGATGCTGAAGAAAAAATGATTTTTATTCGAAATTACGAACATTTTGCACGAATATTGGATATATAATGAATTAATTCTTGAAATGTTATGTAAACATCGACGAATTATATTATTGAGTGTATTAACTCATTCCATTTTAATTATTTGAAATTATCGTAGCGTGCATATCATAGGTAATAATATCATTAGTTCTATTATTATATCCGTTTTAATTAGCCGGATATATTGAAAGGTCACATTTATTATAAGACCATAAAAATTTTAAATCGAAGAACAATTTGATCGATTAAAAGAAATAATCCTCTCAGTATGATATTTCTCAACAAGGAGTGTGCGTTTTTATGTAATATTTAAAGAAAATGAAAAATGAAAATGGAAAAAAATACATAAATGTTTGTAAAATATTTTTTATAAATTTATCTATATTGAAAATTACAAAAACTTTAATTATATAATATTAAACATTACAAATATTATCTTATTACCGTCTTACAATTTAATGAGTCATTTAAGCAATAACACAAATCAGAAAAAAAACATGAATTTCTTGAAATCTATTCTTTGACTATTAGTTAGTTATATTTTTCATCTAATTTCTCATTATTCAAAAGTCTAATTCACTGGTACGCGTGCCACAGGTTTGCCACCACAGTATTGTAGCAATTTTACTTATTCAATCCGGTTTTTATAAAAGTAAAATTATAATTTTCTTTCAAAAATAATTTTAACAATGTTTACTAAACAAACAATCCTTTTTAAGATATTTTTTTCACCACACACAAAATATATAATTATAAATCAATCACATAATTATATATTAAAAATTGTGTTTTACCTAAAAAATCGATTATTGACATTTATATATAAACTAAAATCACTAATTAAAATATCTAATCATATTATTTCTAGTAATTTCTTTAAATAGTATTTCATTTCGCATGCCATCAAAATGAGTATATTTCTAAACGATAATAATCTATTCTTCAAAATCAAACCTATACATTATATTCTGAGAGTTTTCAGTTTAACGCCCATATTATATCACAAAAATTCAATATCAAAATTGAAATGGACATCCAAACTAATTGTAATATCCATAATATTAATATCAATAATATCACTATATTTTTCACTCAAAATAATAATTACAGAAATCTTTCGCATTCCCAGTTTAATTCTATGTTTAACACAACTCTTGCTTTATATATTACTCATATTATGCGCCATATATTCGTGGATAAATGGAACATTTCTGACTGCCAATTTAACTGTTCAATTCTTAATGAATTATATAAAAATTTCTCAATGTATGAACGAAGAAAAGTCTTTTAAAAAACATATAAAACTATTACGTTATGAAATATACATATTTTCTTTTATTCTTGTATTATTATCAATATATAATACCAGTTTTGGAGCATCATTCGTAAATTAAGTTGATATAATACTTCACTATATGACATTAACAAACCTTTTCACATTACTTCAATTTTATACATATGTAAATACGATCAACGTACAACTGAAGACATTATATCAACCAACATTCAAACAATATCGAACTTATGATATTAGTTCAAATGTTAAAAATATATCTAAAATATATTTTTTATTAAATAAAAATATGAAAAATATTTCAGGAATGATGAGTGTGCAGGTTTATGTATATAAATTATATATTTTATTTTTTATTTAATACTAAAAATTAATATTGACAATATATATATATATATATATATATATATATATATATATATATATATATATATATATATATATATATATATATATATATATATATATACAGATTTCACTTCTTTTATTGGATGCATTTTTGATCATACTTCTAAATACAACAATTTTATGTTTATACAGTATTCCCCTTCATAATGTAAGTATTTTTTTAGCAATTTTAAACCTTCAAATAACTTGTACATAATTAAAGTAATATAATTTGACTTTTTTCTGCGAAGCAACTCTTTAAAATATATAAAAATTATTATTTCAGAAATTGAATTGTATTTTATGGATAACGTTTCCATTGAGTTTTATATATGCATTAACAATAATAGGTGAAAATCTAAATAAAGGATTTCAACAATCTAAAAATATATTTTATAAACTTTATCTAAAACAAACGTCCGGTAAGTGTTTAACATAAATTTTTTAATATAAATTAAATTATTTCTATTATTATTAGTTTGTTTCAGATAAATGGAGATGCAAACATCGCGTTTTAAGAAAACTTATAAAAAATATAAATTGTGATTTTTTGCTTTTTGGCGATATACCTTTGAATAATTCTTTATTATATTCCTGTATTACAGTACTTGTGTCTTATTCGATTATGCTCGTTCAAATGGGTGCAAATGATGAAATAATTTTTGCTAATTCAAAAAAAATAAAGTTTTAAAATACATGAAAATTATATTTTTATTCCTGGAATTGAAAAAAAACAATATAGAATTTTTTTTAATATTTTTAAATTATTCAAGAAAAATGGCATTAGAAATTGATGTATTATAATAATATAAACGAATACATTTTTGTTCTTTTTCTTCTCTTCTTAGTTATAATTTATTTTATAAATATCTGTTCTTTCTTTTTTTTTTTCGTTCAATTTGAGAAGATATATATTTATGGTTTTCATCTAAAAAAAAATAACATCAGAAATATATACTAAACAAATATCTATTTACAAAATACTTAATTGTGAACTAATCATACATATAAAAATGAAAGCTTTGTTTCATCATTAAAAACCGATTATTAACATTCTTATATAAATAAAATTGACTAATTGTAATGTTTTGAAATACTAATCAATAGCGTTGTTTCATTTCATATATCGTCAAAATGCGTATATTTCTGAACGAAAACGATTTATTCTTCAAAATCAAACCAGTACATTATATTCTTAGAGTTTTCAATTTAACACCTATATTATATAATAAAAATTCAATATACAAATTAGGATGTAAATCGAAATTTATTGTGATATTCATAATATTAATATCAATAGTATGGTTCTATTTTCTCCTAAAAATAATAATAAAAGAAACCTTTACAGTTCACAATATAATTTTGAATATAGCTAATCTATTATATTTTTTGTTTCTAATATTATGCTCCATGATTTCATGGATAATAGAAACGTTTGTGAATGACGACATAACTATACAATTTTTAATAAATTCCATAAAAATTTCTGAATATATGCGTGAAAAAAAATCTTTTACGAAAAATATAAAACTACTATGTTACAAAATTTACTTTCTTTCATTGATTCTAACATTATCTACATTGTATTATTTCGCTACACAATTATCAATAGATTTTATTAGTATCATCTTCCAATATATGATATTTACAGATGTTTTCATATTTCTTCAATTTTATATATATGTAAATTCAATGAATGTACAAGTGAAAACTTTTAATAAATCATTACTCGGACAATATTCTATTTATGCTGAAAACAATACAAATTCATCAAATTGTCTAATCTCAAAAATAAGAAATGTGTCTAAAATATATTTTCTGTTAAGTAAAAATGTAAGAAATCTTATAAAAATGATAAGTTTGCAGGTTGGATATTTTTTAATATTATTCACAAACAATGTCTGAATGCCAAAAATTAATTTTAAGAAATTAACAATATTCAGGTTTCGCTTCTGGTATCAATTCTATTTTTCGTTATCCTTCTCAATACTACATGTCTTTATATATATACAGATAGTATTCAAAATGTAAGTAAATTTCATTAGAATTGTAAATTCCAATCGTATTGAGTTTTAACGTTTTAATTATTTGATGTGTGAATACGGCTCCATTTTTTTTTTATTCAAAAATAATTATTTATTCAAAGTGTGCTCCGTTTACAATTACAAACTTTTATCAGATTTTAAACAGTTGACGGATGATTCATTGTCATAAAAGTTCTGATATCTGAAGTAATCCAATAACAAGCTTAATTTTGATACTTTTGTAAGAAGTGAGTCGCTCATCTGAAATTCGTAATAATCTGAAGGCTCAACGTCTGGCGAATATGACAACTGGGGTAGCACTTCTCGATGACTTGCAGTATGCAGTGCGTTATCATGTTGAAAAAAATAATTTACTATGTTTATTCACCCATTTTAAACGTTTTTCTTCTATATCTACCTTCAAACGCATTGAATATTATCGTTAAACATTACCAGTGATAACATTAGTCGGTTTCAGCGACTCAGAGTGCACAAAATATTTATGATTCCAAGAAATACAGAATAAACTTAACACAATGAAAATTTTTCATTGGCTGTAATGATTGGCTATTGAAGATATTTTGTGAATCAAATACAAATCTAGACATTTCAATGTTATACTGGCAAACCTCTTGGAACTTATTATCGGAGTCATATTCACACGCTCAATAAAAACATTTTTTTCCAAATAAAAATATTCTAAAACCAAATCTAAAATTTGAAAATATAATAAGAAATGTTTGCTTTACCAATCCATTCATTCATTAATGCCATTAAATACTTACTTCTAGCTTTTTTAAATTTTGAAAAAGTAAATACTTTTTTCTCAATTTATTCATATCTATTAAGTTAAAAACTAGAATTAACTATGAATAACTAACTATATTCATAAATAATGTTAATCAATATTATATTTTAGAGAATACAAAGTATTATATGGATAGTGTTTCCATTGAGTATTATATATGCATTGACAGTAATTGGTGAAAACTTAAATAGAGAATTTCAAGAATCTAAGAATATATTTTATAAACTATATCTGAGGCAAACTTCTAGTAAGAATTTGCATAATTTTTTACTACATATTATATATATATATATATATATATATATATATATATATATATATATATATATATATATATATTAAGTCGATTAAATTTCACTTTTTTGTTTCAGATAAATGGAGATATAATCATCGTGTTTTAAGAAAATTTATAAAAAATATGAATTGTCAATTTTTACTTTTTAGTGATATTCCTTTGAATAACATTTTTTTTCGTTCTTGTATTACAGTGCTTATATCTTATTTAATTATAATCGTCCAAATGAGTGATAATATAGTTAATAGTTAAAAAGCAATATTTAAAAATGTAATAATTTTACATAATTTTACCAATATTCTTAGAAAATGAATATATTTTCTATTATATTAAATTTTACTAAATCAAACTATAATATAATTATTCAGTTTAAAAATCAGTAAATGTTAATTTATTAAAAATAAATCAAATCCTTGTTATCTTAAAGCTAAAACGTTTTGTTTCTTCATTCATTAATAATTATTATCATAAGTAAACTTGATATTTTTATAAGAGAATAATTTTCATTTTTTTTCCATGAAATTATTTTTACTTTTCATTTAATTTTTATTATAGTTCATCTAAATTTATCTAGATAAAAAAATATTTTGCACATAAAAACAGTACAAAAATATTATATAATTAATATACTTTAATAACAATTATTATATAAATGTTATAATAATTTCTTTATTCTTACTTATTGAAGTGCTAATATTTTTTATATTCTATAAATCACTATAAATTCTCCCTTACATACAAAAATTGTATTATTCCATCAGATAATTAGTACATACTATTGAATAATATACGTAATAACACAAGAGAAATTGTTCTTACTTTTACAATACATATTTTAATTTTATATTAATTTTTCATGTCACATACCATATTATGCATAAACTGATAAACGTAATGGAAAACATATAATGCTATAAATTAATTTTTAATATCACAAACAATTAAAAACGAATATTCAACGAAAAGAGTACATTAAAACAGTCATAATTAAAAATCAATATAACATTAATACGTTGAAACCGAACCCTAATAATATCAGTTCTAGTTTATTTTTCCTCATTATCTAAACAAAATGCAAGTAATTCTTGATAATGGAGACATCTTTATCAGTATACGACCCTTAAATATTATACATAGAATATTCTGCATTTCGGCTATCAAATATGATAATAATAAAATTACCATTATAGGTGTGAAATTGAAATGTGTCACTTTTATAATTATCGCAGTAATAGCTTATTTTATGTTTACAACTTTTACTATATATCCTATCGATTGGTTAAACTTATATATGCATATCATTCATATAAGTTGTTATATATGTGGATTATTTTCCGCTATGTTTTCGTGGATAATAGATACTTTTATCACCGGAAAATCTGTAATTAAATTCATAAAAAACTCCAATAAAATTTCAAGACATTTACAAAATAACAAATCGAAAGATTTTAAGATATTAAAATTAAAATTAATAATACTTTATTCCATTCTTTTGTCGTTATTTAGTATATATTTTATTTTCATACGATTTAATTCGGATATGTTAGATTTAAAAATATATTATATTGCCACATCGTCGTTTATATATGTATTCAAAATATACACATACGCCGAAATAATTAGAATACATTTAAAATCGATAAATCGAATAATTAGTAATCAGTTATTAGATAAAAATTTTAAAATACGAATGTCAAAACACACAAATTATACAAATATAGAAACGTTATCTAAAATTTTTAGATTACTATATAAAAATGTTAATTACTTGTCAAATATTGCTAATGTTCAGGTATACATATTATTTTCATAATAAGTGAAATCGGTAACAAAACCCTTTGTAATTATCCTTTTAATTTACAATCTCAAAATTTTACAACTCATTCTATTATTCAAAATTTTATATATAATGTCATTATATATTATATAAACTCATCACAGCCCAGATCAAATCACCCACCATTCTAATCGTCAAATCATTCCTCACCAACATTACATTTCCACACCCAGACAGATCACCGCCGGAGTCACCCAAGGTTCCATCATGGCTCCTAGACTCTTCAACCTCTTCCGACAGACACACAATCATCGTCCAATATGCAGACGACACGACAATCCTAACTCAATCGGCTGGTCCGAAGATAATTACCATCAGATTAAACTTGTTCCTCTCCGAACTCCACTCCTGGTTCCAAAAATGAAGAATTAAAATTAACCCCACAAAAACCGAAGCCATTTTCTTCTCTCGCCGGAAACGTAACTCCAAACCTCACACCCAAGTCCAATTAAACAACATCTCCATACCCTGGTCAAACTCCTGCAGATACCTTGGCGTAATCCTCGATAAAAAAAAACTAATCCTGAAGACACCACATCCCACACTGTTGCAAAAACGCTAACATCGCCAAAGCCAAACTTTATCACTTACTACATAACGTAACGTTGGCTTGATAATTAGATTACTATCAAAAATCGGGACTTTTTCACTCAAGGAATCCGTGAGTTCTATAAATTAGAGACGAAAGTTACAGCTGCAGATGAAGCATACTTCCAATAAAAAATACTTTCATTCTTACAAGGAAATGCGTTTTGTTTTTACAAAAAAATGACGCAGTCATATTCACACTAGTTACCAACAATTAAATTGTATTCAAACAATATATATATAATATAGAATTGTACAATTTTCACGAAATTAATAAATATATAAATTTTACAGCATAATTTTAAAATCAGACAAAAAAAATCTGCCGTTAATTTATTACCGATTTCACTTTCTTCAATGAAATATTTTTTTTTTGCATTCGAATTACTAATGAAATTCAGTGGTTTTAGATTTCCTTATACATGCTAACAATATTTTTAGTACTAATTCAAAACGCAACATTGTTTTCTAAGCCAAAATTCACAAAAAATCGTGTAAGTCAAATCAATTACAATATCATATGTGAAGCATAAAATTAAATTATAAATATATATATATATATATATATATATATATATATATATATATATATATATATATATATATATACTTTAGAATTCAAATGAAAGAATCGACGTAGTGATTTGGTATTTTTTGGATATCGCATGTGTTTACATATTAACTTCAATCGGTGAAAGAATAAAAAGGGAATTTGAAAATTCAAAAATTCTCATATATAAGATACGCTTAAACGATTATGGTTAGTCCAACAAACAATATCAATTATAAAAATAAATAGTTATAAAAAAATAATAATTACAGTGCATTGAATCAATACATATATTTGCAGGCGACTCCAAGAAACAGCTGAGAAAATTTAGAAAATTTATTCACAAAGAAAACTTCAATTTAATTTTCGCATATATTTTACCGTTAGATTATACGTTTTTATATTCGTTTATAACAACGACAATTTCTTATACTATTATTGCCATTCAAATGATTTGAACATTTTCAAACTCGCAAAAATAATATGTAAGATAATAAATAAATTTTAAAACATTTTTTTTTCATCAATTTTATGATCCGTTACAAAATATTGATGTGTAATTCAGAACCCTTTTCCTACAAATTAACTTTTCAATTAATCCATAATGATTAATAAGTCAAAAAAAAAATAATGTCAACAATACATAAAGAAACAGACAGATAATCAATATGTTACGCTTAAAAATGTCTTTATACTGATAATATAAATCCAAATGAACAATATTTATCAGTCAATTAAATCCAGTTATTGTTTTATTTCTCAGTAAATATGTCTATAATCCTGGATAAAGATGACCTATTTTTTAAACTGAAACCATTCAATTACATACAAAGATTATTTTGCATTTCTTCAATTATATATGAGGGCAAAACCGTTATCAAATTGGGCTACAAATCAAAATGCTTTGTAATCCTCATCATTTTTATCACAGCATACAAATTCATCTATGATCTACAAGAACTTTATGAAAACAAATCAAAAATATTAAATAAATATTTATGCATACTATTTATGGTTCTCAATATCACGACATTCCTATCGGCAGTGTTTTCGTGGATTATGGATTCATTTATAAACGGTAACAGAACATTATCACTTCTAAATAATTTTAAAAAAATCTCAGAACATTTGGAAATGAAACATTGTCGAGGATTTCAATTGCTTTATAAAAAAATTATAATATATCACTGTTTGCTGTTCGGTTTCATTATAATTCATTTTTTCTATGATAAAATTATTTGGAAAAAATCCGCAATGGGAATCGTAAGATATTACATTATATTAACAATGGGTTTGTCCGTGTTCAAATTTTTTATATTTTCTCAAACTATAACGAAAGGAATAAAACGGATTAATAAAATAATGATTCAACAATTTCAAGTGGAAAAAAAAGAAATTATAATGAGTGCCTTGATGAGTTCGTTGAATAATATGGAGTTGATTGAAGTGATACTAAATATTTACAGTTTATACGATGAAAATATATTTCACATATCAAGTATGGTGAAAATTCAGGTAAAAATTGTTGAGTGTTTCTTACTTATTTTTGTGATAATTAAAGCTGAAAATAACTCTTATAGATTACACTGTATATTTTAAATGGATTTTTTACAATTATTTTTAATTCAACAATTTTATGCAGCACCAACATTTATATATATCAGGTATGACAAATTATTATTCAAATATAGTTGATAATCTTTAATAGTAGTTTATACACTTTCATTATGTGAAATTTTGTAAAAAAAAAATCAGAGCTTCATTGGAAAAATAGGAGTAATTTGTTGGTGGTTAATCTCTCTAATATTCATATACATATTATGTTCATTTAATGAGAATCTTCAAAAGGAATTACAAAGATCAAAACGTTTAATTTACAAAATATGTTTACAACGTCACGATGGTAACTCTCTGCAATATGAATATTATCACACTCAAATAATTTAAAGATTTAATCCTTGTTATTTCGTAGATGAACTGAGACAGCGATTGCGAATCTTGAGAAATCTATTGAGAAAACTCGATTTCAACATCACTATTGTAGGTGCTTTGCCGCTAAATTATTCATTTTTCTATTCATTCCTTGCTGCAACATTATCATATACTGCAATACTTCTTCAAATAAAATAAAAACATTTATTTATAATAATAATTTAGTGCTCATTGAATAAATATTTTTATATGTGATCAATGGAAGACAAAAGTTTAAAAAAAAAGAATATTTTCGTGTTTTAATAATCTATTCTTTATTTCATACATAAATTGCAATGAAAGTGGCCATCAAAATAATTTTGACTAAATTATTTACCATATCAATTTATAATCACTAATGTTCTTACTTTGTGCCTTTAGAGGCGAAATTGTACTTTATCAAAATAATTTATGGACCAGCCATGAACATGGTCTTCAGCATTTTACAAATGAATAATTATTAATTATTACATACATCTTAAAGCACACGAATGTGTGTATATCACGTTAAAAACAATATTCAACATTTTTTTAATTCATTTTTTTAATCATCATATTCATAATTTAAAAAAAAATGTCCTTTATATGAGAGGGAGGAAGTGCATTTTAAAACTCTTCATGATTTAACTTTATAAATGATTAAACTTTTTTTTACTTAATTATTATTAATTAATTAATAATACCACTAAAAACATATAATAGTGAATCGACAAACAACAAGTGATGAGTATCGGAAAAAAACAATCTGTTTATAAAAAAAATTACATTTGTTGAAAATATAAATCTTTAAAAAATTAAATATGCATTTTCATATATGGGTTTGCTTCAAAATCCTGAAAATCAAAATTACAACATCTGTACAATATTAATGACCGACAATTAAAATTTCAATTTACTGATATATTTTAATATAAACATTGATAAAAAGTGGACACACGTATAAATTCGTACGCAGGCACATTAACAAAAAAAAATGCTAACCGTGTCGATAAAATTTGTAATTGATAATTATCTTTGGAAAGAAAATGATTTCTTATTACATCTTCTGAGGCTTTATTGTTCATTATACTAATATAAACTGAAGAAAATATCGTTATAACAAATTGAGCAGTTGTCAAAATTCTAATTTATCAAAATTTTGATCAGCACCCATTCTATATATTTTTAAATATATATAAAGTTATATATTGAAAATTCAGACTAAATGTATGTAACAATATACATATAAGAAGTACGCATTTACATGGTTAATAAATGGAAATAAATAGTTGATAGTAGTTTATAAATAAGTTGTACGAATAAAATGTTTGTTTTATAATAATCGTGATAAAATTATTCCAATAAAAGAAACAAACGGATCTCTTTAAATTCGCATAAAATAGGTTATGAAATTGATCTAATATTTTTTATTACATAAATGGTCATTTTGGCTTTTAATTAATTAAATATATATGTATATATATATATATATATATATATATATATATATATATATATATATATATATATATATATATATATATATATATGATCGAATTTACAGTAATAACGACTGCTACAGTGCAACCAATCAATTGCATGAAGGATTGAAGCATTTAATCATACAATACGTATTACAATCCTTATGATATGATGAACACAATAATTAAGGACACAGGTATCATACATTTTTTCTTTTTACTTCTTTAACATCATTAGCAAACGTTTGGAACGATTGATTATAAAAAAATTGGATTCACTATAAATTTAGCAAAAATAATTTCATAATTTGCAACAGATTCGATTAATTTGAAACTATGATAAGAAAAAAAATGTGCCAAACATTTTAATCGGAATAATACATAAAATATACAAATTATATTGCACTTTCGCATGAATAATGCTAAAACTCATATACCAATTTGATTCATTATCAATATAAATTTATTTTATTTTAAAATAAATTGTTCATTGTAATAAATAATAAGCAGTTTCTATTATATTTTCTATTTATATCAAAAAGTTTATTTTTATTACATTATTCATACTAAAGTGCGTTATACACATTTATACATATATATAAAAAATAAACCAACAGTATTATAACTTATGAAAAATATTAACCTCTATAGATATTCTTAAAATCAATCTGCTTCTAATTTGAAATCAGTTTTACTTAATGGAAAAAATTCAAACCATTACAAGCAAAACAATATTTAACTAGTTAATTATTTGGAACTTTTATATTTTTCAAAAACGTTCCAATGAAAAAAATAGTGGCATTGAAAAGATTTCTAAATGAATCAAAAGAAAAACCAACAATTATGTAAAGTTGCACTGTAACTTACAAATATTTTTCAAAATTTTATATGCTGATTATATAAATATATACACCCACACGAAATGTATTATAATAATCGTTATAATAAAAATCTTTAATATAATTTAGATATTTCTGAGGATTCATTTTTTATTTACTTGAAATACAATACTTGAAAAAATAAAATGTAGTTTTCATATCATTTACACTTTAAATAAATTTCACTAACGCCAGAAATATTCTGACGTATATATTTAGCATCATATAAATACATATGGAAATAATAACATGAAATATCTTGAAAACACTTTGGAGCAAAATATTTTTCATTTAAATACAATATATTTTAACCAAATATACAATATCATAATTTAATATTTCTTTCATTAAAAATTATATATATGCATGACCAACAAGTTTATTGAAATAAGTGAACGAAATTTATATTAGCTAAATTCAGTATCCACTATTTATTATTAATCATAACAGACCATGAATAAAATTAATCATGAAACGTCATGTTTGCATGTAACAGATATCTAATTGTAAGTATACTGTTTTTTTTTCTAATCTAATCCTAACAAAATATTAATTTTTGATTATAACGACTGTTTTATTTATCAATGGCATACAGGATTCAAAACAATATATATATATATATATATATATATATATATATATATATATATATATATTATATATATAATTAAATTATATCCACACCAAGTGATCTCTTTCAAAAACACTTCAACACATCCAAACCTTTCACGGCAAAAACAATGCTTGATGTGAATACAATTAAAAATACAAAAAAATAAAAATTTTCCAACTGGTTTTATTTTCAACGAATGCATGATAATTTTACATGGCTACAAATTAACAAAATATACATAAAGCTTTCTAGAATTAAAATATAGTTTGCTACAAACATTAAAATAACTATAGTTTCTTTCTGCAAATTATTATCAGTCTGCTTAAAATTAGATATTTAAAAAACAACAGATTGGCCGAATGCAATTCGATTGCTTGGGTGTTTCATAATTTGAAAGATTTATTGCACTCAAAATTAATAATCCAGTGAATAAAGTTCTAAAGTAATAAAATTCATCATACATAAACGCTTAAATCTTATACGTTTCGAAATTGAAAAAAACATAAATATGTTTACAAATAAGTACTTCACCAGTTTATACTTTTAAAGATCTCTTGTCACGAATTTCTTTGCAAACATTCTAAAAATTATGCCTGCAAAGGATGACTCATTAAAAATTTTCTTATCCTGAACATGAAAATGTTATCATTAACTAGTCCAAAAAAAAAAAACAATAATATTGAACTAAGATTTACATCCACGACAATAAAAAGACTATTGTTTAATACTAAACTGAATATGTGTACTAATGTAATAAAGAGCACTTCAGGTTATAGAAAATATTTACAGTTTATTTCTTTGCAAAACATTATTTTCGTTCATTACTCCCATACACATATTTATTTTTCAGATTTTTTTTTCATTTATCGACAATAATTTGAAAATAAATATTAACAGTTATTAAATAAAAGTGTAATTTCAATGCAATTTATTTTCAATATATAAAAAATTCGCGCACTTTATATACAAAATGCTGTATCCGACTTATTTACTGCCATTCAAAAAATCTAGAATATATATTTTCTTATAGATTTCTTTGATATTTTCGCGTTAATTCAATGAATTTATAAAATTCAAAGAATGTACGTTCTTCCCTCTATTTTCTATACAATTTCAGTGGAAAAGAACATATTTATTAAATTACTCACCGTTATACACTTTGCAATCCAAGGAAACACTATTACATGTAATTTTTGTAGAAATTTATGTGTATTTACTTACTTCATAAATGCAGGACACTTATAAATAACAAAACGTGTTCGATCTAAAGTAATACAGAATTTTTATCTGATACACCGATATAAATTTAAGAAATATGTGATTAGAACTGGTGTTTGTATGTGAAATATACAATTACTTAGCAAAAAGAATGTGAATACTCAAATTAAAAATAAAATGTAAAATTCGAAATCCTATAAACAAATTTATACCATACATATTGCAAAAAAAATATTATTAAAAAAGATCGTTAAATTGAGATAATTTACAATTATCTGCATAAATATTAACCCAAGGAATTGTCTTTGGGATGAAAAAAGGATAAGTATTAAAAATGTCGACAAATACTGTAAATATTAATGAAACATAGATTACAGTAAGATGGTTTATACAGCTTCATATAATTTATAAAACTTTATATATTTTAAGAAAAAATAATAATTAAACATTATTCGTTAAAAATCAAAATAACCACTTACATAAGGTATACCTCATTTGATATTTACAAACAAGAATTAAAAAAAAGTCCAACTAGGTTTGTAAACGTTTTCCAAATATTACCATAAAAAGAAAGTGTGGCACATAAAAAATAATATTTCACAGCTAATTCATTTTTGTTTTCAAAATAAGCACCTATTCAAATGCATACTACGTCTTTTCCTCTTTTGGTGCTACTCATTAGAAAAACTGTCAACTAATAGTCATTTCTATCATCATGCCGATGAAATCTCGATCTCTTGGTAGGTATTGGTGAAACAGGATTTTCTTCAATGATTAATTCTCCAGATCCTCCGCCACCATCTTCCCCACAACTATCGTCACCTGAGTAAGAACGTTTCACAAAACTACCTTCTGTAGTAACATATGTCGTCCTAAAATAAATAAACGAAATCTTAACTAGCGACATCTACAACTCCACGATAAAACAATTTTTTTCTTTATAAACAAAAAATAATAATTAATTAAAACATTAAAAAAACAAATGTCACATGCATTAGAAAACATTCGATCAACAATAAGACATTAATTTAACAAGTAATTTTAGGAATTCAATATTAAATAATTTAATAAAAGTAACCATATATAGAAATAATTCATTAAAAATGACTAAAAAGATAAAATTGATATAAACAATGAAGTCAAATTAATAAAATTAAATAAACATGAAATCAGAAAGTTACCCAAAACCAATTGGAGAATTTGGAGCTTGTATAATAACATTGGGAGGTGGAGACATGGAATGCTCTTCCTGAATAGACACCAAATTACTACCTCCAGTTCCCACAATATATTTTTCTAAAAATAAGAAACAATTTTATTAATAATAATAATGAAAACAAATAAACAAAATACATCACGCCTAATAATATTCATATTTTTAGTAAAATATTTCAAAATTAGATTATTAGATATATTAACCGCCTTAACTATATATAAAATTTTACCTATAAATATTTCTTTAATACATTTATATTACAAACATTTATTACAAATGCACTCAAATATCGAAATATAATCATGTTATTATATTTACCTTCTCTTTCACCTCCTGCACCATTCGTTACAACTGTGATATGTTGGCCAGATAGCATAAGGTGACGTTTACCATCTACTAATGTTGTTATTTGTTGTTGACCAATTATATTAGCTGAATTCACATATGATAGACCACCATGACCTAAAAGAATATTATTATAGTGATTTTTTTATACTGCATTAAAATCAAAACAATTTATATATATATATATATATATATATATATATATATATATATATATATATATATATAGGGGGAGAGGGGGCGTTTATTTTGAAAGTAGCGTAAGTTCAATAGTTAGTTTCAAGTGGATATAATTCAATAAAATTTTATGAGATTTCAATTTTTTTATTTTATTAGTGTTCATCAAAGTAACAATTAAATTATTAATTTGTAATGAATTAATTATAAATATAAAACAGTGCTTATTCGCGGACAGAATAGTGAAATAGAGCACATTATAACTTAGCCTCTAAAAACCCGACAATAAAAAGCTTAAAAAATATTGGTTGGCATTTTTGAGAAAGGATCCGTTTAAATTATTTTATAAAACGACGAAAAGCAAGGATGCATCATTTAAAACTTGGATTCACTACCACAATGGGAAACACCAAAAAACTTTAATAATATTAAGTTGGCACCATTAAAAATAACAAGACCAATCGTAAATCTAAAATAAAAGGATTTAATAGATTTATTTCATTATGCACCACATTCATAACATAGTCATTTTAAATACCTCACATATGCCGGAAAATGCCATTTAATTGATTTTGAAAGTGACGTAAGTCTAAACGAGCCATCAGAAACACATTATTTCTTAAATAATGTTAAATATATTGATTGGGATAATAAATTTGAATCCTTTAGAAGCCTAAACACACGATTGAATAGCATCATCTGTTACCCAATTTTAAATTTAACCAAACGCAAACCCTTCGATATCTCGATTGGAACATAAATATATATATATATATATATATATATATATATATATATATATATATATATGCATGTGTGTGTGTGTGTGTGTACTTAAAACAAAAATTTCAAAAATAATTAATAATTAAATAACCTGGCGATCCAGGGGCACTTTGTGAGGGAACGTGATGTGAAGAATTTCGAGAACGTGGTGAGACAGGCACTGGAACTGAATCTGAAACATAAGGCTCTGGAGACGCTTCTCGAGATAATTCTTCAGGCGTTACAAGGCCTGACATACCAACATGTGAAGGAGAAGCTGGAGCACTTCTATAAAACATAATATACATTATAAGAATAATATAAAAATACATGTACAAAACATATTAATTTTCATCAAATACCTGGAACTTAAACCAAAAGGAGCTCTAAAACAAGGTACTCCACGTTGTCGTCGTCTTCTAAAAGCTTGTTCAATAAGCTTTGCTTCGCTTTGAGGATCTATCCGCCAAAAACTACCTTTACCAGGTTCTTCTTGACTTCGTGGAACTTTAATAAAATACCTTTAACAATTTACAATATATTGTAAATTAATTGATTAAACAATACTTTATAGTGGTACCTCAATGTATGTCTGTTTTGAAATATATGCGACTTGATATAACTCCTATTTGAACCCAGAAAATTATTTGATATACAACTCTTGTTTGAAATCAAACACACGTGTTACGATTTATATAACAAAAACAAATCATTATATATATAAATATATATATATATATATATATATATATATATATATATATATATATATATATATTTATATATTTATATATTTATATATAATTATAATATTAAAAAAATATTTAAAGTATTTTATACAACTCCAACAATATATAATAAAAAATACTAATAATAATAAGATGATTTTTCATAGGGATATTTAATTTTTTTTTAAGAATTTGATATTTATTCAACAATTTATTATAATTTAAGGACATAAACCTAGTTACCACTGTACATAATAAATTTTATTAAAATAATTACTACCTATTCAAGCTGAGATTATGCCGTATGGAATTTTGCCATCCTTTATCGGCTGTTCGGTAATATGGATAATGTTTAGTTATATATGAATAAATTCCACTAAGGGTAAGCTGTTTATCTGTTGCAGATGCTATTGCTTGAACTATTAATTGTGCATAACTATAAGGAGGTTTAGCTTCATCACGCGACGCTGCACTTCCAGGTACAGATTCTGTACCTGATGAAGGTGCCTATAAAAATATAAATTATTAAGTAATATTATTACAAATATTACAATAAAAAATGCAGAATAATTATAACATAGACTTAAGTAATAAGACTAAAGAAGTTAATAACTCATTAACTATAATTAAAACTTACAGCAGATCCATTTGAAGAAGGTCTAGAATATTCAACATCTCTAGCCAAAGCATATGTTGCCACTAAACTTAAATCAGGATGTATACTACGCCGGTGACTACCACCTCTTGGACTAGTAGGACAACTATTTGCAGCAGAAATTGTACCTGAAAAATTCAATGTAGAAAATATAAATAAAAAAACAACGTAATAAATATTGCAATTTTATCTTCAAAAAAAACCTGTAGGTGATGGAAAAGGGCTCTGTGCCGAATCAACTTCTTCTTGTGGTATATTTATTCTTAAAGGTGGCAAAGGTCGAGGTTCTAAAACGGCAGTATTTACTGTATTACTGTCAACCAAAGATTTAAAGACTAGACGGATGTTTGTAGAAGGAAATCGTAATGTACACCTGTAAAAAAAATAATAATAATTTAAATAAAATAAAAATTGAACATTAAATCTACCAATATATTTAACAATCGATTTAATCGAATGTTATAAAATTTAACCTATATATACGTCCAATCAATTGAAATTTAATTAACTATAGCACGATAAATACTTTTAAAAATCTAGTAAATAAATTGAAAAATATATATATATATATAATATAAAGTAATAATATATAATAAAGTAATAATTATTGAATTAACTTATTTATTATTAAAAAAAGTCAAAATCGAACATCATAAACAAAAATATTACACAATAAATAATATTGCTAATATAGCTATATTGAAAAATAATTTTAATTATATGCAAGCTCAAATTATACTCTTAAAATTAAATATATTATATAAACTGAATTAAAATATATTTTTCATAAACACTGTAATCTCATCAAATAATTCAAATTGAACAAAAATTACATTTCATACAAATAATTTTTCTCTTTAGTGTAAAATATAACATTAGTTAAAATACGTAGAGAAATAAATATTCTAAACAAAATCAAATATATTTTTATATATTCTATAAATTAAATGTATTTTATGTATAAAATTAATATCTATTCTAAGAAATTTAGATGAAATAACTCAAATCTTCGTTGATTTCAAATATAATTAAAAATAATCTATTTGAAGAACGATAATATTAAATAAGAACAGTAATGTAAAACAATCGATAATAAATAAAATGTGGTTTGATCCATTTATAATTCCTGAAAAGACTTAATAAATCATAATAACTTCAAGTAATATTAACGAAATCAACTATTCAATAGAAAAAAATGTACATATAGAAATAAACAAGAAAATTTTGTAACATGAAAGCATGGAAAAGAGAAAAACATGTGCGCGTGTGTCGGAAGTGAAGCAACACAGGCAATCCAAGGACAAGTCGGTTTTATATATACAGAGTATGGGGTAATGGTGAAGTGGATGGAGAAGAGGAACGACGATCAATAGTGTAACATGGAGGGGAATGAGCTGGTGTGGGCTGAAAATGGGGGGCAACTCTCAAACAAACAAACTGACAGAACCCACCCCAACGAACATTGAATATTCAAAACGTACTGGAAAACCACGAAACGATAAAATTACAGAAATTTTTCTCAACACACACGCCCAAAACAGATAAAAATCTACATGAATATATATAATATTTGTCATTTTGCAATATCAAGAAAACTATGTGTATTTACTTGATACATCATCGTGTAATTTAAATTTTAAAAAAGTTCTAAACAAGTCAAAAACATACATTTGCAAAATCTTTAAAAGTTTATCAGTTGTCATACTCTTAGCAGGTAAAATTTCATAAAACAAGTTGTAGAAGAAAATTAATATAAATCTGATTTTAAAATTTAAAATTATTATTATAAATATAAAAAAACTAACACTACATATTTTAAACTTAAACTAAATATTTTTAAATAAAGTGACCTTTGATGGATGAAATCCTTGAAAACCATATATACACGCAAAACAAAACAAAATAGACTCATTGTTATATTTTTTTGTAGTTAAAGGGCATTTTTTATGTGTAATAATAAAACGTGCTTCAAAAGCGTTTTTTTAAGAAATGCATTTTTTTATTACATATTCAAATGTAATAAGCATAGTTTATGATGTAAAAGTTTAGTATCAACAATGTGTAACTATTCATAGTTGACATGACAACAATAACAACACGATAAATTGTATATTTAAACAATTTATACTAAATATGGATAAACATGTAACTAGTTGATTAGCCTAATATCAATAATATACAAATTTTATAATCGTAAAACTAAAAATATTTACACGATACGAGTTATTTATGTTGCCCTAGGCAGAATTTATAATAGTTGTGACAATCAATTTAAATTGTCAACAAAATACTTAAGATTTTTTTATATTAATAAATATTAAAATATTAATAATAATAAGATTCCAATAGCATATTTCACCATTCTACATGTAATACATTTCGTTTATGAATAAAACGTAACAGTAACATCACGACTTTATGTTTATATATAATATTAGTTAGTAGTAAAAGATAAACATCATAACTATTCTTGTATACTTTTACGTTACCTAACGTGAAAATAAGTACTTGTAATAGAATATCGTTATACAATAGAAAAATTTATATAAAATTATATCAATTCTAAATCATCATATAAAGAGAACAAAACGTCAACATTAAACTTAAAAAAAAATGTTATTCTATAAACAGCTGAATATAATGTATACGAAAAAAAGAAAAAATATATATAAAACAATTCTAACTAGATTAACAACCAATTACAATATTTTGTACTATATATCATCACAAGGGAATTTGTTAAAAAATAATCCGTTTATAAAACGAATAATAGCATAAATTACCTAACTTCATATTAACTCAAACCAACTAAACTACATATTAACACGAGATACATTATATTGTCTACAAATATTCGAATCTTTGATAGAAATTTAGTCATTGAGTATTATTTATAAGAAATAATACTGCCGATTTATTTAAAATTTAATCTAATACTATGTTATAAAGCTACGCCGAATCAAATAGAATAACATAAAATTAACATTAAAAGAGAAATAAATAAAAGATATTGAAATGCACAAGAAAAAGACCGGTTACGATACTGCGACGCGACGACATGGCGTCGACACGTGTTGTTATCATGGTATGGTAATACAAAATATTATTGACCAGAGACCAAATGCAAAAAACAGGCATATGCGTAACAACCGGTATGACGTAATAAAAAAGGAGGGAAAAATTGATCCTGAAGATAATAATAAATAATTTTCCAAAGAGCAACAAAAGACTAGGATCAAGTGAAAAATAACGTTTGATTTCCTTTTTTCCTTTCATCAAAACCCGGAAATACATGACATGTCGAAATCACAGGTGACAGACAGACAACACGTGACGATAGATATATAAAACATGCTATATCTATATTTCCGTTCGAATCTAGACCAATAGAAGTTATCGACTTTATAAAAGTTTCATTTTACGCAAAAACATTCAGAATATATATGAGGAAAACAAACATAATTATGAAACCTAAGCGTTTTTGGTACAAAGCGAACTACTATACACGAAAACAATGACATTTAAATTATCCACACCGTAATTATCTTTACATAACTGTCAGTTTACAGATAATACATTTTACTGAGCTTAATTAAAAACATTCCATTTAGAGAAAACGTCCAAACAATCCGGTAATAAAATATGATATGGTCGGTATAATATTTACAAAGTAATATGAAATGTGTACAATAGAAAACATGAAAATAATCACAATAAAAAATATCAATTACATATTAATCTCTCAAATTTACAAGAGTGTGTGTAATGTGTGTATGTTAAAATAACGTAATATATTCAAATTACATATTCATTATAATAATATTCTTTTCGTCATAAAAGTAAACTACAAATCTGTTTACAATCCGTTTTGGTTTCATAATACGATTGTCTGATTAAAAAACAAATATAAAATTGAATGAATTATAGGTCATTGAACTTTTAAGCTTTAGTTAATTTTCCAATGAGCATATATACAAAATAAAACCTTTTCGATTCTTCATATACTGAAATTGTAATATATACTGAAAATTGTAATAGAAAAAAATCTAATTCATTAAAACGAAAATAAATTGCATCACATAATTTATATATAACATTGTAAAATATTCACACTTTTCAGATAATGTAATCGTCGTTCAAGTATCACACACACACGTGTGTATATATATATATATATATATATATATATATATTCACCTTTGATTTCAATACTTACTACTATCCCAGTCACAACGAGTCATTATTATCATCAACAGTGGCATAAAAAAGTACGAAGCACACTCAACTCAACACACGGTAAAAACACACATTATTAAACGCTCGCATATATTCTTATTAGATTCCATCACGAAACAAATATTTATTTTATGTACGCGATGTGCTTTCGCGAAACCGCACACCATACCCGAAAGGACAACTATAGATAAAAAAGAATAATAATAAAAACCGATATGATATAACGACCTATAAAAAGACGTAAACGTTCGTCCCGAAATGCTAATATCGAAGAATGTATACAATAATATATATATATATATATATATATATATATATATATATATATATATATATATATATATATATATATATATATGTTAAAATAAAAATCGATTTGTGACAACCCTGTACTATCTGTGTTACCTATCGATCCTCGAACCCGACGTGCGGTTTGTTTACATACAACGCTTATTCGGCGAGAGCACCTGCGTCATAAGCGTTGTTAACTGTATTATTATTATCATCGTTATTATAATTGTACAATAAGAGAAAAATATAAGAAAGTACCGAAGAAGTCACGATCACCGTCGTCGCAATATCATATTACAGTAAATATCGCACACGGTTATATCTATATATACGAATAATAAATAAATAAATAAAACCTGTGCAGTCATTGCTGTTACAACACTATATACAGTGAGATACAGCAGTGTGTTTAGCGTACGACCTTCCAATAATTGAATACGTCATTCCGGATCTACAAACAAGCACACGAATGAATATATATATATATATATATATATATATATATATATATATATATATATATATATATATATATATATATATATATAACGTACAAAAATCCAGTACTAGTATATATCTGACGCGACCGACTTTTTAGCAGTCGCTATGCGAAGAAGCATTTTTATTTTTACTCTCATTATTATTGACAATGCAAAAATATCTTTGTAAATATGTGTGTGTGCACGTCTACGCATATTCGTAAACATGTGCGGCTCTTGTAATTTCATATTATGTTTCTAGTGTGTGTGTATGTAAAAAAATAATTAAAAGTAAACTCCAAAGTCCCAATAGCAAAAAACCGGTATTATTGTACGTTGCGTCGCGGTATAATGCGCATACAAAACCATAAATGACCATTTCGTCTTTGGATTTCTTCGTGTCAAAAATCAAATGACAAATCGTATGTACTTTTATATATTTATATGCCGAAACGACCTGTAATATCTTCTTCAATTCATTCATAAATATTATCTTCTGTATATTTATTCATAAAACTCTTAATATAAAACAATTGCCATTTGGTTAGTAAGAATAATAATATACTGTGTTGATATAAGAATTTTTAGATTACTTAGAAACAATAAAAATAAATATTGAGGAGTAAAATGCAACGATAAATTTAGTACAAAAAAAAAATAAAATAAAAAACACGAACAATATTTCATCGATAACCGCGTATTGTAAAATGATAAAAATTGGTAAAATTAATCATCACAAATAAAATAAACGATCGACTACTACTACTAAAAAAAGTAATTATTGATTACAGACAAGTAAAAAATAATGCTGCGCTAAATAATTTTATTTATATACATATGAAAAATAAATTAAACTTCCATATAACATGTTATATAAATTTAATTGGATTTTTTTAATTGTAATATTTATCTCTTGCACAAATATATACATTATTCATAACCCATATCCATAAAATATTCGTCATATTTATATATATATAAATATATATATATATAAATATATATATATATATATGTGTGTGTGTGTGTGTGTGTGTGTGTGTATGTACATATGCAAAAATTAGAATCTTAGTTTTATATAACTAAATGGTTTCATAACATTCTAAAAATTTTATGGCTTATAAATATACGAAATTCCCTAAAGTATTAGATCCAAAAATCATGAATTTATGTAATATACATATCACTAATATAAAGAGAGAAATAATATGCACTGAGTTTTCGTATACATAAAGCACATGCTGCAAAGATTATGAGAAAAAAAAAGAATTTGCTAATCATTGTTATATAAACTCAAGAAAACTTGTTAATGCTATTTTTTTATTTTGCTAAAGGAAATTAATTATAATTCGCCTTCCTTCCCGCTCGAAAATTGTATATTTAATTCTTTTTCGATTTTTAAACTATCTAACTAAAAGAAAAGGTATACAAAATAAACTATTCATTTTTTTAGATCGTATTATTTCGAAATTGTGCAAAAAGAAAATGAGTGTATTTAATAAAAAAATAATAATAATAATAAAACAGTATTTTCAAGTTTTTCAAATAGGTCGAATATAAAATATGCGATAATATAATAAAAATTCTAAAAACTATATAATGTAAATAAATCTTTTTTTTCCAACTGTAACTTGATGATTTATGAAAACAATTAGATGTATGCCATCAAAATTTACACCACTCTCTCCTTGTCAATACATATAATATAATAACATACATTTAAGAATCAAAATAAACACTTGTGTTACGACATTTACATTTTATAAACCGATTTTTTTCTAACTAATAATCAATGAACTACGTATTTATTAAACTTATTTTAACATATAAAAAATTATACTCGGAATTTATTTTATTATATAATTATATAAAAATACCTGATAAATATGTATATACATATGTTATTGCAAATAAATATATATATATATATATATATATATATATATATATATATATATACGACGACAATCATTCATCGAACGATATGATGACTCACATCATACGTACACAGGGGTCTTTATTTATTTTACACGACGCTATAAATAGTTTTACAACGGCGACAGAAAGAGACAGCAAATCGTGGAAACAACAACACAACACACGACACACACATAAATTAATTAAATAAAAATATTGTCAATTAAAGCGAAAATAAATATATTTATAATAAATAATACGATGCCAACAAAAACGACACACTGCAGTAGAAAAAAATGAAAAGAAAGGGATGGAATTAAAGGTGTTAAATAGCGGTGCGAAAGAGACGAAATACAAGGTGTTGGCAAACAACGTTAAATTTATCGCAATTATGTTATTGACGCGTATAGCGCGGTTAGTGTGTTTGTCGTTAAGCGGTGTCTGCCTGTAATGTGACCCATATTAAACGTAAACAATCTCGTCGCTAGCTAGCTAATGTTTTATAAAACGGTTCGAAATATAAACAAACAAATAGTAATAATAATAATAATCGCGAATTGTATTATTATTATTATTATATATAGTAATACAAAGACGGAATGAGACGTAATATAGATTTTCATAGTGTAGTATAGTAGCGATAGTAAATAATATTGCTAAAATTATATATATATATATATATATATATATATATATATATATGTGTGTGTGTGTGTGTATATACATTACTGCAAACAATTGTACACGAAAAATTGATTACGTAATATCTTAGAATAGCTAATTTAAAAGTATTGAATTGCAAAATTTTAGAAAAGATATACAAAGTTAAATTACCGTTAATATTTAAGAAATATTATGAATGGTTTATGATCAAAATCCGTATATTTTTATTCAGTGTCGATTCGTAGAATAATTTATAATCGAAACAGAATGTTGATATATTATAATTTTATTCTACCTGGTAACATCTACCAAAAGGCTCGCAAAAATTGTAAAACTGTACACTGGTGGATTTTTAAAATAGTTTTAAATATACAAGAAATAAAAATCAATGTATACTTATTGTAATTTAAAAAATGATTCAAAACATGTTGAATATGAATGCATTAATCATCATTAAATATAAAACAAATTAGTATAGAAAGTCAATTTGCGATTTAGAAATTATCTATTACAAACATAAAATATCGATGTTTCAAACAATAATTAATATTCGTTTTATTTAAATATACACGTGCGCATGCATGTGTTTAAAAATACAAAAGTGGTATACTAGCAAAGGTATGACTAAAAAACACATACGAAAAAGATTTTCGTCGTCCAATTTAAAAAATATTTTATTAACTTAATGTTAATAATATATTATATACGCTAAACTAATGTTTCTTAATGTTTTAATTAGTGTCTCGAGGACTTAAAGAAAGCGTCTTTCCAAAATCTAATATAAATATGTGTGTGTGTGTTAGTTTTATTTACAAATATATTACATAAAAACTGTAATAATATAGGTGTTTCACGATTGCGAAAAAATCAAGAACCACTGCACTATATATACAATAATACTTTATACAGAAATTAAAACCTGTAAGTTAATTACAGAAATTAGTACAATAAAATTTACCTATGAATATGTGTGATAATGAATACTCATTTATTACAAATTTTTACATTTATTACATATACTGTTTTGTTCATTCTTATACCACTTTGAATAAAATATTTTAAATAAATAATACTGATCTGAAGTTCTTCTTCGAATAAAATATGATGAACATGGGGTTTAACGAATTTAATATAGCTAGATCTACTTTTATTTTATTTTTTTTACTAATTAACACGAATGCACGCACGCGCATTCATGTGAAACTATCGTGCTGATTTTATCTAAAAGTTATAGCAATGATAAACCGACTGCAAGGAAGATACACCTAAGTTTACCACTTTTATGTGAATACGACAATCGTGCAAGAGATAGAGATTGCATAGTAAAAACAGAACAAGTTTGACCTTTAAAGTCAAAAATTAAAACAAAGAAACTTTATAGTTCAAAGAAAAAAACTTTTTTTCTTTGAACTACTTTGATCTTCACTATATATTAAGCCGAAAAACTCATAAAAATTTTTGAAAGCTTGCAATATTTCAAAAAGAAATTTCCCAAAGTCAACGATGTAAAGTTAAAGGAAGAAATCCATGTCGGCCCACAAATATGAAAATTTGTGACGGACACATTTTAAAATTAAATTGAATAAAACTAAAAAAGAACACGGTTCGATTTTATAAAAGTGTAATTATATTTTTTTTTAATAAAAAACACGAGAACTATCAGGAAAATGTCCAAAAACTTCTTTCTTCTTATAAAGCTTTAAAATGTAATGTGTTCTCCAAAATAAACCTATTTTCTGAATTCTTATTTTGATTTCTTCCTTGAAAATCTTGGCGCAGTATCAAATGAATATTGCGAAAGGTTTCTTTGAGATACATTACTTATAAGGAAACGATATAAGAGAAATGGTCGATTTTTTTTGAAGGATTTTTCTCACAACAAATAGAAAATATGAAAAAGAAGAAAACTACAAATTGAAATGCAATTAATAACAAATTATTAAATTGTTTTAAGAAAATCTAATGATTTAAACAAAAAAAGATTTACAAAAAATCCAACACAAAAAAAATATAAGTATATATTTTAATGTACTTCAGAGGCATTGAATTTTTAAAAATATGATATTTTATGCGTAATAGAAGGGGAAAAAATATTTTTTTGGAAACATTTATATTAGAAAATAATATCGAAACCTGAATTTTACCTATGACACATAAAGAATAAATCTTTTGATATGAATCACAAACAAAAACAGAATAGATTTTCTCTCGCCCAATTTAATGAATCATTTGCTCAATTCTCGTTCTATTTCCATATTACATCATTAATAATTATTTTTATTAATGGCTATTTTATAATTCATCAAAAATAAAATTATACAAATTGATATACAAGTTTTAATATTCTATTCAATAAAAATATACGACTCGATGTATATATAAAAATATAAATTATAGATATGAGCACAATGTTTTAAACTTGACAAAAAAAAATATTAAAAATAAATAAACATCACCAAATAAAAAGAAAGTTGTAGAGTACTTTTTATCTTAACTTTATATACGAGTATTATCATAACGTAATAAGGTTATCGTCGCAATTTGAAATACATTTCATTAAAAAAACAAGTCATAATATCTAATTTGACCTTCAAACACGCTTTTAAATCTAATAGTAATTTTAATATAAAAAAGTACATTTAAAATAAAATACAAACACAATACGTAATATTTACAAATATAAAAGAGAACGCTGAAATAGATAACGATAGGTACTCGAATGAAATCGGTTAGCATATTGATAATATAATAATAGCAAATTATTATATAAAAAATAATCGCGATTAGTAACTTTTCAAATTATAATGATAATGGTATTTAATTTATATTGCAAACTGTTGCAATTCACTTCATGCTAACAATCATAATAATCTAAGATGACTAAGCAAATTAAACGTTATATACACAATCGGATAGTGCTCGTCTAATTACCTTGCATACTTTAAACTGTAGTCGAAAACATTTCAATTTAATATAAAATGATATATCAATTTTTAGGATATAACTAAAACTTTTATTATTATGAAACAATGCAGTAAGGAACAAATTTAATCCTTTAAAAAAAGAAAGAATAAAAAAAAATAAAAAAAGCTATTTTTCGTGGGCATTATAAATTAATTTTACATTTAATACATATATATAACACAATTAAAAGCCGAAGGCGTTATGATATTGTATTATTTTCTTTTATAGTAATAAATAACAGTTGAAACTTCATAGGAACTCATTTCTTTTATTTACGTAATTTTTAAACAAAAAAAATATATTTATAAAATACTAATAAATAGATTATAAAGTTATCGCAGTCACAAACCAAAATAAACAATAAACAGTAAATACATATATCATCAACAATATCTATCTAACGCATCGTCATTATCTCATTTACTTTTATAACATTTGTTTAGGCTCTTTTTTGTAATTAAAACTTCGCATGCATAATAAATTGAAAATAAAATATAACATTTATAAAAATTAAATTATAATTGTTTTCTTAAATTTTATATAAAAAAGGTCCCGAAACGTCACAATTTAAGTAAAAAAACTCCCACGTTCTAATTTATGTTCTAAACTACGCGCTTCCATAACACGTGACGCCGAGGTATTAATTAAAAATGCAAGCAAAACGTTTTTAGATACGTCGATCTATCAATATTATATTACAACAACGAAAACAAAATTAAAAAAGTTTAAAACTATTCAAATAAACGCGCAAAACATTTCTAATCGTGTATGTATATGTGTATATATATATATATATATATATATATATATATATATATATATATTATTTTAGGGATTTAAGGTTCAAAAACTGACAATTAAACAACTTTATATGTAGATACACGCGGAAGAAAATATATGTCAAATAAAATAAAATAAACAGCGAAACGATGAAGACAGATAATATATATTTACGTTACATAAAAGATATTTTAAAATTAGATCGGAAAATGACGCTCGGTTGAGAGAAAAAAAACAAAAATAGCAACAACGAACGTCAACAAAATGCGCTCGCGAATAAAAACACGTGTTTTTCGAATGCGCGCATCGTCTGGCAATTTTCTTTTCGGATTATCGCTATCGACAATTTTCGACGCGATTAATATTTATTTATCGCGCGGAAAGTTTACAAAACGTTATAAAGAAAACTAAAAAATATACGACCGACGAAAATTCTACGATTCCAATTAAAACGAAAAGCGTAAACGGCGCAACAATTTATACTATTATACGTTGCATTAGAACGATTCTCGACTCGACTTCCTGCACTTTTTTTTCGCTTCGTAAATAAAAAGAACGAAAATTCGTTTTATCAAACGAAACCGGCGAATTTCGGCGCGGGAGATCGCTATCGATAATGCGATAGTCGTGCGGGAAAACGCAAATCGCACACTTAAAATAAACTGAAAAAATTGCGACCCGAGAACCCGAAGAGTCATCGACGAGCGTAACGGCGGATTGATACGAACTTTACAAATAAATTGCGCACGCATAATAATAAAGCGAATAAAGCGAGAAGCGATAGAAACCCTTAAACCGGTCGCTTCCGATATTGCGTCGTCAAAAACTCGGGGAAAAAAGCGAAGAAAAGCCGCGAGCGTCGTTTACGTAACGCGAGCGCGAGCGCTCGCGCGTGCACGCGCGCTCTTCCCGCGGGCGAGTCGACGCCCCGTCGCCGTTGTTTACGTTTACGACGCGTCGCGCTCGCGCGTCGGCACGCGCGCGAATAGCGCAAACGGCGACCCGGCGACCGAAACGAAAATAGAGCCGCGTCCGTTTGTTTACGAGGCGACGGCGGCACGCGGATCGATAATTAATAAAACGAAGAGAAGAGAAGAGAAGAGGAACGGACGTGCGAGACAGCTGCAGCCTCGGCGCCCCCTTCCTCTGGAAGACTCCGTCGACGAAGACGCCGTTCTTGCCGTTGCAGGTGAGATAGAAGTCGGGCCGGTCGAAGCAGATCTCGAGGTGGCGCCGCGAGATGAAGCTCGAGTGGCCCATGTTGACGTCGACGTCGCCGCGGCTCGAGTTGCGCCCGATGACGGTGCGACGCTGACGCACCGCGTACTCGAAGTCGCGCCCCTCGAGGCGCGCGAGCTGCGGCTGCGGAGGCTCCGCGTGCGAACCGCCCCTCAGCGCGAGCAGCGCCCACGCGTCGCCCTCGGCCGCCCTGCACGACGACGGCGGCGACGAAGGGCACGACGACGACGCGCCGACGCCTACGCCGACGCCGACGCCGACGCCGACGCCCGAAGACGACGACGCCACCGCGCCCGAGAAACTTCCGCCCGAAGCAGCAGACATGCTACCGCCGCACGCGCATACCGCGACCGGGACGCGACGCGACGGCGACTGACCGCGTGCGACTTCCCCCCTCGCGCCTTCTCGCCGACGCTCCAAACGAGATCGATCGCGACCATGCGCGACGTTGACGCTCTCGCTCTCTTGCGGTTTTTGCTTTTTAAAAACGATCACCGTTTAAATCCCTTTTATGAACAAACGTTCGTCGCCTTTTAAAAATTACGGTCGCGCCAAAAATTTCCACACTTTGAATCGTTTCTCGACTCCCTCTTGACTTTTTTCGCTTTTTAACGTTGACAAATACGTTTATGACGTCGAAAAATCTCTCGTTAAAATGCGAAACCGTAGAATCTTTCGCCGCTCCCGTTTTTGCGAGCGTCAATACGCGTCGATAATTTTTAACCTTTTTTTTAAATTCGCAACCTATAAAAATATTTTTATTTACCCGCGCCGTAACAGAGTAACGATAATAACGTAAATGCGCGGTTACGTTCCGCGAACGGCGTTTAATGTGACAAAATACGCAAAAGTAGCGTTTCGCTTTTTAAAAATAATTTACGGACGTCGATAGACCCCCCGAGATTATGAAACCCAAAAAATATAAATTTTGATTATTCTTGTGTGTTTACTAAAAAAAAGACAAAAAAGGAAAATCTAAACGATCTTTAATTATATAATGAAACGACGTTAAATTTTGAATATTTATTTATATTCGTGTCCAAAAAAAATAAAATAAAATACATTACTAATATATAACCTTTGGTAACAACTTAAATAATTTATATAATATAAAATATAAATTCATACTATTAATTAGCAGTCTTCTAATAATGCCACTAGTTGATTGTTTATAAAAAAAATAATTGGTTATATTTAAATGATTTCTTTTCGGATTTAAATTTTACCCTTTAATACTAATTAAATTGAGATTAAAAAAATATCTATAGATTTGGCACATACGACCTTCTTACTCTGAAATGTTTTAAATAAACGAATTAATAATAAATATGGCCAAATAATATGAAGTCATTTTTTTCACTTAAAAATACGTATAATATAAATATTTTTCAATATCGATTTGAACTATGAATTTGAACTCTTTCGTTGCTTTTTCTAAATGTCGCTCTCGGAAAGAAGTATTCTGTCGAAGACGACGCCGAAGTTGAAGGCTCGTCTCTAAATTTCGATCTCTTTTGTGGACTATTTACTTCAAATTTATACTGAACGTTAGACGGTTTTCTGACATCCTCCATGTCTTTCATGTACTTCCACGTTTTACTAGCGTCCATAAAATTGTCTGGTTTTTGATGATACACCCAGTCTACTCAAATATGTACAAATAATGGGCTTATATAAAGAAATACGTTTATAAACAATCATACTTATATAAATAAATTAGAGATTACCTCCTTCGGATACCTTTGAAATTGCTTTCAATAAGAATTGCTTATCTTTTGACTGCAAAACTAACATATCACGTAGTTGATTAACCATACCTTTCTCGGCTAATGCTTTTGCACGAAGATAATAGACACCAATACTAATAATTTATAAATTATTTATACATATGTACATAATTTTTATAATTATTGTAGCTAAATCAGTTAATTGGTTATAAAAATATCATTAACACAATTTAAATAATATTTATTTACCTCATTCCAATCAAAATAAACGCCACAACTCCTTGTTTTACAAAAAATGATGTAACACTAAAGAAAACACTCTCATATGTTAAGTGTATAATACCATGAGTAAAAACTTCATATATATAATAAAACTTTTGAAACGGACCACATTGTGTTGATGGAACTCTGAAAAATGTACGTCAATTTAAATAATTTTATAACAGCTGAGTAAAAACTATTTTATATATGCGATACAAACTTTAAAATAACAAATACTAATGACGTAATAATAACCAAATTCGATAGAAATACTAAAACAAGAAAAATGGTTTGCATTTGGGCTGCCCTCCATGTTCTACTTAAAGGTTTACAATTGTGAAGCACTGTGAATTTTCTGATATAATATAAGATCCCCATTTTCAAAGTCATCATGAAAGCTAACAATGGAGAATAAAACAATCCCAAAAACAATAGGGTTTGATTATATACCAAAAACATTGTATTGCGAGCTATGTCAAATTCTGGATATCGAACTTTCTTTGATACATGTCTAAAAATTATTAATTAATAAAAATTAAAATGAATATTTTAACAATCGATGAATAAAATTATGATTATTTCTTTTACTTATGAAGAAGACGTCGTATATATTCAAATAAAGGTAAACCTATTACAGATATAACAGTATCGAATAATATAAGTCGGTATACTTCTTGTCCTAAGAACATTTCCCAGCACTGAAAAAGTATTATATTTAGTCATTTTAAAAATAGAAATAAATAAAAAATAAACTAAATTAACTAAATTGTTTTTTGTAGTAATTTTGCTAATATATAATGAATAATAGTTATTTTTAAGTAATGATAAATGACCTAAGTTAATTTCAGACTATTCATAAATATATGTATCTTAAAAATCTCACAATTAATATATTTAAATCTGTTGCACTACTATTACATAATATTAAAAAAACTCACATTATCTACAGCTCGCACCCAAAATACGAACATAAGAGCAACAATTACGATTTCCAAACCAAATGTCCTAAATAGAGTGACATACAATGATATTCTTGGTCCCCCATATTCTTCGAATCTAAAATATAATATATATATATATATATATATATATATATAACCAATAAAAATAATATAATATTACCTAACAGCATAGCCAAAAACAATTGGAAAAGCAAGCATTATAACTGAAACAGTAACTGGTAATACAAGTGTATTTGGATTAGATACACCAAGGTAATCATTATCATAATTCATCATAAAAGTCCACATCAAAACGCCAGTGAGACAGATTGCTAATATGACAACTACATTTATTAGTAATCTGAGTGAATAAATATAAAGAATTTTATAACGCAAACTTCTTTTCGGTGAATTTTCAATTTCACTCAATAATTCCTAGAAAATATTAATTTAAATAAATTGTATTCCATTTATAAAATTTAAAGTAATGACAATTCACGATAATACTTTCAATTCGTTGTATATTCCTCTTGATTTTAAAACAGCTGCTTCTTTATTGGCAATGCTAAAATCCCAACCGCAAAATATTCTATGAGAGTACATATTCTTAACAGTGCCAGATGTCTCTATGAAATTTATTTTATAAGAACGTGCCATTCTAAAAAATATGTACATAATAAAAACTTTCATTCTTTTAATTTTAAATAACTTAATATTAAAAAAATAAAATACCTGACGGAAAGTATTATAAGCATAAATATATAAATGCAGATCATAGTAAAAAAATACGCATTTGGAATACTATAATAATGACCTTTAAATACGGTTACATTTTCAGGTGAATAAAATCCATAATGCAAAATAGAGTATTGAAACGCTCCCTTAAAATAAATAAAAAATATATTTTTCAAAAACTCATATATAGAAATAATACTTTTATTTTTATAATAGAATTGCAATTGCACATATATATAATATTTTATATTTATAAAATAACCATTTTTCTTAGTTTAGTTGAAAAAACATTTTTTCATAAATCAAATTACCTTATTTAACATTTTTCCATTAGTAAAGACTTGAAAATAGAAATAAAAATATTATATAACAATAAACAACTAAAAATATTAATTTACAACATTATTAAAAAAAGTGAATAAAATATCTACTATAGAAAAAAATAATAATCGCGCGCATTAAAATAAGATTAACTTAGAAAACGCATTAATATAAAGATTAACTTAGAAAACTACTCACTTGTCCAGTTAAAACATCTAATGGTTCAAATGGAGTTACGTTATCTGTGCTATTGGCATTATAAGTAGTATATAAAATCTGAGGAACAATCAAAAAGCCCACCATAAATAAAGTTATAAAAAAATTAAGCAAGAAGAGTTCCCTGAGGAAACGAAAATAAGTTGCTACTCCAGATCCGAAATTGCTTTCGATTGCTCGAATTCCACTGTACCATAATTCCATAGAAAATAGCATATTTCTAAATTTCTGCTCCATCTGCATATACAAGTCATACATTAAAAAGAACGAGTAAAATAATCACAATAAATAATATAAAACCATATTTTTTTAAAACCTTTTGCCACTGAAAACCCATCTTATATTTCATTCTTTTAAAGAATCCAATAGGTTTTCGCTTAGACTTTCGGCTTACTGATTCGCTTAATTTTATTCTGGCAGATCTTCTATCAGTTAGGCAATGAGGTATATCTCGGAGTGTTTCACTGAAATTATAGAAATAAATAATTATTTAAAAAAAAATAGTTATCATTTTAACAAAACATTATTTAAAATATTTTGCACATTTAAATTAAAACATTAGTCATCTTGGTTATCTAAATTGCTCAATTAAAAATTGATATGGCAGCCATTATATATTTCGTAGTACTTAAAAAATAATCTAAATCTAAATAATATTGATTTATAGTAATTATAAATACAATAATTTAAATGTTTGAAATTTAATTTAATTTAATAAATAAATTTAATTAAAAAATAGAAACTTACAGTCTTAAATTTTCGCCATCTGGGGAATCTTCCATCAAATCCTTGTTCTTTTCCATTGATTTTACAATATCATTAATGCTGTTTGCATGATACATTAATCCACCAGATGAATTCACTCCTGAAATATTTTCAAATATTAGGTTTATATATATATATATATATATATATATATATATATATATGTGTGTGTGTGTGTGTGTGTGTGTGTGTGTGTGTGTGTGTATTAATTTTCCAGAAAAATCATTACCAAAATGCGGTTTACGTCTGGATGGCATATTGTTGAGGACATCTTTTTGAAGTGCATTTCTATGCAGAGACTGAGTTCTTTGAAAAGTTCTGGTAGAATTTTGCCAATTCTTTTGAAGAGGTATGCGTTGTTGAAAATCGTTATGATTAGTATCAAAGGTAATTCGTCTACCCTCTTCCGATCTACTTCTCTCATGGCGAGTAATTCTAACTTCTTCACGGCTCCTTCTTTGCTGTGAATACCATTCCTCAGAACGTGCAGATGGATAACTACCATCGAATGAGTGATTTCTCAATTCAAATGTTTCTCTAAGACCAGCACGATTACTAGAATCACCCATATACCCTCTTCTATCGAGTGACATTCTCTGCATTATAAAAAAGTACACTTTTATTATATTTCAAAAAAAAATGAACTTCTACGTTTAAACGACACAAAATGACTAATGAAAGTGATATCCTAATTAGAATTAATAGCGATCATTCTGAATACATTTGATCTTATCTTTCAATGGATTAGCTGATAAGAATTGAATGAGGCAGAAAACAAATTGTATCATACATGAATCCAATGTATATTTACAACCCATTATATTGCTCAATACATTGCTTATATTTTTATGAAATAAATTTAAATACTAAGGAATATTATGAATAAATATTTTTTACAAATTAAAAAACACATAAATTTAACTGTAAATACAAATAAATATCGATGATAACATTTATAAAAAAAAAACTGAATGAGTTTTTATTAAAAATACATTAATAAAATAATTTTTGACATTTTTTCAATGAAAATATATTAAAAAAGAAACACCTGTCCCCACATAATATAGTATGGATCTGGATGTGATGAATACATTTTTTTAATTTACTTATTAATAATCACAATCGCTGAAAAAAATTATTGTCACAAACGATAGTTAAACTCAACTGAACAATACTGAATATTATTAATACATTTATTTACATAAGTGTTAAAATTTATAACAGGTCTGTTTACAGAAATTTTGAAGAAATGAATATTAAAAAGAAAATAATTATAAATATCAACCCTGTATATGAATTAAATATAATAAATTAAAGCAAAAGCAATGGAAAATGTACAAAAATAAAAAAATACATAAAAGTAAAAAGATTGTGTAAAAAAGGATCATATTTTGTTTATGAAAAATGATATACAATACAAATATAGAGTATAATTACAATATTATGTTTGAAAAAAAATCTACTTATAGCTAAAAAAAATAATTTTTAGAATATGATTTTTAAACTTAAAATTATATATTTTAAAATAATTCTTTATTAAATATTAAGTTTCATAATGCTATATTTCAGTATATAGATTTCCAGATCATTATTATTTATAAATTTAACATACACTTACAAAAAGTTACACAACACAAACATTAAATTACATTTATGTGAATAAACAATGATTTAACACACATGGCTAAATATAAATAAACAACATACCAAACATGTGTTAATCCCACTCGAACTGTCAACGGCACAAGACTGTCAAAAGTAACAGATGATTCATATTTTTTAAATTGGAAAATGTTTAAAAGAGCAATAGCTGACCATTACCAAAACATTTGTTTATCTAAAAGAAAATAAATTTTAATTTAGTTACGAAATTTCAACTTTAGATGTTTTTTGTTATATCAAAAAATGCTTACACCCCTAATAATATTTAACATAAATTTTAATGGATATATATATATATATATATATATATATATATATATATATATATATATATATATATATATATATATATATATATATATATAACAAAATAGAAAGGATTAAAACCATCTTATTTAAAAAGAAGAGTCGATCATTGCATATAAAAGTTGATTATCCCTAATATGTAATAAAATATTTTTGATTTTTATTATTTTCAGATGTGTAAAAGGAAACAAAACTATTATATAATAAATTTAAAGAATATTTATATCAATTAATAATAATAACAAATATTTGAATAATAGGTTTATATACGTAAATAAATGTACATATTCAATTTATACAGTTATAAATTACTACGTAAAATATCCTTAATAAAATACAATTGATTATCCATTTCAAAACATTGTTGTTACTTTTCATTTCCTAATTGTACTAACATGAATAATATTATATTATAAGATAACCAGTTTTTAAACTAAGAATGAGAGAAGACATTAAAAGATCGTTTATTATAAAGGACAAATTGAAATTAGTCGAACAGATTTGTAATAAAAAGGAAGGTCCTCAATTTAGAAATCAACTCTAAAAAAGGTTTATGATATTAGAAATTATTAAAAAAAACTTTTATCAATGCAAAATATATCAACCATAAAATTTCATAAAAACATTTTTCAAAAATAACGCTTTAAAAAAGGAGGATAGTTAGTCATATGTATTAATTATAATAATATGTATTTTTGGCGAAACACTAATATTTTGATGAATATTTTTGTCATCAAAATATTACACATAAAATTAATATTTCAAATATAGTATAATTTTTCATATTATTAATTATACTAAGTATTAAACTTAATAATTATAAAAATAATACTAAAACATTTATTGAAATTTGTATATATTGTACATTTTCACTTATTTATTAATAAAAAATACAAATGAAGAGACAACATGTATATTATTTTACTAAAACATTATCGCTCGATATTTTATCTTACGAAATTTATTACATGATTGCATTTACTATTATATTATTACATTCAGCAATTTCTAGTCAACTTCAAGAGTTTAAAATCTATTACACAATTGCATATTTATTATTATTGTTTCCTTCAGAAAGAAATATTGAATAATAAGATATATTCATAAAATTGAATCTATTTTTTAATATCAACAGCTAAGCTCTGCATGATTATTTTCATACAAATTTATTATTTCAAATTAATAACAGCATGTTAAATTAGTTCATATATTTTACAGAAAAAAATTATACCCATATAGTATTTAATATTCTTTTTCTTTATTATAAAAGAAAATAATATTTTTATTTAATATATGATTTTCAAATTTAAAAGAAAAAAAACAAAACATTTTTACCAACTGTTTGTATTTTTGTCTCAAATATTTAGTTTCATACATTAAAAACTGTATAAAGTAAACAGTTATTACTGTCTTTTTATTATTAGAAAAAAATATGCACATAATATATCGTACTCATATTAAAAATAGCATATTATAATATAAGTTCTATAGCCGATTGTATGTTTCATTTATGATCGTCATCATAACTAGTAAACCTGTATAGCGACTTTAACAAACCTTCAAATTGAAAGTGACCTCCGAGCGGAATAGAATCCTGTTATTGTACCGTTCAAGAAATATAGGTAAATATATCGCTTATACATCTCAAAAATTCAAATTAAAATATATCTAAAATTCTATTCTTTAATCTGATTTCATTTTTAATTATTAAATAATTATTATATATTTCATATCTGTTTTTGATTATTAAATCAATTTCAAATAATTTATCTCTAATATGATACCACATCACTGAAGTCCTTCATACATTACTAAGTATAAATAAGTATACATATAATAATAAAAATTATGTTTTATATATATATATATATATATATATATATATATATATATATATAATAAAAATATGAATTGGAAAATTGAAAATTTATAATATAATCACACGACACCTATATAAATAAAGAAAAAAATATTAGTCAAAAAACCAACAATTCGATATACTGCGTCATTTTGTATTCACAGATAAGCGATTATAAACTGGTATTGAGTCATCGGTTAGTCGTCTGCGGGGAAGTCCTGGGTGATGTTGGATTTTCGTTTTTTCTCCGGTTTGACGTCAGTTCTTCGTTAACACATATCGATAATAACCGATGACCTGAAGCCGTGAAACGCGAACGATTTCTTCGCATTCAAAATGACGGGTGAGTCTGTAAATTATCACAATCACAGTCAGTCACTTTTAAATTGCGAAATTTTCATATTTTTTTTTATCAATTTTCTTTCTCTCTCTCTAATAAGTCGTCGCATCGAGTTTTTTTTTTATCATAATTTGTCTCTTTTACTCAGTTTTACTTCTTTTTTTTTCATGCATTTCTTGTTCTGAATCAGTGATTTCACTGTATGCATATATTTATATATAATTGTATTATAATAAAATAATTTTTATTGTATATTAAATTTTATTAAATCTTTCCTTATAATATATATTTATAAATATATCGAATGACACCATACAAAAAAATAATTTACGTTTTCGTCATTTTCAAGACGTTTTTATAATATCCAATTTTTCATGTTAATTTGATAGCTTCACATATATGTGAATGACTGATTGAATTTCAAAAAAAAAACAATAAATGCCTAATTAATAATATTTTAATTATAAGTTGTATGAAGTTCTTATATTTCGCGCAAATCTGAAACAGATTTTTTTCATAAAGCCTACATAAAAGTTAAAAAAAATCTAATATTGAAGTGAAGTTTCATAAAATATGAGGCAATTTTTCATTATAAAAAATATTATCAAATCTATAAATAAAAACTATGTACTGTTCGAATGAAAATCTCTACTTCCGTGTATCTTTTCTAAATAAAAAAAATGTGCAATGAGCTATTAAATTAATTATTGAGTTACAAAAAAATAAAATAAGTTTTTTATAATAAAATATAGTGCTATAAAATAATTTCTTATTAAAAAATTGAGATTTTTGCCGTATATTTTAATAATATATATATATATATATATATATATATATATATATATATATATATATATATATATATTAGTTATAATATTCTGATATCTTAATTAATAAAATGAATTTTATTTTTATACTGATTAGGTCATATCTCAAAATAATTGAGAACAAAAATATAAAAAAAGGACGCTTAACTTTTTTTACACGACATTTTTGTACACGATTTTGAAATAACGCGGTTCACCGATAAGAATAAATATAATTTTTTTAGATGAATTTTTTGTTTTAGCATGAATCCCTAAAAATTTTATTACACTTTTTTATAAGTTTTACTTATCTGTTAGTTTGTCTGGATGGAATTTTGTAATTGATTTTTTCGAATACTTTCCGATGTCCGAATTGAAATTTTGCATACTTGCTCACTCTCGATGACAATGCAAGAATCAATTAACAGATTTACAAAATAATTGACCAATTAGTGAAAATTATTTATATGGCTTTTACGATAAAATTGACACAAATATTGCGATATGACGAATAATAATACAATAATATATTTATCGATAAATTTATATGATAATACAATGATGGGATTGTTATTACTGGTAATACATACCATATAAAAGTGGATTTTTTTAGAAAAAACAAATATTTTTATATAATTTATTTTATTCTAATTTTGAGTTTCTTACAGAAACCTATCTATACAACAAAATACAATTAGGGTATTCATAATTAAAAAGAACGGTCGATTTATGTCCATAGATGAATTGGTTACGTGTCTATTTCATTACTTGTTTACTTTTTGGGAATACCCGATTAACCAGACTCATAATTTCAAGATGAACGAAATTCTTCATTTAAATCAAACCTTCACTTGTGCTAAACATATCTACTGATAGCATTTTTGGTCCACTCCGTAATAAACGTGTACGCTCGATATCAAGTAACGATAAATAGTTGTAAAATTGAATTTTATTCCTAATTTCAATTAGAATTTTTATATGTTTTTTACTTATGAATTGAATTTTCACTGTACACTAATTTATTTTTTTATAATATATTTTTTGTAATCTTATAAATACTTATGTATTTATAAGATAAAATCCAACTAAATTAAAATTGTATTATCTAAGATAATAAAATCCACGTATCTGCCGTGAAAGAAAAAAGTTGACTGTATATAAGTATCCGTTGAATATAATAATGTGTATACAATATATTTGCTGATACAATTTTGTCATTGTGGTTAAACGAGGAAAAACCATATATATAATAATTACACGATAGTCATAACGTACACAAAATTAAAAACTAGTATGTTGTTCAATTGTTGAGGTGTATACAAGTGTAAATAGTTGGTTTCCTCAGTCGTTATTCCATCCGAAGTAGACAGTAATCAAAAGGATTCATATATGGATAATTCGTTTTTGTGGAACAGTAAATTTACATCACACTTTTTCCTACATTTTAACACATTTCAATGCATATTTTTTTTCTATTGTAAAATTAATATTTTTATAAGTATTTTTTTTTTTTTTGATAGTTCAAGAAATCTGAGTAATTTACAATTTTATCATAGTTTATTTAAAAAAATGCGTAATATTATTATGCGTTATTTATGTTTTCACCTTTTATATGCTATTGTTTATTTTACTATCAAAAATTTACATAAAATAAATTAATCATAATTTTAATGTAGACAATTCTGTGTATTATATTATTAATTATTATCTCATTGCCCTCACATATATTTTTAAAGATTATTAAAAATTTAACTTTGTCAAAAAGTAACAATTCAAGAAATAATAGAAAAGTTTAATTAGCTTGAATTTATATTAACCTAAAAAAAATATTTTATAATCTTAGATAATATTGGCAATAATCAAACTTTCATATATAAACTATTTAACCAAATCGTATCACTATTGTCATTAATAATTAATTGTTAAAAAGAATAATATCATTTTTTTATATATAACTGTTAAAGATGGGTTTTATTGTATGTATAGTCAACTCTCTTTTTACACAGCAAATACGTTCCTTAGTAGAGTACAAGAAAAATATATGTAAAAAAAATACTTATTACACAAGTATTTATAATTTTTTAATATTTTTTATTATAAAAAAAATAAAATTAGTGTACAGTGAAAATTCAATTCATAAGTACAAAATATATAAAAAACTCATTTTGAAATTATGAATAAAAATCAATTTTGCAACTATTCATCGCTGCTTGAATATGCATTCAAATATGTACGTGGACGTGGACTAAAAATCCTGTCGTCAGTAGATATGTTAGACATGTCTAGCGTAACTGTTAGATTTAATTTAAATGCAGAATTTTGTTCGTCGCGAAATTGCGAGTCAGGCAAATTCTCCAAAAAGTAAACAAGCCATGAAATAGACCAAGTCACTTACCCCATTTGACAATCAAAATTACAATTTTAAAAAATATAGGGATTCGTAGTAGAATAAAGAAATCGTATAAAAAAAGGTATGTTTATTCGTATTGGTGAACTGCGTTATTTCAAAATCGTGTAAAAAAGGAGTTGAGTGTATATACATTATAAAATAAAACATTTCGCTATATATAAACATATACACTCATATTATATTTAATTACATAGTGTTCATAGAATAAGTTATTGCGTATGAAAGACTTAACTAACGTTTACGTCATTAAAATACCGATATTAATATATATTTGTTATTAATTACAAAACTGACTTTTATATATATATATATATATATATATATATATATATATATATATATATATATATATATATGTGTGTGTACATAATGAACTGTTTTGTAGTGTAAATATGTTTATGCGTTCTCTAACGTTTTGAAATGAAAACAAATGTCTAAAGATTATTTACCTTTACTTTCCGAGAATTGCAATTGAAAGAAACGAAGTTAAAAATATATGTGTATGAAATACATTATGATTATGTCGTTCGTCATGATACTATAAGATTTAATATTTTACACTATTTATCATAGAATTAATTTTTACTTTTTATACGTATAATTCAAAGCCCATAACAAAAAAAAAATTGAAATATTATTATATTACAAAATAAATGTTTTTTCTAACGTTGTATATTTTAATTTATATCAATGATCATTTGCAACAGTTTATATTTTTCATTTCTGAACTATATCTTTTGTTCATGAAACTTCCTATAAACCGTATCTTAAACGTCTCTATTTTTTCGGTTAATTATTGTTTTGATAATTCATACTTTAAATCCATAAAAAAAAAATTGAAACCACATAACACTGCAAAGTGCCAATTAATCATTACTATAATCCTTCTGAAAATTATTTTTTAATTTAATGAGATAACTTCTATCTTATTTTTTGTTTTTCCTCTTGATAATGTTCCATTTTGCTAATTGTTATATAGTTTAATGCTTATTAAAAATAATCCTTTTAGTGGTGTAATTTTTATATTTATATTATTTTTATTTTTTGTGACTAAATATTAATATAATATAACATACAATTAATATATAAAAATATCTACATGTATGTAAGTAAGGAAAAAACTTACTGGAAAGGTTAAACGATTAATTATCACCTGATACACGCTATACGATTATAATTCGAAGGTTGTTTGTAAACAATGATGATTTGTGTTCCTTATGTGAGTTATACAAAGTAAATTTTCTATTGTTGCATATTGTTATAATTATTTTTTTCAAAATATTTAGTACTCATACTACATAGGACCTTTAATTATAATAGTGTTAATAAATACTATCATATTTTTTGTCATTATTTGTATTTCATGTATGCCTCAAAATTATATAAAGATTATTATATATTCATTTTTTTCACCTTCCGCATTATTTATAACCAAAAGTAACATGTATTTGTACCTCAATATACGCCCTTAATTTATTTCAAAACTTAAATGAAACAATACGTTATATTTTTTCTTACAAGAAATAAAAAATCTCCGTTTACAATAAATTACCTTATTGAGATAGTATTTTTTTATATTAATCAAACTTTCAACTGTACAAGTTCTAATAAAAGTTGTATACCAGTTTTTATTGCATTTAAATATTTATTTATTCCATTTACGTAAAACGAGATTTCCAATATGTCTAAATCTATTAGGCTTTAATTTCAAATTCAACACACACATTATCAATTCAGTAATGCAATTGTTTTTCTAGTGTTCTTGTTATAACTTAAAAAAATAAAATGTAGCAAGATTTGACTTTAAATAGCAAAAGTAGATTTCCATTATTCTTCTTGTCTAATATAAATTTGCATTACAGCATATAGTAATAAACACGCTTGATATTTAATTTTACAGCGACTATTTATAGATAACTATTCGATGTATTGTATAATACATATGTCTATCTGTTTGTATGTGATATTTACTATATAATTAATATCACAAAAAAAATCATAACGTTACGAGGAAAATTCTTTCAGTATATATATATATATATATATATATATATATATATATATATCGTTTTAATTCTTTAGGAATACCTAATAAACTAATATTCGAAATAAAAATATTTATAAAACATAATATAAGCATCATATCTTAAAATGCCAAGGCTGACTTGATTCAAGTGTGTTATTTTGAATAGAATTTATATCCATATAAATATATAACAGGAAAACCTCTGTTAGAGGGAAAGCCCCTGCTGTATTCATTACATATTTTCAATATTATTATTTGAAAAATAATGATAATTTTTAATCTGTCGTTTGTATTGTTTATGTAATATTAACACTTTTACGTCTGTTACATTTTTTTTTATAAATACAATTAAAAATATAATATAATTGCTTTTAAAATTATTCGCGTATGTTCTTCTTAAATATTTAAAATTTTCACGAATATATTCCTATCTATATACATAACACTTTTTATCTGATAGATATATTCCTTAGAAAACCATATAAATAATATTTGCCGCATAGATAAATTTGAGGATATGTTCCACAACTTTAAAAATTACGTAGTACTAAAATACATTGGATATTTTCACAAAAAAAATAATAATAATGAAGTTTAATATATATTTATAAAACAAAAACAATTTAAAAAAAAAACTTTAATTTAAACATCAACTTTTAGAACTTTATTGAAATTATTTTTTGTATTATATGAACTGAATACTTGAACACAAAATAAATATGTTCTGAATAACGAAATGATATTCAGTACATATTTATTTATTCGAGTTGAAGTACAACAAGATAAGGAATAAAACTAATAATAAAATTCAGATATTCCCATTTAATTCGTGTATTACATACAATATTTTTCTGTATGATGTTAAAAATCGAAATAAAAAATATGATATTGATACTAGAACAAAAATTTATGTAAAAAAATGTATTTCATCTTATGTACATGTTATGACTTGGGTTTATTTTATTCTTATATTGGAGAATATTGTTCAAATTACATACTAACGAGCGTTTGAAAGATAATAATTCAGTCTATATTTTTCACGTAGACAGTTGTAATAGTATGAAAAGGAGTAAAAATTTAAAAAAAAAGTAAATACCCTACGCAAACTCGACACTTAAGCAACTATATCATTACCAATGAATTAGATATTTATTGATCGTGAAATAATTTTAAATATGCTTGATATTAGTACGAAGTAGTCACCTTGCGTGTTGAACAAAATTTATAAAATATCTTTAAAAAGCGATCAGTTCCTTGATCAAATTATGACTTGCAATAGCATTTAGATCTTGCATCATAATTAATGTTGTAAAGCTCAGAAATTGAACGCATATGCAAATCTGAAATTCTTTTTGAAATCAAAATTACATCTATAAAAAGTTGTAATGTTCTATGGCCAGTTTATTTTAATACAGTTTTTGAAATTCAAACAAAATAATAAAATTGAACGAATTCAATTAGTGATTTCTACCTTATTTGTCATATTCGCCAAATCAATAATAAACGAGGAAAACGATTCAATAACTAAGATATTTCTAAAATTTTGAACATTAAAAACTATTTTTTTTGATTTTATCCAAACAATAATCATTTTTATTTACACTAATTTTATTTAAATTTTAATGTTATGTGTTAATTCTATGACATCATTTTGTGTATTTCATTAAAATAAAATAAAAAACTATAGCTATTAACGGCGAACTCTTGTAAAAATTTGAAAATGTATAATAAATATAATCTTTTCCATATTTTGTAATATAATATATGGGAACGAATAATAATGTGTTAAAATATTATATTTTCGTTTAAATATTTCAGAATAAATAAATATATATATATACATTTTTTTTGTATAGACATGAATTTTTATGGAAAGTTTGATAATGGAAATATGGACGATTACGAACAGTATAGTTACACTACTCTTAGTGATATGTCGATGTCTCCAGAATCTCTATTGTCGCCAAATAGTATGTCCACTATAATGTCTCCACCTCCACATCAAGTGCCCCAAGATGGGGGACTTTCTGAAAATAAAAATGATTGCCTTTATAACATATATCAAGATCGTAAGTATTGTATTGATATTTTACAGATTGTGTACAATTATTATAATTTCTTTAGAAATTTAAATGATTGCTAGTGTATTATTGATTGCGTCATATTTATAGTAATTATTCATTTTTTTCTCTATTAAATAATCTGAAAAATGTATACAAAATATTTATATAAACAATATACAATACAAAAGAATTGTGAAATTATACCTTTATGTATGATTTTCGGATTTTTTTTAGATAATATTATAAAAAAAATAAATTGATTCGTTTTTTTAATCATAATTATATATATTCATCATATTCAGAAAATACTTAAATAATATATTATTTATAAACTAAACATTTATAAATTAAAAAAAACTTTTTATTTTTTGCACTAGAATTCATTATTTAAACTTTTATATTTTATTATTAGGATTCGACAAACCTTATTTAAAAATCGTTGATCAACCTGCAAAAATGTTTCGATTTCGATACTTGAGTGAAATGTCAGGAACACATGGTTGTTTACCTGGTAGATCCCGAAAAAAATCATCTCCAACAGTGAAGGTATGAAATAGTTTTATATAATTAAATTTTACATTGTAAATATTTATTTGGCACATACTGAATAAAAAATATTTCATATTTCGATTTTATTTGAGTTTTTTTATTGATATTTTATAAAAAAAAATGAAGATCTGTGAACATTTTTATATAATACCCAGAGATCCTTCTTTTTATTATTAAAATGCACTAAAAAATGGCATTTTTATTCTTTTACATTTGTAAAAAGTATTAAAAACATTATATGCTTATTTTTCATCCTACAGCTTATGAACTTTCCCAAAGAAGCTCGTATTTTTTGCACATTAGTTCAATATCAAAATCACGAACTACATCCACATCGTTTAATTAATTGGAAAGGTGATATAGAAGAAGACAACGACGTCTATGAAGTAATTGTTTCTGCGAACAATGATTACACAGCTAAGTACGTTTTAATAATTTTATTGTATTTTAAAATTTAGTTTAAAAAATATTTTCAATCTATTTTTTTCTTTTTTTTAGATTTCAAAATATGGCGATAGTGTTTACCGGAAAGAAAAATATAGCTGCGGAACTCTTCAAAACTAAAACTAAATATCACTCTGGACCCATCAAAGGCGAAAATCAAGTTCGTTTTTAATATATATATATATATATATATATATATATATATATATATATATATATATATATATGTATATATATATATATATATATATATATATATATATGTATATATGTATATATATATATATATATATATATATATATATATGTATATATATATATATATATATATATATATGTATATATGTATATATATATATATATATATATATATATATATATGTATATATATATATATATATATATATATATATATATATATATAATTTAAAAAATCGTAAACTTTTTGTTTGTAATAGTTAAAAAAGATGTGTGAGATCGAAGCAAGGAATATAAATTTAAATAGAGTTTGTTTAAAATTTGCCGCCTATGACTATAGTTCAATGCAAGAAATTTGTGAAGCTATTTATTCTGAACCCATTGATAATTCTAGTAAGATTATTTTTATTTATAATAATTCTATTAAAAACATGATCAAAATAATTGCATAAATACGAAAAAATACACACACACACACACACACACATATATATATATATATATATATATATATATATATATATATATAACTAATAAATAATAATCACATTATTAATATTTCAGAGAGTGCTGAAACTTGTCCATTAAGAATCGTGAATATCAGTAAAACATCCGGCTCGTGTAATGGCGGCGATACAGTCTTTATGTTTGTTGAAAAAGTTAATAAAAGTGAGATTATTTATAATTATATTAAAATATATTTATATCATTTAATGATGTTATACATTCATATAATCATAAAATTTATAAAATTTCCTTAAATTTTCAACTTCAATTAAATTATCAGCATATTGAATAATTTTTGACATTAATATTTCAGAAAATATTAAAATTAAATTCTTCCAATTAGTCGATAATGAGAGAAAATGGGAAGAATATGCTAGATTTACTGAACTTGATGTTCATCATCAGTATGGTATTGTCTTCAAGTAAGTTTACGAATATTTTCTACATCGAAAATATAACTCCAAAATAATGCCTCCTTCTTTTCAGAACTCCCCCATATTTCAATCCTAATATAACAGAAGATGTTAATGTTTTTATTGAATTATATAGACCAAAAGATGGAGCAACGTCTGATGAAATACAATTCCAATATAAAGTACGTATCGTTGTTCTCTTTTCCCATCGCATTTGAAAATTATTATTACATACATATACATATATATATATATATATATATATATATATATATATATATATATATTTTTTTTTTTATTTATTTATTTATTTATTTTCTAGCCCATTCCACGTAATAGTAAGAAAAGACGACTTATTGATGATTTATCTTCCACATTTTTGACTCTACCAAATAATGAAATAAGAAATAATGATATTCCACTAACTGTAGCACATTTAAATCAAGAAGTAATTATGATTTATATTGTTATATACATCTTTATATAAAACATTCGATATTTTATATTAATATGAATAATTTATATATATCTTAAAAATTAGTCAAAACAAGACAAATTTTCAAATTAGTAATTAATCTTTTAATAAAAAACTTTTTTATTATTTATATTATTTACAAGATAAATATTTATTTATTGTTTATAGTGTGTTAGATTAATTGTTAAATAATTTTTAGCCTATACATCAGAATTTTGCAGAACCATTTATTGGAACTCATTTTAATATTGATAGTAGTATCAATATGGCTTCTAAAAGAATTAATATATCTGATCAAGGAATAAATACTGGAGAATTGGAACAGTTTGTCACAGAATTTTTAGGTAATTAATTAAATAAATTCTAATATAAAAAAATAGTTCACTTAAAATATTTCTTCTATTTTTATAGAAAATCAACCGCATATTAGCAGTGCATTTGATCCAGAAATATATTTTCCTCCTCACATTGCAAAAGATGCTCCAAAGAAATTGGAAGACACTAAAGTATGTTTTTTAAATTCAACTAATAATATTAATTTTTATGAAAGATATTTTTTGATTTAAATAATTATTTTAAAAAGTACAATCATCTAATTCAATATATTAAGTATTGTAATTTAAATCAATACATAAAAATGATGTCTAAAGTTGATCGTCTTAATTGAGTAGAAAAAAAAGCAAAATACGAAACAATAAAAAATCTATATCAATTAAAAAATACTGATTTATTTTACTTTAAAAAAAAGTTTAATATTTATACGTCGTATATATTTATTATTTTTTAAATTTTTATCAGTTTCCATATTTTCGTTTACAAATTAATATAAAACCTTTTAAAATAAATATTTCAGGAAAAAAGTAATAAATTAAACGACGATGTTGCAAAAACAGCTAAAAAGATAAATGTAATTTGTCAAGAAATTTATCCTTCAAAAGACATACAAAATACCTTGAAAGTGAGTAAATCACGTGATTATACAATTTTACATTAGCATGAAATTTAATGTTTTTGTTATTCATTATTTTTCAGATCAATGCATTATTACATTTTAAAAAGAAATACCCTCATAGTAGGAAAATCAATGATAATCTGAGTAAACTTATCGATGACGGACTGACAAATGGTGAAAAGTATGTATTAAAAAGACCAATTAAATATTGTTTAAAAAAAGTGTAATTTCGAAAATCATCTAATATATTGTGAAATAGTAATAGTGTTTAGTATGATTCATTTCTCTTTAAATATTTTATTATGTTGCAAACTTTATAGAATTGGACACTAGTCCAATTCCAGTATTAAAAATACAATTTTTATATCGTATACTGTATTTTATAATAGTATTTGAAAACTTTATAATATCCATATTATGTTTAAGATTTGTTCGTATATTGATTTGTTATGTATTTTACAACAAAATGATTGTTTTTTTTTAATTATGTAATATGTTAACTGTTAAAATGTGATCATTGGTAATGGCGGGTATGTTAAATTCATATCACATCACTGGCACCATGAGCTTTTGTGTACTAAGTTGTGGGCCTCACTATTCAAACTTTTCAACTACAAGCGTTATAAGCTTGATAATCGAAAAAAATAATTGTAATTAATTTATACTTCACATTACAATTTCATTAAATGGAACTACATACAAATAAAAACAAAAATTACTTTTAAATATTAATTTTATATATGTTATCAAAAAACAACACAAAATCTCAGTGGGCCGCATGTGGCCCACAGGCCTCGTTTTTGACATGCCTGGGTTATGGTGAAGGATTATAATAAAATTACATTATTTTTATTAAAAAAAAAGACAAACATCCTAAATACATTATATTTATAATAGACATATTATTTTTGTAATTAAATGTTCTTAAAATGTTGATTATATATAATGTGTACAGATTCTTCAATTTATGACGTAATATTTATGCGAATTCTTTTAATAACTGATGAAATAGACTACTATTTATATAAACATATATATTATTTCATTTTTTTTATAACAAGCATAGTCAACTTTTTTAGATAAAATATTTTCTATTAACAAAGGGAGAATATTGAAAAATTTATTTTATTTCGTAAATATAATATACACAAATGAATTCCATAAATCAAAAACGCAGAACTAATACTTTGTGTAAATTAAGGGACCAATCTAAATATTATAGTGAAAAACCATTAACAAACTTTTTATATTCTTTTTACCACATTTCTTACAGATTTCTTCGTTATAACATTTTTTAGGCTGCTATCTAGTTTTTTTGTAATACTGACAATTTTAATGCCAAAAATATTCATTTTTAATATTAAATATATATCAGACGTTGTTAAAATTTTTATACTGTTTGACATTTTTTAATATATGATATATTAAATTCTTTGATATAAAATTTAAAGTGGAACCAAAGAATCTTTTTTACATGTATCGTAACAAATAAACAAAGTTTTATATTAATGTGTGTATATATATATATATATATATATATATATATATATATATATATATATATATTATATTCGAATAAATATATAGAATTTATCAAAATACAAACTATTTCATATTATGTACACAGTGATATTTTGTAAAAAAAAATAAAATGTAGTCTTAATTTCCTTATTTACATTTGTATATATTTTAAAATCTTTTTCTTATTAATAAGCAATATTATTACGAAATTGTAACAAATTACACTTGTCTGAAAATATTATTATTTTTTTGGATAATAATTGAATTAAAAGAACATTGTAGATTATAAAATCTCCTTTTTTAATATAAAATTTAGTGATATGATATTGTCCATAAGCGAGTATTGACCAAATTAAAGAAAAATCTTTAAAAATTCAAGGTTTGATTTTTATCGTATTTTTGTAGTTATTAATTTGTATGCAAAATTTGAATTGTGTTTATTTTAAATATATATAAATAACTAAAATTACACGAATTGAAATATCTCGTATATTTGATACTAACCTTTCTGTGATATTTAGAATTTTTAGAAATTAACATTTCATATAGTTGATATTAACATGGCATGTATTTGTCGTATAAAATTATTTTAACTATCAATTATTTTATATAAAATATAACATTTTATTTTAATTTCAGCTTTTTACATATGTTAGTGACAATCAATCAAACAGAACTGCTAAAATTGTTACTTGATTTTATGAAAGAGAATAAATTATACGACAGCATCAACAGCGTTAACAGACAAGGAGAAACAGTTCTTCATAGAGCTGTAAACTTCGACAAATCAGAATTAATAGATATGTTGCTCATAAAAGGTACTGTTTTTTTTTTCATAATTTTTAACTTTTATTAATATTACATTATATTATAATAATTATTAATATAATTTTTACTACTGCAGGTTGCAATCCTAATATTCCTGATGAAAATGGAAACACCGTATTACATTTATCTATTATAAATAATAGTAATAATTGCTTGACAAAGCTTTTAACATTCAATACTAATAACGATAGCAATAATGATCTTTTACCACATTTAGAACTCGACATTTATAATTCTGGTTGATATGATTATTTTAAATATGATGGTTTTTAACGTTAAAAAATATTTTACACAAATGCTTTACTATTTTAGAGGGATATACACCTTTACATATGGCCTTTATGTGCGTTTCGATGGATAAAGTCTTACAATTAATAAAAGCTGGAGCTTGTACAGATAAAAAAACCAAAAATGACGGACGAACTATTTTACATTTAGCAGTTGAAAAGGGAAGCATGGATCTAATCAAGCATGTGTTGTGTAATACATCAGTATGTTAATTTAATATATTCAGATTTAAATTTATATATAAAATATAAAAAAAATAATCGTTCGTAATTTTATAATAAACTTAATGAGTATAATAATACATATACATTATACTTCAACTAGAAAGAAATATGTCATTTTATTTTAGAGGAAACTGTTTTGCAGCAAATATTAAAAAGATGTAATTAAATATTTCTTTAGGTCTTCATCAATGCCTGTACCTTCAGTGGTATCACAGCACTTCATGTGGCTTGCGTTTCAAATTTTAAGAATACACCAAATATTTGCAAATATTTACTAGAACTAGGAGTAAGTATAATATAAAAACATGAATACTTGTGATAATTAAATAATTTTGTTCGTGTTTTAGGCGGATCCATTAATAAAATTTGATAAATGTACAGCAGTATCAATGGCTAATGAAAATATAAATCCAAAAGTTGCTGCCATATTCAAAGACTATTTAATTGAAAAAACGATTAATGACACTGCGTCGAATGACGTATGTATTTTTATTCTTTTATTTAATTAGAACAAACATTAAACATTAATAATTTTTGCTCGATTAGAACGACCATCAGGAATACGAATTCCTCGATGAAAATACAATTAGTTCTGTTTCTAAAATGCTCGATAATTCTGGAAAATGGAGAGATGTAGCGAAAACCTTGGGATATATTTCAATAATTCCTGTTTGCGAAGATACAAAAAGTCCCAGTACTGTATTATTAAATAATATGGAGGTATTATTATTGTAACTTTTAACTCAATACTTCTAATTTCATTTTTTTATTAATATTTACTTCGTTTTAGATGGAACAAAATGTAAACGCTCAAGATTTATATTCACTTTTATTGAAATTGGGCATTGCAGATGCGGCTGAAGAAATAAGAAAAGTAATGAAAAACCCAAAAGTCAAAAAAGAAGTATCTTGATAAAGTAAACTAATATCGATTGTGAATTATTTATATTGGCACATATTTTAATTAAAATAATTATATATTGTTCGTCAAATAAAAAACAATAAAAATATATCTAAGTTTATATTTACATTATGCAAAAACATACATTTGTTATTCTTTTAAATAACAGCTTTCATTTAATTCGTTAAAATATTTCTAATATAGATGTATTTAAAGCGGTATTGGAGTTCTTCCACCAAGACCTTCTGAATCTGGAGGTACACCTAATTCTTCGTCTGTCCATTTTGATTGGTCAACAATTGGCCATTCGCCTCCCTATAAATTTATTTTTTACATATTATATTTTCTAATTCTGTTTACTATTTGATATATTTACAAATAAAAATAATAATTACAAAGACGTGGCCAGATTCATGCCAAAAATGCCATAATATCCACCACCACATCACTCCACCAACAAAGGAAGCATACCATACATCTCTTTTTGGTGGTAGAGGGGGTGCTGTACGATAATTCCAGTGTCTGTATTAAATAAATGAGAAATCAAAGTAATTTTATATAAAATATATTTTTTAACACTTTGAAACATCTGTGTTTTTAATGTAATCTTATAATTACTTTTTTCACAACACTATTCTCAAATGTAAATAATCTATTTTGCTAAGTTTTTAATTATTTATATTATTTAAAATATAAAATTTCACACGAAAAATTTAGATACTTTCAAGAAATAAACCTTCGTATAATGAAAAAGAAAGTATGTACATGATTTTTAATATTAAAAACCGACTATAATAAAAGATAACTGCTTCTTAACATAATTGTAAATTTTATTGTAATAAATTAAAATATATTGGAACTCTAGTTCAAATATATATCTCACGTACTATATTCTTATGGTTGATATTTGATATTTTATATATGTATAAATGACAAAATTCCATTTTTTAACTTGTAAGTCAGTGATTAAGATGAAGATATATACCTTTTATAAGGCTACTGACGAAAAATTTGACGTCAGTTATTATTATAGATTATCAGAATACAATCTACTATTATTGACCAAACAAAGTAGTTGATGTAATTATATTCTAAGTAATTTTTCGACAATTAATATTGCACATTACATTAGATTTTGATAGTAGACAAGTATAAGCATCAAATCGCTGGTAATTTTTATAACATATAATTAATTCCTTAAATTTTATATATTTTAAGATTAAGATCAATAGTTTAAAGGATCGGCTGAAAATTTTAAACTTTAACTCTAAAATTGCTCGAAAACCATGAAGATGTTACTTTCGCCGATTAATTACAAGATTTTAAAAGGTTAAATGAAACACATAGCGCAAAATTTTATATATAATATATGTATGATGGTGATGTAAGAGGTTTTGAAAATTAAGCAAAATAAAATAAACGATCGGATATAAATTGAATATGGATAAAAAAAATACCCGTGGTTTCTAATCGAAACGAGAGAGTGCGTTTTAGGCAGCAAACGAGGAGTATTCGCTGCAAGCCTCAGAGCCCCGACGACACCCAACATGATCTATTTGACACTTAGCGTGCGCGGTACCAACCTTTGCACTCGTTTCCATTCCGTATTGCCAATATAACAAAACGATATTATCTACCACTCTTTTAATTATGATAAAAATCAATATTATCAAATTTAAATAATATGACAGTGGTCAACGAATTATAAAATCAATATAGCAAAAGCTATGAGTAAACATCAAGTAAAGAAGCAAGAAATCATTTCTTCAAAACTTGTAATGCTAAAATATAAAATTAAAATTATTTGATTATAAAAGTTTCAAAAATATCTATATGACTTTATTCCGATATAAATAATTGAAATCTTTAATTTTATATCCATTAAATGTTGTATAAAAAAAAATATTTTAAAACGTTTTTTTTTAACGTATTACTAGAAAATAAAATTATGGTCGCAAAAATCGTGGTTAAATTCGGATTATTGTGAGTTTTCATAAATGCGTAGCGGCGCGCACGGTTTAGTTTACCGCTGAACGTCGAAGTGTTGGGGTCACGTATAGTCTCGTTCCGTAAATAAAATAAAAAAAAACAACGTCGTCAATTATAAAGACTGCGCCCCAAGATGACTTCACCATCGCGGGTGGTAAATGAAAACCTCGTTTTTATCAAAACGCAATCTTTTCATACGATTTCGTCGCCATTTTCGTGCCGCCTTGACGTTCTCTCTTTATATGTTGTCCATTTTCTCTTTTTGCATGAAATTGCACTGCATTATCGTCCATGCATTGTATTCGCAAAAATATATAAACTTTGTTTTATTTTATGTTTTTACTAGCAAACGGCATGTCTTTTTATATTTATGTATAAATATTCTTGTGGAATATACGATCAATTATATTCCGTCGAATGTCCAAATTATCCATTAAAGACTTGTGTAGAATTTTATTGCGATTCAACATTTTTTTTTTCATTCAGGTCTTTGTTTTATAACACCAATAAAATTAAATTTTTCGATTTACATTTAATATTATTTGTTTATTTTTTAATTTTATTCAATGTGAGCGTTTTTTTCCTTGATATTCGTATATTTAACTTGATAAAAAAAAATAAACCTTATACATATTCGAGAAACTATGAACTTAAAAGTGATAATTGAAAAAAAATCGTTTTTTTAACGTAAAAAGTGATCTGAAACAGCAAAATGGAAGTCGAAATTATTGTTTCGACGGTAGTCGAGATCTTTGTTTCACATATTAATTAAAATGTATACAATTTTTAATATATTTATTTTGAATGAAAATATTATATATATAAATATATATTTATCGTTTCTTCATAATATTTTTATGCTTGGATATTTTTTATTATATTAAAATTCAAACTCAAAAGTTGTTTTTGTTAACTATTAACTATTAAATTAAAACCGTTATTTGAATAATTATTTTTGATTAAAATAAATGATCTCTTTTTATAGCCGAAGTATATAATTTTCAATTACTTTATATATTTTAATCTTTATATTAACAATCTCGAAACGCTTGAATTAACTTCGAAAAAACAGCTATTCTCAAAATATTATATATTGGACAACAAATATTTAATATTCAAAATGTTTTGTTTTCTATAAAAAATTTATATGTATAATATATATATATATATATATATATATATATGTATATATATATATATATATATATATATATATATATATATATATAATCAATCGGTATTATTTAATGTGAACATTAATCATCAAATGTATACGAAATCTACATTTATTTCGTTACAAAATATGATTTATTTATGTAAATGAATTTAAAAATGTATACATTTTACAAATTAAAAAAAAATATTTTTTTTCGTAAGATAACATTAGTAGTTGTTATTCGGTATGTAATGTTGTTAATCATCGATCATTATCTCATTTTATTTTATTGTAACAAAGTATATAACCTTTGTTTATAGATTATCCCGGAATTTTGCTAGTGCCAATAACATTACATTGTTTATTTAAATATACGCATTTAATCATTGTCGACGCAGTTAATTAAAATTGCGCATTTCAAGATTTTACAATATTGTAATTATATTTATATATTTAAAAAAAAATATTTAGCTCGAAGAAATCGTTTATGTCAACTTTCTTTATTCTTTAATTGGAAAAACGAGTAAGTTTACCAACTTGTTTGTTTTATGATCTCAAGTTTTTTTTAATATTAATAATTTTATATTAAATATAAACCACGCAATAATTATTTATTAATTCTATGTTTATACTCCAAATTGTGTATGAGGAAATGTTTTTCTAATATATAAATTATCATAGAGATTCAAATTTTAATTTAAACAGTTACATACATATATACTATTTTTAATTATTGAATTGAAAACTAACTTTTTTCAAAATATTTCTTATATAACAAACTAATATTTCCCCTGTATTGTATATGAAAAAATTCTTTAAATAGGTATATATTTTCTTTATTATAAATATTATTAAATATATAGATAGTGTTATTATTGATTTTTCAGAAATTAACAAAGCGATTTTCTTAGCCTTTTAACATTAGATAATTATCGACCTTATTATATTATCATCACGTTGTTTATCTTAAAAATTATATTTGTAAAACATTAGCTATCTGTATTTTGATTGTTATTTTTCCTTTTATATCTGATATAAATCAAAACACAAAATAAACAAAACATTTTACATTCCCTGAATGTTTTCGCATACGAGATCGATACGCTGAGAGTCGATTTTTTTTCTCTTTTACGAAGCCTTGAAATCGTCTTGCATTAAACTAGTCTAGTGTGTTTTTTCTTTGTTTTTAAAATGAAAAATATTAAAATAAATAAATAATACGACAAAACTTCATATATATTGTTAATAGATTTTTATGAGATAAATTTAAGAAAAACGTATTAAAATAATAACATTATTAAAATACACTGTGATAAAAGTATTTTTTGATAATTATTTATTTTAGTATTCAAACAATGTATATCATTCATTATCTCTAAATTTTTTAACAAATAGATTTAAATTCAATGCCATATAATTAATACGTATTGTTTTTACGTTTGTGATTTATTTATTTTGCATAAATGGATATGATTTAATCTGTATTATATAACGTTGTATTTAATCATAAATAATTTATAAATATGCTAAAACTAATTACTTCTGTTAAGCTGAGAGGCTGCATCATTTTTGTATTTTATTATCTGAATTTATTCTTACTAAATCAAAATCATTTTAATCATAATAAAAATAACAATAATCAAGATCTGATGTAAACTTTATATTTGAATCAGAATAATAATCTTTGTTCTAATTTATGGCATATTAGTTCATGTTTTTTTTTCATATTAGAAATTGATCGATATATTAATGCGATTCTTCATATTATAATCATAGGCTTTTTTAATCAATACGTTTCGTGTTCATGATGTGATATACTAAATTAAAAGTGAATAAATGAACGAGTTACTACAAATTCTAAAGGAAATTTGTTCTATTATGCATTTACGCTTATATGTTTTATTTATTAAAGTACATAAGCGCAATGGAACTAGTTTAATCTAATGATAACGAAAATATTATATAAGCGATTTACAACACCAGGTTTCTGCATATTTAAAAAACTATTTATTATAAATATATATTTACCTATTCAATTTATGATTTGTGTTGATATTGACGTTCTAAAACATGTTTTATTTTTTATCCTTACTGCTTGTATTTTTTATTACCAAAGACTTCGTATTTTACATCATGTATTTTCTTTTTTCTAAATTGATTTTTGTCTAGCCATGTGTGTTATTACTATCTCACAATTTTTATTCTTTTATATCATTACTCTTTAGTTTCTTAGTTTCTTTCTATACTTTAAGAATGTATTTACTGAAATCATATTATATTTTTAATTGATAGATATTTATTATATACGATATAACAAATAATGATTAAAAATATTATACAAAAATGTGTTGCTTTCACTGTAAGAAAATATATATTAGATAAGCTAATTTATTAAAATATGGTATTTTTTGAATTTTTTTTCTTAAAAAAAAACGTATTTTTGTTTGTTATTTGGCATAAATTCTAATCAATTATTCAAGGATTAATTAATAAATAGGATTTCACTTTGGATTTAAATAAATGTAATTAGTGTTCATGAAAAATGATTCAAAATAATTAAATAAAATTCTAAGCTAATTTTTTTATTCTTATTTTACCACTTCAAATATCAAAAACTTCGTTCAACCCAAATAAATTTTAAATATCTTTCATATAGAAAAAATAAAAATATATATGTATAATTTATATTAATATTAATTCTTTCGCTAATATTATGTTGTGGTTAGTAATTGATATTTTGCGACTTTTTTTAAATAGTGTTATTTACTAGTATATTCCGATTTTAACCTGAGACTATCGTATCGACATTGTGGGTTTCGTATATAAATACACATTATGTAAAATCTCATATATATATATATATATATATATATATATATATATATATATGCGTGTGTGTGTATGTGTATATATATATATATATATATATATATATATATATATAATCAGAACAATAAAGATTTTTTTGTTCATGACTCAGTTTAGATTTTAGCTAATCCAAATATATTTTAATTAAACAAAACGTTACAATTAATTAACTCATGAAAAAAATATACGTAATATTTTGTTCTTTTTTCTTTCTTTTAGTTGAAGAGCGTCGGCCCAAAACTAGTGCCATTCTTTAAAACTGTTGCAATTTATTTTGTTTTATTTATTCCAACGGATAAACCTTCAGTATGGGCAATGTTTGTAAAATGTGCGCCGATTCTTAGTCTTATGGTATTCGTGTTATTACATGGAATGAGTTTGAGTGATGAGTAAGTATTTTTTTTTTTTTTGGAAGACAAAATATTTTATTTTTAATTTGTACAAAAATTTTGTGTATTTTTCGTATGCTTATAGGTATATGTTTTCGCGAAGAATTCTTATTGGTCTCATATTCTCATGTATAGGAGACGCATTTTTGGTATGGCCACATTACTTTTTACATGGAATGGGAGCATTTGGAATAGCTCAAATATTTTATATAAAATCTTTCGGTTTTCAAGACTTAAAACCATATCTAGGAATACCTCTATATTTATTAGGAGCTTATGGTAAGTAGCATTATTTCAAAAAAAAATCTGTCCAGACTTTTTAAATTTAAAGTTAAAATTTTTGTTAAAATATAATATCAGAGATATAAATTATATTATGATAAATATATATTTATTTTTTGCTAAGGATTTACTTGCAATAAAAAAAATATCTCTTTGTTATATATATTATTCAATGAAAATCCTCAAATAGTTTTTGTCTATTAACAGAAAATATAATTATTAACGTAATTGAGATAAATCATAAATTTGTTCTTTTATTTTAAAGTTTATAACAATTTTTGTTTATATTATATATGGTGTAATGCAATTTAATTGTAAAATATATATAATATATGTAATCTCGTTGCCGAGTCACGAAATTATTTATCATATTAAGAAGAGAAACTCATAATATTTTTTCCTAGATCATTTAGTGATTTTTTTAATGACCTTTAATCTGTAATTATTTTTTGACAATAACACATAAAAACATATTGTATTCTAATTAATTTTTTGAAAGTAGATAATGTGATTAAAATACGTCTCTTTAATTTTTGTTTTGTTTCTGCTATTTGTGTTTATTTTCTTACTATATTTAATTAATAGTTTTTTTAACATTGTTGTGATATCAAATTAGACAAACGATTGTTGCATATTATGAACAATTGTACCCTGACAATTTATAACCCAAGGTTACCAATTATACTGTCTATCAATTTAACGATAACTATACTGTGCTGTTATTAAACGAACACTAAGTGCAATATGCTATATATTAACCTTTTTCGACATTTAAATTTATAGTATTTTTTTTATTTTATTAAAAAAACAATACTACAGAATTTTATGTATTTATTTTACTTGCGTATTTAATTGAATTTTATCATTATTCCTACATTAATTATAATTAGATTTTCACTTTTATTGCTCAAAACTGTAATTATTGATAAATTTAACTGTTTTTAAATTTTATGTCCAAATTAAATAACAAATTATAATAATAGTCTGAAAATAACATATAATATTATAATAATAGTCTAAAAATTTTAATTTATAAAAAAATGACTTGTTCATTTATTTATGAAATGCAATGTACTTTACAGTGGTTTCCATACTGCTCCCACATACAACGGATGTTTATGTTGTTGGTGTTCCGGTTTATGGATTTCTTTTAATCACAATGGTATGGCGGGCTATTGCAAGAGTTAGATTCTCTAGAAATCAGTGGACATGGACTGAAATGTGTTCGTGCATCGGAGGAATGTCATTTGCTATATCAGATGGTATAATTGGCTTTGACCGTTTCTTGAAAGCCATTCCACACGCACAGGTTTGTTAAATTTACTCTATGTATAAATTTACTTCAATGCTTAACCGATGTTTGCTCTAAAAATAAGTAGTCATTTACTTGTTTTTTATCACACTATTGCAAATATCTAAAAAAAAGACTTATAATCAAATCTTATAAAACTACTATTATACTGTTTTTTTAATATGAATCTTTATCATTTCAATCTGTGATATTTCTTATATTAATATTTTACTTAAAAATAATCAAATAATAAATAAATTAGATTTTTACTTATATAATTAGGTATAAATACATTGTTTTTTCTCAAGAAATATTTTATGAAATAAACGCCATATTTACAATTTCTTATTAACAATAATATAAAAGACTATTTTTATGAAAAAAGATTCAAAAATTGAAATTAAAGAGGCAAAAATAAATGTTGATAATATACATAAACAAAGAACTTTTAATTTTGTTCAATTAAATTCAATATATATGAAATTTTGTTATTATGCAATAGAAGAACCGAACTTCCTCCATTTATTAGAAAAGAACTTATTAATACACACCGGTTTATATAATACCTAATATTCTTTTTAATAATTTTTTCAATGATAGTTTCAACAGGTGGTAAGAATATTTTTATGATTTATGAAATTATATATATATATATATATATATATATATATATATATATATATGTGTGTGTGTGTGTGTGTGTGTGTGTACGTCAATAACAAAGTTCAGAACCACTTTTTAAAATTTTATTGAACATTTCGTAAAAAATATTGATATTCAAAATTTGCATGTTTGAATATTGTGAAATATTTGTTTTTATATTTATGAATATTTTTACACTCGTGCATAATGGAATTATGCATATATACAATGTATGTGCATATGTAATTTATTCCTTACTTATTTATATAAATATTGTATAAATTTACTTTAGTTTTACCTCAAAATTAAAATATTTCTAGAAATATGCATGCTCTTGAGTGCCGATGTTATGTAAAAGAAAAATATATTAAATCTTAACTTTAATAGTGATATGCTAATAATTAGTATTTTTTTTCTTACATTATCGTTTAAATTATAGTAATATTGTAATATATGTAAAAATAATAGTTTTTTTATACGTTTACTATTTATGTATATATTTTATTTCAAAAAATCCAAGTGTTTTATGAAAATATTTTTTTTATGTCAAAATACAAAATTTTACAAATTTTAAGATAGCTATTTTATATGTATAAGAAATTTATAAGAAGATATTTTATGTTCCAGATTTAATTATTTATTTATTTTTTTTATTGTTCTAGTTACTGATAATGACTACGTATTATTTGGCACAAGTGGGTATTGCACTTAGCGTAGTCGATTCCAGTTCCGTCTACAAAATGTCATTGCAAAAACAAAACAAAAATTTAGATAAAAACGAAGACACTAAAATTACATCATCGGACAGTGCATCATTATCGGATAAAAATATTATTTTTAATGACAACCCTTATATGTCTAAAATTAAGTGTAATAGTGAAATGACTGACTCTACTAGTCAACGTACTAAGTGCGACTGAATATAGAAAATATGTATTTAGAAAAGTACACATTTTAACTTCATAATTACTATGCAATAATAATTATATATGTCCATGTGTGCATATTAAAATGTAGACTTAAAAAGTTATTCAATCACAATTTACTATATAATAATTATACGTATTAGTATATTTCCTTCTATAAAACAACTTGTGTGTGTTAGAAATTAAGTAACAACAGTAATCGATCTAAGATCTAAAAACGAGCAAGTTGCCAAAGGCATGCCTTAATAGGTTTTAAAAACCAACTCGTCAAAATTATTACTTTATATATATATATATATATATATATATATATATATATATTAATTTAATTTTTATTTTAAAATTTAATAATTTCTTTCATAACAATATGAAGTCATGTTTCTCAAACTATAATGTGCACCCTAATACTTTGAAAATTATATATTAATTATCAAAACACTGTAGTTCAATAGTATAAAGTAACAGACTTATATGTTTCTAGAGTATATAGTGAAGTAGAATCTAAAATTGAGATCCACTCTAATATTGAAATTTATTTAATCACTGTACCCAATAAATATTTAAATATATTTTAATATATGTATTGTAGAAGTCAATGAAATAGTGCATGTTTATATTCAATATTGTATATTCAGTAGAACTAGATAAAAGCACTGAATGCTAGTATTTTAATTAAATTCAACGATACAAAATTATTTTAATTTAAATTTGAAGTACTTTTTTACACCATATTCATTATTTTAGATATTTTGTTTTTATCTTAATTCATCATTCTCTAATTTAATTACTTCGATATTTACTTTTAACTAATTCATATCAATATTATAATCTTAAAAATATAACTACTTAAAATAACGATTCAATTTTTTGAAAAGTTTGGGAAACAATACCATGATATTGGATTCATTTAGGACATATTTTTTTCATATGTGATCTTACTGTTTTATTTATTGATTAATTTTCTAACTTAGTTTAATAAATAATAAGAATTTTATGGCACACATGTGATAAAAGTAACTACAACTGAACTATACTTATTTTCGTATACATTAAAAATAAATTTCTATTTTATTTTAGTTTTATATTTATATTAACATATTTTTGTAGTCGATATTATTATAATAGCGTGTATACACATGTACTCTATTTCATGTGTCTATAGTTTATGTGATAAAATTACATTAACAATGATGTAGATATATTCATTAAGAAGAAGCATCTACCCTTGGATTTTTTATATTCTGATATTTAAGAAACATTTTTTTAAACTATTTACTTAAAAATTCTTTGTAATATTTGTTCACTATATACGAAAAAAATCGTATTAACATAATTGAATATATTATTATAGAATTGTTAATATTATGACTAAAATTTGTTGAAGAGTTAGTCTTCCTATCAAAATGTGTTGAATTCTATATTATATTATTCGACCATTAATTATATATATATATATATATATATATATATATATGTGTGTATATATATATATATATATATATATATATATATATATATATATATATATATCAGCAACTTTTATGCAACATCTTTTTTTCACATTTTAAAACGTTATTCTTTAATTGAAACAAAATAACGATTTTATAATATACGATTAAATCTTATAAAAATACAGAGTCGATGTGTTTGAAAATATGTCAACATGACAATTCTTTGTTATCGCGACTTGAGTTCACCAAATGATTCTTTTAGTAATTGCTATTATGAATTAATGGATTATGATTTATTTTGAAATAACGATAATATATTATATGTCACAAATTAATAAAAATTGCAAAACAGTGTTCTAAATATCAGACTTGTATAACAATAACAACTTCATGTTCCTATTTCTTTTTATTTCAAACCCTTTTAATTTTTTTTAAATCCCATATTTATATAAATACCAATTACTTATCTATAAATTTTGTAAAACAATAATTTACTTTAATTAATTGATTACGCAACCATTATTATACATTTATACACTTTTTAGTTTACAATATAGAAATTCAATGATAAATACACTTTTTATTCGAATTTGCAATGCAGTTTGTGAAACTTTTTATAATATTTTTATATTCAAACATTTTTATAATCGAAGATACGTAATAAATGAAAAAATTATAGTACCAATACTTGTATTATTATTTCTAAATTTATTAGAAAAAATCTTGTTTAAACTAAACGTTTATTTTTAATTAACACCTACAAAAAAGTTAGTGAATAATTAAGATAAATAATACTTTTTTTATAAAATTTCCTCTGTTTTTAAGTAAGAAGAATTATTACTTTTATTATATGCTTTATTATTAGCATATTAAAAATAACTTATACTAATTAAATACATATGTGTAAAAATTAGTAATTTTTTAATTTTAATTAATTAAATGAAAAATTGCAAATTATTGATTATACTAAGATTCTACTAAAGTAAATAAAATAAAAATCCATCAAAAAAACTTAATATTTATAATATACACATTATAGAAACTAATTTTGATTCAGTATTCTTTAATATTAAAGAACAAATATGCACTTTATAGTTAGGTTTGAAAAATATAAAATTTAAACAAGTGACATTGTTTCAAGAAACTTTTATTAAAAATAAATATATATATATATACAAAGACCAATCACATATGAAGTAAAAATTAAATAGTAGATTAATTATCAAGAAACAGTCTTTTTTTTCACTTAAATATTCTTAAAATAATGGTAATATAATAATTAAATTTGTACACGGGTTTCGTAAAAATCAGGCAGAGCCGGAAGACTAGATTCAAATAGGAACGAATCGGTTGAATAGACATTGTCGAGCGTTTTTTATTGTTATTTTAATCCGGACAGAACGATGGCCGTTCGCGCTGCATTATTTATGTGTCTGAATCTGGCGGCGCCCAAATGTGAACCACCATACCTGCAGTAGAAGAAAAAACGACGTTAAAGCGGCAACATTATAAATTGTAAAAGTAGTAATGAATTCGATGTCTCGATACTAACCATCTGGTAACGACGACCACCACGTTTCTAACGTTCAACATATCCAGCATGTGGAGTAGCTTGGAGCCGGCGCCTTTCTCGCCGTCGTCGTCGTAGTCTTTGTGGTCGCCGAGTTTCCACGCGAAAATGTTGTGGGTGGCGTCGGCGATTTTGCGGACCTTCTTTAGATTCTCGAGTACGACACTAAAATGCGGAAGTCGAGAATGGGTAAATTAATTTCCAACGGGACGATCGTATTAAAATCGACGGCGAAAATTGCCGCGAGTACTTACTTCACATCCTTCTCCGATTTTATGGCGGCCACGTGGCCCTGGAAGATGCTGCGTCTGTCTTCGATGACTTCTCCGTGAGTGATTGGCGGACAAATTCCGTTAACGAAATTGCTCATCTTTGTCTAAGAGCATACAAGAAATATTAGCGAACATATAACAATTAGAGTAAAAGAGACACGATATAATTTTACTTACATTATCGCCTAGGATTTTACGCTTCGTGGAGTAAGCTGAGTCTGATGAAAACGACTCTAACAACTCCTTGACCTTCTCCACATATTGGTATAGAACGGTTTCCCCAACGTTTTCACTGAAAATACAAAACAATCGTTAAAAATCTACAGAGAAGTATTAATAGTGTTGTAAATGTATATTTCTTCCGGTACGTACGCGTAAATGTCTCTGAGAGCGTTGTGAATTACGCCTTTTTCTTTCTTAGTCAATTGCGGAGCCGAGATCTCATAAACCGGCGGCGAAATCGACGGATAGTTCTGCGGTATCGAGAAATACATGGAAACTGTCGTTTTTCCGTACTTCACGTCGATGGTGTGCTCTCCTTCGCCTCTGCTGTTCATCTTCCAATGCTTTCCATATATGGAGGCCAACAATTCTAGTTCGGTAATCTGTCCATAAAAAAACAATTTTAAATAAGCTGTAGATGCTCGCGAATTTCACTTAAGCGTTTAAGTTTAATACACTTTCATATAGTTTGATCGAAAACATTAAAATAGTTGTTATCTGTTAAAACTATGGTATATCGGTATTTTAGTAAAAGAAATAAATAATTTTTACCTGTCTCGTGAAATCGTCCATGTTTAGATTTTGGTTCAACAGTTGAGATCTGACAACGGTAAATACAATATTATAATTTGATTGTATAATAAATTGTATAAATGTGAAATAATAATATTAATGAAAAGTATTCACAGCAAGTCGCTGAAAGATGCAGGAACCGCGAGAGTAGTCGAGGTGTTTTCGGTACGAAAGCTCGAGCTTGAATGCCGCTAAACTTTTGGCTGCAGTATATATACTCCGCCCTGCTAAGTTGTGATTGGTTGAAGCGGCGGCTAGAGAGTGGGGGTTGAACGCGAAAAAGGGAAATTTGCCGCTGATTGTTTTCGATGGCGATAATATTTGACTAATTCTCTTCACTAAATTATTTTTAATTAAATGTATGAACTTTTTAAATTAATAAGATAATGTATGATTTTTACGTATTTTAATGACTTTCAGATTCAAAAATATCTCATATTCATATTCACTATTGGACTATATGTATTTTCCTGATTTTAAATTTTGTTTTTTTCTTAAATACATTTTTTTTAGAAAACACACATATTTTATTCGGTGTTGCTGTAGATATACTTATATAAGTATATTCGTTTTATAATTTTATTTTCATTGATTCCTTTCGATATTATGTTAATACGAATGCTGCTTCCATTTCTTTTATAAGCTAAAACGAAAATTATATATAAAATTAAATTTAATATTTCTTACGTACGCCGAATTCCAATAAATGGGAAACTAGGAGTGATTCATTTGAAAGTAATAAATATGAAAATTATATACTGTATTCTGGGAAAAAATATTTTATAAGACGCTTTGATTGTTATTGAAATTGTTATCATTTTGAAAATCTGTTGTTGACTTTCATTAATCTATCTATATTTTGTAATAAACATGGATAAAAGACATTTATTTAAAATTGAACTTTCTCGACACCCAGAGGATTATTGAAAACTTTACTTTAAAAATATGTATTTAAAAATTATTCCAATTCAAGAAGGCTTATATTTAGAAAAAAAAACTTATCTTTAACTATATAAGTGAACAGTGAATAATAATTGAAAATAAAATGTGAAATTGACAAATTTTCTAATGGCTTGTATTGTCCCAAAAATAAAGGAATTCTGAGAAATGAAGAAATTGCTAATATCAATTTTAAAATCTATTCTGGACTTACATTTTATCTAATCAATATTTTGTAATAAACATGAGTAAAATATTGACGTTTAGGCATTTATTTAAAATCGAATTTTCTCCATAATCAGAGGATTATTGAAAATTCTGTCTGAAAAATATGAATTTTTGATTACCACAACACTTTAAGATTCCGAATTTTTTATGAACATTATATTACAATAGGCTTATATCTGAGAAAAAAATATTTGTGTGTTGATAAGTTAACAATGAATAGTAATTGAAAATAAAGTGTGATATTTACATATTTTCTAAAGGTTTATGATGTTTTAAATATAAAGTGATTCTGAGAATCGAAATAGAAAGAGAGATAAACATTCAAATTGGAAATTAAACCTTATCGCTTTTGTCCTAATGAAATAATGTTTAGATTAAATTTTCACAATAAGGTCTCTCTTATCTATATCTTTACTTTAAAATTAATGGTAATTAATATTTAGAAAATAATGGGAAATATGGTAATGAAAGAGATGAATTTTTTTAAATACCTATTTTTTTTGTAAAAAATAAAATAAATTATTTCATAATGTATACATTTTGAATGTGATAGAATTTCATATCAGTTCCTTTTGAAATAATAAAATGTATATGAAAAATTTTAAATTCTCAAAATATGTAAAAATCTATATTAGATGAATAATAATTTAGAAATATTTATTATGTGAATAATATTCGAAAAATACAAAGAATAATATTATAGAAATCTATAATATTCTTCTTTGAATTTCTAGAATATTATTCACTTTTGAAAACCTATAAATATAATAATGTTTACAAATCGAATTTACAGATAACAAAGTAATTGAAAATTATTATTATTATTAATAATAATTTTGATTGAATGTTATTCATGTTACATTTGTTAAGATGATGAATATAATTTTATTTTTTACAAAAAAAAAATATTCCTTGAAAAAAAATTGAATGGTATTTAAAAAAATCCATCGTTTTCATTACCATATTTCCCATTATTTTCTATTATATTAATATTAATTTATTTTTCTTTTATTTTTTTATTAATTAATTTTTTTTCTTTTTTGTATGGGGTCGTCAAGAAACTCGCAATCATAAATGGGGTCGTGAATGACAAAAGTTTAAGAAGCCCTAGATTAATTTAATATTTTAATTTTGTGATAATTATAATTTCATTTTTTAATTTTATAAATTATTTAACAACTGAATTAATATAAAAATTAAATGTAATATTAGAAATGTTTATATTTACTGATTTACGTTGAATTTATCAGAATGTCAAATTTTTTGACTGGTATTATCCTTAATTATAAAAATATTTTTTTTTATTCAAAATATAACATTCTTATATAATATTTTAAATCTTACCTAATAAATTGTTTCAAAAAAAAAAAAAATATATATATATATATATATATATATATATATATATGTACCACGAAACATTAAATTTATATTTCATAAAAGTATAAATTAATATAAATATATATGCAGTGTAACACATTTTCCTATTATGTATTACGAATTATAAAATCGTATATTAACTTTATTAATAATAAAACACTTTGATCAAAAAGTAATGTCAATTTATTTATAAAATGTAAAATCTTTATTTATTCTTCAAAATCAATTTCATTCCTTATAAGTAATCCCCGTCCGATAAAACGCTTATCGGACCATCAAAACCTTTTTTCATTCAGTTTTTATCTCCTTAATCGTGTCAAAACGGTGTCCCCGAATTGGCCTTTTGAGTTATTACTAAATAGCCAGAAGTCACGCGGAGCCAAATCAGACGAATATGGTGGTTGCGGAACGATACGAGTTGAGTTTTTGCCAAAAAACTCGCGAAGAATAAATGAAGTATGACGTGTGCATTATCGTGATGAAGTAACCAAGAGTTGTAAAAAGGCGTGTAACTCGGAGATAATTAAAGCTTTTGACAAACAAACGCTTGACAAATATTATAGACAGTCCTACCAATCTAGGAAAATAAATTACAATTTATCTGCCTTCCTAATTCCCGGGAGTTTTAAATAACGTTTTCACCTTACGTTATAATCACTTACTTATAATTACTTTATAATTTCACCTTACTTTATAAGTATGTTTATAACTTCATATTTATCTTCTAGAAACATATTAAGATGTATTTATCTTTAAATAACTAATAAATTATTTAAATATAATTAAAAATATTTCTTTAAACAATATAAAGAAAACATACTACAACATAAAATAAGAAATATATTTATTTTAGATATTAGTACAAGTCAAAAATATATATATTATACTAAGTTTTTAATTTTATCTTATATATTTTTTTTAAATGTCAAATTCTTTTGGGTATAGCTTGTAAAGATCATCCTGACAATAATAAAATATTATACAAACAATAAATGTTTGTATTTAAATTATGCTATATCGTTTTAATGCGCCCATAATGAAAGATCATTTGCATGTTTCAAATAAAATAATTGCATATTTAAATAACAATAAACTGTTTTATCAAATCGTTGTTAAATTAATTATTTCGAACTACATTAATATATTGTATTATTGAATGTATTATTTTTTTTTTGCTTTTATAATTTTAAATTATATTATGAATATTAATTTAAGAAAATTTTGTATTGGATGTTATATTATGATTTTAATTATATAACACTTTACTATCACATTTAATTAAACTATATGTAGAATTTACAATAAGGTTTTTAAATATTAATATTGAATTCTTAAGTAATATTATAATGAAGTTAAATAAAAGTGTATTCAAATAAATTTATATATGAATAATATACGATTCATTAATATGAAATACAATAAGATTACATATATTTTTGCATTTTCAGAATGCTAGTTTATTTTCAAGATCATAATAATATTTAAAAGAAAAAAAACAAAATTTGTATATATAATTCAAATTAGATGGAACAAAGTAATTTAAAAAAATATATATAAAGAGTTCAATGTCAGCTATTGCGTGAAAGTAAACCTTTTGCGTTTTGAAATTCACCATTTAATATATATATATATATATATATATATATATATATATATATATATATATATATATATATATATATATATATGAATATTATTTTTTATTGTAAACAATAATTTCAATAATACTATAACGACTATTTAAAATTTGATGTTAAAGAAATAAAATAATATTTTATGTTTTTAATATTATATAATTATTTGTCAAAATAACAATTTAATCGAAATTAAATCTGCGTTCTCCGTCAAATCTATAACCGTACGCTGACGGATTTTTAACGTCTATTAACGCTGGATTTCTGTGTTTATAGAAACTTCCATGTCCATGAGACGGTCTCGACGAACCATTAGGAACTCCATGGCTTTCCCTTGGATAAAATGCTTCAAATTGACCATTCGGAATAGCCACCGGTTTCACATCGGCTTCGTCGTTAGATTTTAACGTACGTGCATCAATGATAGATATCAAAAGAATGATGCTCGCTATTAAAATTCTCATCTGTATCAAAATCATATTGATAATTTAAATGTTTTTCTATCTTAATTCCAACTATATTTTATTATAAATATGTAAATTGAATTTTTGTCTTACCAATTTTAATAACATTTTCTTTTACTATTCGAAACGGTGATACGTTTCTGAGTACTTTCGCGAAACTAATATGAAACCAGTTCTTATATAAAAATTACGAGGCGACAAAATGGCCAGTTTGTAAAAAAAATATGCTCTCAAAAAATACTTTGTCTATATATATATATATATATATATATATATATATATATATATATATATATATATATATATATATATATATATATATTTGTATATAAGTTAAATATTATAAGAATAATTTTGTAATAAAGTTGTGAAAATTATCGATTATTTATTTTTAATATTAAATGATATACAATAAGTAAAAAAATTAAACACCTTAGCAATGCTGTTTTATAATTGAAACTACAAAAAATTGTGCCTATGTCATCTTTTGATTGAGAAATTTAAATATTATAAGATATGGAAATGAAGAAATATTTTTCTTTTTACTACAACAGTGATTTTGAACTGATGCTCCGCGAACCTGTTTTTTGTAAGTGCGCCGCAAAATGTTTAAATTTGAATTATATATTATAGTGTTGACTTCAAAAATATCTTACTACCTGGATAAACTTTGTTTTTATATTGTAACAAGGAAAGCAATTATTTGTTGTCAGTATTATTATGTTTTGAAACAAAAATATATTAGCAAAATCATGAGAATATAACCAGATACCAAGTTACTTTAAAAATAAAATTCGGAGAAAGTACTTTGGAGGAATTTTGGTTTTTAGTCCAAAACGAATACCCAGCTCTTTCTAAAAAAGCAGTGAAAATCTTATTACAGTTTTCAACGTCATATTTGTGTGTGCTCTCAGATTTTCGACAGTAACAAACATAAAAATAAATAAATGCGCAATACTTATAAATTTAGACGAAGATATGCGATTAACTAAAGCACATTACCTAATATTGAAGATATGCTTTTTGTAATATTTTACAAACATTTCTTTGGTTGTCAAATTAAAAAAAAATATAATAATAAATATCATTATATTTTTCAATAATATAAATATATCAATAATCACATATACAAACAAATATATATATATATATAATAAATTTTCAAACATTATCTTTTAATAAAGATACAAATTTCTGTACCAAGATTGCAGCATTAAATTGGTCTATATTTATATTTAAGTTCTTTTTAAAATCTAAAAATTCTTCATAATGACAACACCATCTTTTCAATTTATCAAAAAGATGTTTATCAGAGTTATATAAACATTCTCTTGGATATATTTCTGGATAGACTAATCTGTTTGGAACTAAAGGTACGCAACCACATTTGACAGCTTCCAACCTGTGTAATATATGGTGATAAAAGATAAATTAATTATATACTTTTTTTATCTAAAATAAAATAAAATAAAGAAATCACAATAGTTACATGGAAACTCCAAAAAATTCATGATTTGCTGTTGAAACTGCAATATCTGCTTCAATTAGTATATTGTAAAACTCATTTATATTATTTACATATCCAAATTGAACAATATTATCTTTTAATTTCTCTTTAATTTCAAAAAATATACTCGGTATTTCATTAAAAGATTCTCCTAAAATGCTAACCTAAAATAAAAATAAACAAATGTAGCAAATAAAAATATTTAAATAAAATTTATTCATAAAACTTACACAAAAATTCACATCTAATTCCTTTAATTTTAAAAGGGTGTTAAAAAACGAGTCAGGATTCTTATCAAATTCCCATCTATGTGGCCAAACTATATGAATTACTTTAGATTTTTCAATATTTTGAATTTTATACATGGACTTAACGGTATCAATTCTCAAAAAATCAATTGGAAAATATAGAACTGACATTTTTGGTTCAATAATATCTTTAATATTTTTAACCCTATAGTCTGGCATAATTTTTGTAAATTTATTTATATTATTTAAAAATGAACTCATATTAAATAAAGAATTAAATAAAATAACATCAGCAGCTATACTGAAAGTAAAAAATAAATAAATAACAAAAATATATCAGGTAAATAATTCATAATTTAAAATATATTTGTAATTGGAAGTATCATAAAAGAAATTTCACAATTATTATTATTTTTTAAATTATTAAAATGTTATATATACACACATAAGTATATGAGTATAAAACAATGTGTCTATGTGGTATTAAATTTCAATCATCCTATAACTATTGTCTCTGTGCTCCAATCGTTAATTACACTGCAGTCTACCATACATATAGGATTGCATTGCATATTTAAAATTACCACATGTGATTTTATAAAACCTTATAGCTAACACCATTCATCAGATAACTACTGCTTTTAAGTAATCTCTTGATCTCTACTTGCATATGTGTACATAGCTAGTAATTTCATCCAAGACAGTTTCAACAGCGTTAAATTGTCGACTTATATTTGTGCTGAAGATGATCAATGTTTCTCTTTTTAGGTTCTCCTCATGCAACAGTGTAGTGGGAATGCTCTCTCGGTTTTGAGATTCCCTCAACTAAGCGTATTATCATCTCCCCAAACGAGAATTAAGCATTTTGTTAACTTGACGCCACATGTGACTAGCCTTATCGCGCAATCCAAAGGCCTTTACTTGTGGATTCACTACAGTAAGCAAACAACCAATCCCTGTTCACGACCTCAAATTATATTCTATTCATTTATACTACTCTCATTCATCATTATTAATATATTATTTTTAGTTTTTTTTTTTCATCTAATCACACATTAATATCTAGAAGACAATATGAGATTTCAATCACTTCTTTTTTTACAAATTGTGTTGAAATTTTGTTAATCCAAAACTATTAGATTTCATATTATCCAAAAATTATAATAATTTTAATTAATATTTTAAAACGTGTTGTATGTAATGTGACAAATTAAAAACAATATATTTGAGAGCGATCGCGGTTTTATACTCGTTTAAAAATCACGCACCGGTTGTAAGAAGTACACTCTGATAATCAATATGCAGCATTTAAATGTTTACTATATAACAAAGAAAACATTGACGCTAGTAACAGCAACAGATCTCATAGGAATCCCTAGTTTATAACTCTTTTTTGTACTCATTTGTATGATACTTTTGGGAAAGTTGTAATAAAAAAAGCTGGTAAAAAATTTAAGGGTGACGCTATTTAAAAAAAAATCCAAACCTAGTTCGTCAAAATCAAAAGATGCAGCTCCTGACGCAACATATAGATAATAATTAAGAGAAACACGAGTTTTACTCAGGACGTTAAACAAAAAATAAAATTAGAGTCGACAACACATCTAAACAAAAATCAACGATTCACTCTACTAAAAAAAAAAGAGTAAAAGTTTGTAGCCCACAACAGATAAAAATCGATGATTAATAATGATGATATAATAATTTACTTACCATGTTGTTATCTGATTATATCCATATTGAAAATCTCGTTCTTTTACATTTTGCACAGGATATATTAGTTGATTTTCATGAAAATAGACGATTTTTTTCAAATTTGATAAATTTGGGCACATTCCTATAAGTTCTGCTAAATTTACAACTGAACTACAAAATAAAGTTTGGAAATCATTTAAATTTTCTGGAATTTGTTGAAACAAATAAAGGCAACTACATCTTGCTCTCCAAGGCCATTTCTTGGCCTTCATAGAAATAAGTTCATAACTATCAATAGTTAAGTCTGTAAAGTGATATTATAATAATAATTAAATGTCATTTTATAGAATATAATAGGTAAATATGCAATGAAAATGATATTAAAAAAATAATTAATTGTAAAATCCAACAAACCTGACGTAATAAGATTGATTAATTTTTTATGAGATCCTCCATAAAAAGGTTCGATAATTAATATTTTACCCATTATTTTAAATTATAGTTATCAGAAATTATTTTAATAATTATAATAAGCATCTGAAAATTATACTAATATTAATAAATTATTCTATATATCTTTGTTTTATTTGATATTTATATGAGTTATACTTATTATGAGTTATTTTTAATAAAATAATTAATGTTTAAAAACGAACCTAGCATCAATGTGAGTAACAAAAAACAACAATATTTCAATTTAATGACAGAATTGATCCAATTTTAATAAATATAATTTAATATAATAAATTATTCTGTAAGTTAACATGTTCCAAAGACTTTAATAATCACAAACACAAAACGAGTAGATTTAGATTTTAAATTGAACTCAAAAAAGAATCGACCTATCAAATTATTTTATTGATATATAATATTTTATATTAATAACGTATAGAAAAATTAATATAGTAAAAGGATATAGTCATAGTAATTTTTAATTCTAAAAAAATTAAGAAATAAAAAACACTATAAAAATATAGAAAACCTCAAAATATTACACACCATGTGAAAAATTGACAAGTAAGAATATAACAATGATTTTACCAGCCAATGAACAGAATTTGGTTTTAAAATTTATTATTATTTAATCTAACAATATAGATTTATATATCGCAGATGTTACAAATTATTTTGATATAAATATTTAATATTGCAAAAATTTTTAATTATTAAGTGATAAGTAAAAAATGATATGTATTATAATTTAGACAATTATTTTTAAAATTAGGCAAGTCTACAAAATTTAAAATTCCAATTATGAAAATTTATTATATATATTTTAAATAGATTAAATGCATGTACCCTCAAAAATAAAAAAAAGTTTTAAAATATATCACGTTCATATATGGTATACACCTAACTTTTTTTTACATGGCATTTTTTAACACGATTTTGAAATAACATGGTTCACCAATAAGAATAAATATAAATTTTTATACGATTTTTTTGGTTTTAGCACGAATTTCTCAAATTTTTATTAAACTTTTATATCAGTTCCGCTTGTCCGTCGGTTGTAATCGATTTTTTGAGCACATCCCAATGTCCGATTTAGCTGAAACTTTACATATTTACTCAATCTCGATGACAATGCAAGAATCAATTAACAGATTTACAAAATAATTAATGGAAATAATTGTCACTAATAATGCGATAATAATAATAAAATGGTACATTTATTGACAGATGTATATGATAATACAATGGTGCAATTATTATTAGTAATACATACGATATATAAGTGTGTTTTTTTTAGAAAAAAAATTGTAAACATTCAGTTATTTAATTCTAAAGTTAAGAAAATATATAAGATATTAAAGAGAGATTAATAGGAACACAAAACGACTAATTTGAAGGATAATCCTAGTAAATTAATGTTTAACGTAATATGTTTTTATTTTTTTGAACACAACACATTTTTGCTCTTGATAAATAAAAGATGAAACAGAAATATATTTTTGGAGCTATCGATTTTTAATTTTATTTTGTCCCTTTCCTACACCTTTATTTTTTTTTGGTGTTGGCATATCTGGAAATTCATTTTTGACCATTTTCCATCTATGACGTCTACAAATTCTACTGCGTTAACGTAACAAATATTTAAACCAAATATTTTATTGAAAAAAGAAATATTTAAGTACTACTTGATTTAAACATTTAAAAAAAAACATCGAAATTTATTTATTAAAACATACCTCTAATGCTTTAATAAATGATATAATGCACTGATGTAAAGATGGTGTTCCTTTCCAATAACAGTAAATGAACGTCCTTTTCAACACTGGTACCAACCATAGATCCGCCATCTTCATTAGAAGCAATGGCACTGACAAATCGGGGTACTCCTACATTCATGACTGGAGAGAGATTCAATACAATGCTAGCAGCTGGGCATGACATAGGCCTTAAATTTCAATAAAAAAAATGCTAACAAAAACGATTCATAAAATAAATTAATTCTATTATATTTAAAAAATACTAACCAGCATTAGATAAAATGTCATATAATTGTTTTAACAAACTTAAAAGAAGTTTATATTGAGTGCTTTCTTCAATATCATTAACTATTTTTTTTAAATACTCTTCAACTTGTTGCACTTGCATATAAAATAATACTTGCTCAGATTGCTCACTTGGAATTTCAATTTTAGCTATAAGAAAATATTTTTTTTAATAATTATTTATATAATTACGTTACAAGTTAATTTAAATTCATAAAATATACTAACAGAGAAGGACAACAATTGATTTACACCATGCTATTAATTCAGATGGTGAAAGTGCATATCCTTTTGTTTTATCAAGGTGATGGGAAAGCACTGCTGTATTGTTTTCAGGAATATGTTCATGTTTTTTTACTGCCATTTTTAATTTGTTACCTGAAACCATTATTTTTTAATATAATTAAAAATAGTATTAATGTCTGGAAATAATTATAAATTATACAAGTGTATCCTTTAAATTTCCAAAATGTCAAACATTAGCATGTATATATACGCCGAATTCCAATAAATGGAAAACTAGGAGTGATTCATTTGAAGGTAATAAATATGAAAATTATATACTGTATTCTGGGAAAAAATATTTTATAAGACGCTTTGATTGTTATTGAAATTATCATTTTAAAAATCTGTTGCTGACTTTCATTTATCTATCTATATTTTGTAATAAACATGGATAAAAGACATTTATTTAAAATTGAACTTTCTAGATACCCAGAGGATTATTGAAAACTTTATTTTAAAAATATGTATTTAAAAATTATTCCAATTCAAGATTTGAATTTTTGATTACCACAACACTTTAAGATTCCGAATTTTTTATGAACATTATATTATAATAGGCTTATCTCTAAGAAAAAAATATTTGTGTGTTGATAAGTTAACAATGAATAGTAATTGAAAATAAAGTGTGATATTTACATATTTTCTAAAGGTATACGATGTTTTAAATATAAAGGGATTCTGAGAATCGAAATAGAAAGAGAGATAAACATTCAAATTGGAAATTAAACCTTATCACTTTTGGCCTAATGAAATAATGTTTAGATTAAATTTTCACAATAAGGTCTTTCTTATCTATATCTTTACTTTAAAATTAATGGTGATTATATTTAGAAAATAATTGGAAATATGGTAATGAAAGAGTTGGATTTTTTTTAATTAACATTCAATTTTTTTTCAAGGGATATTTTTTTTAAATAAATTATTTCATAATGTATACATTTTGAATGTGATAGAATTTCATATCAGTTCCTTTTGAAATAATAAAATGTATATGAAAAATTTATAATTCTCAAAATATTTAAAAATCTATATTAGATGAATAATAATTTAGAAATATTTATTATGTGAATAATATTCGAAAAATACAAAGAATAATATTATAGAAATCTATAATATTCTTCTTTGAATTTCTAGAATATTATTCACTTTTGAAAACCTATAAATATAATAATGTTTACAAATCGAATTTACGGATAACAAAGTAATTAAAAATTATTATTATTTGAAAAAAAATTGAATGTTAATTAAAAAAAATCCAACTCTTTCATTACCATATTTCCAATTATTTTCTAAATATAATCACCATTAATTTTAAAGTAAAGATATAGATAAGAAAGACTTTATTGTGAAAATTTAATCTAAACATTATTTCATTAGGACAAAAGCGATAAGGTTTAATTTCCAATTTGAATGTTTATCTCTCTTTCTATTTCGATTCTCAGAATCCCTTTATATTTAAAACATCATAAACCTTTAGAAAATATGTAAATATCACACTTTATTTTCAATTACTATTCATTGTTAACTTATCAACACACAAATATTTTTTTCTCAGATATAAGCCTATTGTAATATAATATTCATAAAAAATTCAGAATCTTAAAGTGTTGTGGTAATCAAAAATTCATATTTTTCAGACAGAATTTTCAATAATCCTCTGATTATGGAGAAAATTCGATTTTAAATAAATGTCTAAACGTCAATATTTTACTCATGTTTATTACAAAATATTGATTAGATAAAATGTAAGTACAGAATAGATTTTAAAATTGATATTAGCAATTTCTTCATATCTCAGAATTCCTTTATTTTTGGGGCAATACAAGCCATTAGAAAATTTGTAAATTTCACATTTTATTTTCAATTATCATTCACTGTTCACTTATATAGTTAAAGATAAGTTTTTTTTCTAAATATAAGCCTTCTTGAATTGGAATAATTTTTAAATACATATTTTTAAAGTAAAGTTTTCAATAATCCTCTGGGTATCGAGAAAGTTCGATTTTAAATAAATGTCTTTTATCCATGTTTATTATAAAATATAGATAGATAAATGAAAGTCAACAACAGATTTTCAAAATGATAACAATTTCAATAACAATCAAAGCGTCTTATAAAATATTTTTTCCCAGAATACAGTATATAATTTTCATATTTATTACCTTCAAATGAATCACTCCTAGTTTTCCATTTATTGGAATTCGGCGTACGTAAGAAATGTTAAATTTAATTTTATATATAATTTTCGTTTTAGCTTATAAAAGAAATGGAAGCAGCATTCGTATTAACATAATATCGAAAGGAATCAATGAAAATAAAATTATAAAACGAATATACTTATATAAGTATATCTACAGCAACACCGAATAAAATATGTGTGTTTTCTAAAAAAAATGTATTTAAGAAAAAAACAAAATTTAAAATCAGGAAAATACATATAGTCCAATAGTGAATATGAATATGAGATATTTTTGAATCTGAAAGTCATTAAAATACGTAAAAATCATACATTATCTTATTAATTTAAAAAGTTCATACATTTAATTAAAAATAATTTAGTGAAGAGAATTAGTCAAATATTATCGCCATCGAAAACAATCAGCGGCAAATTTCCCTTTTTCGCGTTCAACCCCCACTCTCTAGCCGCCGCTTCAACCAATCACAACTTAGCAGGGCGGAGTATATATACTGCAGCCAAAAGTTTAGCGGCATTCAAGCTCGAGCTTTCGTACCGAAAACACCTCGACTACTCTCGCGGTTCCTGCATCTTTCAGCGACTTGCTGTGAATACTTTTCATTAATATTATTATTTCACATTTATACAATTTATTATACAATCAAATTATAATATTGTATTTACCGTTGTCAGATCTCAACTGTTGAACCAAAATCTAAACATGGACGATTTCACGAGACAGGTAAAAATTATTTATTTCTTTTACTAAAATACCGATATACCATAGTTTTAACAGATAACAACTATTTTAATGTTTTCGATCAAACTATATGAAAGTGTATTAAACTTAAACGCTTAAGTGAAATTCGCGAGCATCTACAGCTTATTTAAAATTGTTTTTTTATGGACAGATTACCGAACTAGAATTGTTGGCCTCCATATATGGAAAGCATTGGAAGATGAACAGCAGAGGCGAAGGAGAGCACACCATCGACGTGAAGTACGGAAAAACGACAGTTTCCATGTATTTCTCGATACCGCAGAACTATCCGTCGATTTCGCCGCCGGTTTATGAGATCTCGGCTCCGCAATTGACTAAGAAAGAAAAAGGCGTAATTCACAACGCTCTCAGAGACATTTACGCGTACGTACCGGAAGAAATATACATTTACAACACTATTAATACTTCTCTGTAGATTTTTAACGATTGTTTTGTATTTTCAGTGAAAACGTTGGGGAAACCGTTCTATACCAATATGTGGAGAAGGTCAAGGAGTTGTTAGAGTCGTTTTCATCAGACTCAGCTTACTCCACGAAGCGTAAAATCCTAGGCGATAATGTAAGTAAAATTATATCGTGTCTCTTTTACTCTAATTGTTATATGTTCGCTAATATTTCTTGTATGCTCTTAGACAAAGATGAGCAATTTCGTTAACGGAATTTGTCCGCCAATCACTCACGGAGAAGTCATCGAAGACAGACGCAGCATCTTCCAGGGCCACGTGGCCGCCATAAAATCGGAGAAGGATGTGAAGTAAGTACTCGCGGCAATTTTCGCCGTCGATTTTAATACGATCGTCCCGTTGGAAATTAATTTACCCATTCTCGACTTCCGCATTTTAGTGTCGTACTCGAGAATCTAAAGAAGGTCCGCAAAATCGCCGACGCCACCCACAACATTTTCGCGTGGAAACTCGGCGACCACAAAGACTACGACGACGACGGCGAGAAAGGCGCCGGCTCCAAGCTACTCCACATGCTGGATATGTTGAACGTTAGAAACGTGGTGGTCGTCGTTACCAGATGGTTAGTATCGAGACATCGAATTCATTACTACTTTTACAATTTATAATGTTGCCGCTTTAACGTCGTTTTTTCTTCTACTGCAGGTATGGTGGTTCACATTTGGGCGCCGCCAGATTCAGACACATAAATAATGCAGCGCGAACGGCCATCGTTCTGTCCGGATTAAAATAACAATAAAAAACGCTCGACAATGTCTATTCAACCGATTCGTTCCTATTTGAATCTAGTCTTCCGGCTCTGCCTGATTTTTACGAAACCCGTGTACAAATTTAATTATTATATTACCATTATTTTAAGAATATTTAAGTGAAAAAAAAAAGACTGTTTCTTGATAATTAATCTACTATTTAATTTTTACTTCATATGTGATTGGTCTTTGTATATATATATTTATTTTTAATAAAAGTTTCTTGAAACAATGTCACTTGTTTAAATTTAAAGAATATTTTTGTTCCTAAAAAGTAAGCATTTTGTAACAAAATTGAAAAGAAAAAACAACATAATTTCATTTTTAAAAACTTTATTATAACATTTTTTTTTTCGCTCAATGTTATATTGCAAGTGTCACAGTAAAAACACAAGTGTAACAAGATTGTTTATAGCGAAGATAATTAATAATGAATAATAAGGAATAATTTATAGTACAGTAGGCATTTTTAAATACATTTTTACATCACAAATATTAAAATACAATTCTATTCTCTTCTCAGGTTATCTAATCTAGCTTGCAGATCAGCATCAGCATCATTATCAAATCCTCCACCTCCAGCAGCCATTGCTGCTGAAGGTTGTGCAGGCTGTTTTGAACCTATGAAAAACATTCATATTACAGGAAATCAAAGGTTTTCAATAATTAAATGTATAATAACAATTTTAAAATTTTTCATCTCAAGTAAGATTTTAAAGGAAATAGTCATAGTTTTCAACCTTTACATTACTACTTTTTTATTTAAACCTATAAAATGCAACAATATTTTTATATCACAAAATATAAATGTCAAACATAATATAATAAAATTTTATTGCAATTATAAGAGTAATAATAATAACGATAAATATATTTGAAATACTTAAAATAACACTAGTTTCATACCTGATGCTGCTAATGCACCACTAGCCTGTGGTAGTCCTGATAATTGATCATTTAACTGCAACCCCAATTCATCTAGAATTTGTGTAACAACAGCCTCACTGAAAACAAGTTTCGAACATAAAAATAGAGATTTTAATGGAATTAAATTATCTATTTTATACTAATATATATTATATATTAAATTTGAAAATATTTTTATACCTTTCTTCTTCTTCATCATCATCTTCCATTGCGTCGTCAATTGCATCATTCATCATTTCTTCTTTCATATCCATAATTTCTGATTGTTTTTCAAATTCCTATAACCATAAAACATACTACTTTATACAATTTTAGATAAAATTCGTTGTAAAAAATAAATTAATTTGTTTTTAAAAAATATTTAAAACAAATTTTAAACATTTAAAATATATTATTTTTAGTTGATTAAGAAATATGAAAAAAAAATACATGAAGTATTTTCTGTATTTGAGGTAAATTCAACTGTTTGTTCATATTTTGCATAGCTCTAGTCACTCCCTTCATTGCCTGAGCCATTGTATTTTGTGATTTAAGAGTTTGAATTTTTAAAGATACAGCTTGAATATTTGCTTTCATTAACATAAATTTACGTATGTATTTCCTAGTTCGTACAAGATCTTTAGCCATTATTTTAACAGCATCCTAAAATAAAACAAATGTTTTATATTCTCTATAAATTTCAAAGTTACAACTGCAATATTTATACCGACCATTTGGCCATCTTTGGCAAGTTTCTTAATATCAGCAATAACTTTCTTTTCTTGCTGTTCCATCTTCATTTTTTCTCTATCTAATTCTCTAATAGCTTTATTTAAAGCCCTTTGATTATTTCTCAACATTTCATCGGGAGTTAAACGTCGCCCAAATAACCACTCCATGATGATAGATTAACTAAAATATAATAAAACGATAGTTAAAAATATAAATTTAAATCTAATTCATAAACTAAATTTTTAAAATATATGGCAATAAATATGAAAAAAAAATCTATTTGTAATGATTTTTTAAAATTTATTCATCATATTTATTTTAGTTGTACAGCAATTATTTGAAAAACAATTTAATAATGTTTTAATTATTTGTTTAAACACATTAAAATTAAAATCTATAAAGAAAACAAAAAAAATACAGAATTAATTTAAATAAACATATTAATTAAGAAAATAATTGGTGGCGGATAAAAGTCGATTCCAAAATGAAACAGCCACATAATAATAGACATTTATATGTATATTCAAATTATTTAAAAAAAAATATTCTGAAAATCTCGTCTAAAATATTTTAACAGATTATTGTTTACAATGAAATTTAAAACTATTGTGAAAACATATACGTATATATATTTATGTATATAATCAGATGACTCATAGAATGAAAAATGTCGCAAAAAAGAAACAATATAAAAATAATTACTAGACGAAAATATTTTTCTTACCTTTTAAATACTGAAAAGACAACAACAAAAAATACAAAACACAAGTTAAAATAGACTGAAATCAACTCAAAAAACTAAACAGACAAACGTCAACGCCTCACAAATGGCGTCATCTGTCAAATGTGTCGTGTCTAAATGAAACATTTATTGACCATGTTTGACTTAATATTTACTAAATGCACACTTTTTCTAAAATAATACTGATTTTTTCAGAAAAAAGTAAGGCTCATTTTCAGAATACATATTATATTACATACGTATTATATTACAAGAATTCTATAACATTATAAAGAAACTCATTTTTTTTTTAAATAGTGGAATTTATATATATATATATATATATATATACATATATATATATATATATATATATATATATATATATATATATATATATATAATAGATGCTAAAAGTAAACATGTTATAAAAAAAATAACTTTTATGTTACTAAATAAAATTACTTATTTTTTAATTGAAATATTCAGTATAACAAACTTTTATCGCTTGCTTTTTCTTTTGTCATAAAGTAACTTTATATATATATATATATATATATATATATATATATATCATAATTTTATTTATTAATCGCTAATGGCGGTAAAAATAATTATTTGTAGCGATTTCGGCGCGAAAGTTATTCGTCGATAGTTGTCAGACGAATGTCAAAATGAAGAGTTGCGGCAGCATTCCTTGGGCGGAGAAACATCGTCCGCAGACACTGCGCGAGATGGTGGGTCACGAAACGGCCGTCTCGCGATTGTCTGCATTCGCGGAAAACGGAGGAGCGCCACATCTTTTGCTCGCCGGGCCTCCGGGCGTCGGTAAAACCAGCGCCTTACACTGTTTGGCGCGACAATTACTCGGAGACGCGTATAAACCGGCCGTTCTCGAGTTGAACGCTTCCAATGATCGCGGTATCGATGTCGTCCGTAACAAAATCAAAATGTTTGCCCAACAAAAGGTTTTTTTCGCTCTCCAATACGTTATGTGAATAACGCACTACCCGTCTCGTTAAATTATATTTTGTCTTCAGGTCACTTTACCTCCCGGTAGACATAAAATCATCATCTTGGACGAAGCGGACAGTATGACCGAAGGTGCACAACAAGCTTTACGCAGAACAATGGAATTGTACAGTAACACTACGAGATTCGCTCTAGCTTGCAATAACAGCGAAAAAATAATAGAACCGATTCAATCCCGTTGCGCCTTGATTCGTTTCTCTAAACTTACGGATTCACAGTTACTGGCTAAGGTAATTCATGACGCTCGAAAAATTTGACGACAGCCATTATTTAATATTAATGTTTGTTATGCGATCAGGTGATAGAAGTTTGCGAAAAAGAAAACCTCTCATATTCAGAAGACGGTCTGGAAGCTATAGTTTTTACTTCGCAAGGCGACATGAGACAAGCTCTTAACAATTTACAATCGACCGCAAACGGATTCGGACACGTGAACGGAGAGAACGTTTTTAAAGTATGCGACGAACCCCACCCGCTCTTGGTCAAAGATATGCTGGAATATTGTACAAAGGGCGACATTCATAGCTCGTATAAAGTAAACAGAATTCAATTTCTTTACGATTTCGATATTCTTTTTATATATTTAACGTCCTTTATAATTTTTATAACTATTTTCAGATTATGTTAAAATTGTGGAAACTAGGGTATGCCGCGGAAGATATAATTGGGAATATTTTCAAAGTTTGCAAGAATCTGAACGTCGATGAAACTTTAAAATTGGCATTTATAAAAGAAATTGGCTTTACTCATATGCGAATTGTAGATGGACTCAATACTCTTTTACAAATGTCAGGTTTATTAGCAAAATTATGCGATATCGCCAAGGGTACGCCAATCGTATAAGGTGTATATATATAAAAAAACACAGGAAAAAAATCAACACTATATTTTTTTACTATACAGCAAGTATACATAATACAGCATATCTGGCAATAACTAAAATAAACTTATATATACTGTGAATGTATTTTTTATGTGTATATATATATATCAACCTGTAACTAATTTTGATCTTCTGTTCCCTCCTATGGCAAGGTTAATTTAATAAAACCTGGATCAATTGAACAATTAATAAACTAATAGTGCGTATTTTTTTGCTAAAACATGTGACGATTCGTATATATATATATTTAACATAGAAACGTTAATTAAAATTTACATTTAGATTTTTTCCAATAGCAATATTCGATTACTTTTATAAGGAAATATATAATCCAATTATAAAACAAAATAAGAAAAAATATTTCAACATTAAAATAAAAAGTCAAATCTAGTTAGTGTGATACTCCAGTCAATGTGATAACACTCAATCCCCATTGACATCACATTAACAGGATTTGACTACATATTAAAACTGTATCACTTCGTAAGTTACAAGTTAACGATTAAGTTAAATATCTAGTTCAACATTATGCTAAATTTTACAAAAATAACAACTTAGCTATTATTAACTTTAACATTTTTTGTTTCGTTCCTAATTTGATCATACTGAGAATTTTCACTATTTGTAGACTTTTCGTTAGAGTCCTCTGTCTTTTCACAGCCATTGCTTGGAAGCGACTTTTTATCATTTAAAGCTTCCTTTATAGCATCAATTGTATCTAATGGTTCGCCAACTGAAACTTTTCCACCTAAAAAAATAAAATTATAAATTGAAAAAAAAAGATGGTTTAAAGATCTCAGTTAAAACAGAGAATACATTTATTCGAAAGAAACTACACAAAATTCTTCATACACAAAACAAGTTGTCCAAAAGTATTTTTTTATATGGAAATAATGTTAAAAATTAGTACATTTTCATTTATATAAAATTGAATTTCTCGATATTATGAGTTTATTCTTAATTAGATTAAAATGATATAGTAAAAATGAAATAAAAAAGTTTAATTTCTATAATTATAAATTAATATTGTTATCAATGTATCATAACAATACTATATTGAATTTGTAATGTTTAATAGTTAAATAGTTGAATTTTCTATCACTTTTGAAAAACATTATATTTTGCAGAATATGGTACGAAATTTGGGAAAATATAAAATAAAAACAAACTAATAGAATAAAACAAAATTTAGTTGTTATAAATCTATATTCAATAAAAATATACTACATATAACTTAGATAAAATTCAACAATTTAACATAAACCTCGCATCCACAAATACTATACAATAAGTAAAATAATTCGTTCTTTAAAATCTACATAATAAACGTAATCATATTTTAAACATATATGTACATTCATTCCATACACATTTAATAAATGTAAACGATATATATATATATATATATATATATATATATATATATATATATATGCATTTATAATATATATTTATTGATTCTCACGCTCTTGCATTTTTTCAAGTTTCTGCTTTTGTTTATCATAATATTCTATATAACCTGAAGGATATATGTCTTCTGAACCATTTGGTGAAAGATACAATAAACCACCAATATCATCTTTTGGATCAACATTATCATCCCAAAAATTGTGATAGAAATTATACAGTAATAAAACTGCTACTACTTTAATTGTAAACAATAATAATATTGAGTTCAAATTTTCATCAAACCAAATTAAGAATTGTTGAAAATTAGTCGCTTCTTTTTCTTTTCGTACATCATCACTACATCGATTTATATTCGAAAAATTTGAAGAATTATATTTAGTCTTACTATTATATCCATCTTTACCCATACTATCATTTTGAAATGATGTTGAATATTTCTTACCGTCTCTGTCGTAGGCGATTCCATAAATTTGCCCTGGCGTATCATCTTCTATTTCAGCATATGCAAGCATTAACGCCTTTTGTTTCTTTGTCAAAGATTTTGGAACCATTATTTTAACATGTACGTAATGATCACCGTAGCCATGCGTATTCACTTTTTTCATTCCCTTGTTTGAAAGGCGAATAACAGAATGCGAAGCCGTTCCTGGTTGTATCTAAAAAAAAAATTGATTTAACGCTATATTATTTTCATAGTGTAATTCTATAAAATACACAACAAATAAAAACCTGGATCGTGTGATCTTCATACAATCCTTGAATTCTACACGCTCCTCCCAACATTGCTTGTGCGACTGAAATCTATTAAGTCTTTTTTTTAATAAATGTTTTAATATAGTTTTATTAATTCAATATTAAATTTAAAAGTAAAATATCCAATATTCGTAATAAGTTAAAAATGTTGCTATTAACTTACAGTGCAGTCTGTGTGTATATCGGGACCATCTCTTTTAAAATAATGAGATTTTTCAACTCTAAATGTAATAAATATTTCCTTATTTCCAACTGCCATACGAACAGTTTGACCGTCTTCTACGCCGGCTGGAACTGGCACCGTAATATTTTTTCTTTGAACCTAATATTTAAATTAATGCTATTTTTAAAGATATATAGAATGCAAATAAATATAATTAGTAAGAAATATACCGATTGGCCTTTGCCTTCACATTCAATGCAAGGAAATTTAATGATAACACGAGAACCATGGCAGAATCTACACGACGATCTCATTACAAAAGGACCTGAGGTGATCGATAAAATAAATTAAATTAAAAAGAAAACGATACCGTGCATAAGTTTTGTTTTTAAAATTTACCTGTAGATATGGTTTCCATACCGGTTCCGTTACAATGATTACATCGTATCGCTTTGGTTCCCGGTTCACATTTAGATCCTCTACATTTAGGACACGTATCGACAACATTTATTTTTATATCTTTATTAACGCCTCTCGCCGCTTCCGTAAATTTTAAAGTCATGATCGTCTATAAAAAATAAAAATATAAAAAATTAAGAGAATTATTAAATCTAACTGGAAAAAAAAATTATCTTATGTATTACTTCTTGAGCGGCACCGAAACCGAATGCACTTTCGGCAAAATCGTCGAACGTTCCGGAACCGCCTCTAAAACCTGCATCTCCAAAAATTTTTCTAAACAATTCTTCAGGGTCGATCGTGCTTCTGAATTGCCAAGCGTTTGTAAAACCGTCGGGACCCGCACCGGCATTACCCATGCCCATATTTTCCGTCGTAGTACCGAACGTATCGTATTGTTTTCTTTTTGTGTCATCGGATAGAATCTAAAATTGGATACGAAATTTTTATAACGATCGAACATAAAGACGAAGAAAAACTAAATGTTCGGCTTTTACGTCAAATTACAAATAAAATTGGTTAGAATATATACCTCGTATGCTTCGGAAACTTCTTGAAATTTTTTAGCGGCATTAGGATCAGATTTGTTCGTATCCGGATGGTACTTTTTGGCTAACTGATAATAAGCTTTTTTTATATCTTTGGCGGAGGAATTTTTCGCAACTCCCAACGTCTGATAGTAGTCTTTTTTGACTCTCAGATATTGAGAAGGATGAAAGTGTCGTTTCGTAGCGTAAACTGGATCTGCACAAAAAGGAAGCGGTTTAAAAATGAATATTAAATATAATAATGTCGTCGGCTATTTTGACGTTTCAGGTTATGCGGCGAAACTGCATCGAGTGATGTAACTCACGTTGGAAACGATTCGCTAAGAGGGCGGCGCACGACCAGCGACCGCAACGCGAAGACGACACCAAACGGCGACAGGATTGCAGTCGAGTTGACGCCACCAGCGACGAAAAAACAACCCTCGAGAGGAGAGGAGTCGCCGCGCCGACCGAACCCATGCTCGATCGAAAGACTCGCACGCTCTACGTCAAATCGCCGCACGCGACAATATTCACTCTAAACACCATTATTCACCGCCATCTTTTTTTTTAAGAATTTTTTTTTAAATCAATATCAATTTTTTTTCTAAAATAATCAACATAAATAATCTATAATTTACAATGCGCTATTGAATTTTGAATGAAATAATTTATGCTAGCGTATATTTGATTTTTGGCGTGAAATATTTATTAAAGAATAATTAAGACGGGCGAAAAGGCCGAAAGTTGTTTAGCATGTCGCGTCAATTCGTTTGTCGCCGCAAGTAGAGGTTATAAGTTTTACTGTTTGTTATTACAGAAATCCGAAAAAGGTCGTATTTTCAAAATGGCGATGAATCCTATGGTGCATTGTCAGCTTTGGATGGGCAGCGTACGTTTTATACTATTGTCCTTTATCGATTTCAACTTAACCTATAATGTGTAAATTTCTATATTTTTAAACGTTAAAATTTTATTTTACGCTTCAGTTGGAACCAAATATGACGGAAAGTTTTATAATGGCCGCCTTTCAAAAAATGGGCGAACATCCTCAGAACGTTAAAGTCATTAGAAATAAATATACGGGCGAACCGGCCGGTTATTGTTTTGTTCACTTTGCTACAGACGAAGAAGCAATCGACGCCATGCATAAACTAAACGGAAAACCGATACCGGGAACGAATCCCGTGATTAGATTCAGACTCAATAGCGCCAGCAGAGAAAGTAAATTGAACGCTCAATCCGAAAGAGATTATTCGTTATGGGTCGGAGATTTAAGTTCCGACGTAGACGACTACAGTTTATACCGAGCGTTCTCTTCGAAATATTCTTCGATAAAAGCGGCCAAAGGTAAATTTCGTAAGATATTCGAAATCTAATTGAAGTTTTTAATTCTTCATATTTATTTCGCTTGGTAATTTTACTTTATAGTTATATTGGATAACTCCGGGTTCAGTAAAGGTTACGGTTTTGTTCGATTCGGCAACGAAGAGGAACAAAAAAATGCTTTATGGGCGATGAACGGATACGTCGGTTTGGGCACAAAAGTATTAAAAATTTGCAATGCCGTACCGAAACCAAAGACAACTACAGTCCAAGTTAATACTACGACAACGACAGCACATACGTACACTTCTACGGTAGAAATTATATAATTTGTGTGTTTATGTATTTGTTTTTCTTATTTATGTTTCCCTTTATATAATTATCGTTTTTTTCATTAGGATTACAGTCAGCAATATTATGATCCATCTACATATTGGCAGAATTATTCTCAAGCGTGGACCGGATATTATGGAACAGATCAAATGAATACTAGCATGGACAGTAGTCAAATTATGAATACGACTTACGATACAACTGTTGTTCATCAACCTGAAGTAATTGAAGATGATTTCGCTTTAATAGGTAGTTTTTTTGTATTTTAATTAAACTATTTACTATAGAACTCTGATGTAATTTTGTTTTTTTTTTTACTATAGAACATAAAGTTACTTTGGATATTGAACAAATGAACAAAGAAACTTTGGATCAAGAAAGAAATTTATGGGAAGCTTTAGAAAATTCGAGATGGATACCAAATGATATAAATGAAGTATATTAGTATATTATTCGAGAAATATAGATTTAAAAAAATATGTAATTCCTTTGGTTGTAAATATATTTTTTTTAATTTAAATCCTTTACTGTTTTATATCCAATACCCAATCACTCCCAGTGATTGCTTTTTTTACTAAATCATTTAAAATTTGATTTAAATGAAATATGTGAATTCGTACTTGACTTTATATTTGTATAACATTATTACAGCAAATATTAAGAATGATGCAACACACCCTTTAATTTTATAGGTAAATCAAAGCTTTTTTTATGCGATTTCCTCTGGGTCATATCTACCATATAAAATGAAATTTAATTGTACTTAATTATATTATGGTGGTAATCGACATCGCTTATCCATGTTTATAAAGCTTGCAGTATTTTTTGTTCTTTTTTTTATACTTAGTAGATGTATCGTATGGCTAGCTCTAGCTATGAATTGACCATTCATTCTTTTATTACTACTGACATCCACACGTCATTAATCCTACAATACAATAATATGTGTTTTTTTTATTGAAATAAATTCTAATGTTAAAACCAATTAATATAAATTGATATTTAATTTATTTATTTAAAATAAATTAAACATCTTCGAGATAGTTGCAGACTTTTCTCCATTACTATATTTTCGATTCAACAAGTTGTGTTGGTGCAACTGCTTTTTGATACGTTTTATTTCGGTTGTCAATGTTTGACGTTTGAGGTTAGCCAGTGAAAATAAAAAATAAAAAACAATTAAGATGCCATCTGTTCAGAATCACGGTGCCAGCGACGAGGAATATATAATAATGAAAGCGAAGGAAGCCCAATCGTCGGATGGTTGTGCAGCGAAAGCATGGATGCTGACTGCGAAAACGCTCTATCCGACCGACTTTAAAGTTCAGTTTGAAGCTTATTTGATGGAAAAAGCCGCAGGGCACGTACAAGAAGCTGCCGATTGTTTTAGTGTGCTCGTCAATACATCGCAGATCCCAAATCAATTGTGGCCCGAAATCGAAGCCATCACCGCTTCTCTCAAAGAACCTAACCATGATTTTTTGTGTGATATGTTTGAAAGAATACCGCCCGATGTTCAACATAAAATACTATTGTCGAGTGCCGAACATAGTGAAGATACGATGGAGCATTGTCGTCTATTATTATTGCTTTTAAAACGTTTTCCAAAAGCGGTTTCGACTCATGGTGGACCTCTCGTTGAAACCCTTCTAAGTGCCGAAAAACACAGCTCAGAAAATTGTTATGCTCGATTATTAGTCGTAGAAACTTTACCTCTGTTAGAGCTTCCTCAGTCACCCAGGTTATTAATAAGATTACTTATTAGAGCCATTGACTTTTATAACACTTATTTGTCAGAGAAAAATGATAATGACATACCTGACCCGTGGCAGAGATTATTTAACGTTTTGGAATTAACTGGACGGCAATTGGGTTGGGACACTTATTTAATAACTTATTCCAATAGCTTAAATAAGGAAACTTATTTTCAAAAACTTTTACCGTTAAGGGGTTCTGAAGATTGTAGACAGCTCATATATTGTGGTGCGATACATTTGCTTCGCGCTCTTCATGAACACAATGCCAAAAGAGGTGACCAAATATTATTGGAAGCTTTCACCGATCCAGACAAACCAGCGTCTAAAAAACATAAGGGAGAAGTAGAAGTCACCGGCACCGCTTCAAACGTATTTCTTGTGGCCGCTAATTGCTGGGATTTATTACATTCGAATGAGATTCTTAAAAGAGAATTTACCAAATTAGCTATACAGTTACAAAGTAAACCCTGGATTGGAACATTCTTGGATGAAATCGCACTTTATAAAGGTAAATTTGAAGAAGCTATGCCTCAACCTAACGATTCTTCCCTCGCTGCCCTTCTTATGAGAGCTTCTATTAGTTATATTAAAGCTCAGTATTCAGTGTGTTTAGAAAGAGCATTAGCAACATTTTCACAATTACCTACAACCGAAGGTCAACTCGAAAGTAGTTTAATAGTTGGTGGAATCCATAGACACGTGCATTTTTTACCTTTGACCAAGTCTGCTGTTGTACATTATTGTACAAAACTTATTTTACATTCAATGAAAGCTGTCGCAAATATAACTGATTTAGCAGCCGGAAATATGATAGTATTATTACAATTAGATTGGCCTCAAGAACAAACACTTTTTTCAAGGCTATTAGATGCTATTCGTCAACATGGTGTCTTTAGATATTCCTTGTTTCAATCGTATGTTATTAATATAGACATTTTAGAAGAACTGATGTATTTATGGAGTGAACAAGGAGGTAATGTCGTATTAGATATATTGCCCAATACTCAACAACATTTGGGTCAACGAAGAATTGGAACTCGTGGTGCTGATAAAGGTGTTAAAGAAGATATAAAACAAGCCATGCGTGCACAAGTCGCAAGATGTAATGAACCTATAATTAATCTCGTTACCCAATTTATTACACAAGAAAGAGCTCATCTTTTTAACCCTTTAAACCCTTCAGGGCGGTAAATTTAAAAGTTTGAAAATAAAAAGTTTGAAAAATCCAAAATATTTTGTATAAAACACAAAGAACTTTGAATTAGTGAAAAATTACTTAATTTTCTATTAAACACAATATTTCAAATAATAGTTTATATATTTGTTATTCTGTTGAAGTAAAACTGTGTTTCATATATTTAATTTTAATTATTATACAAATAGAATTAAATGATAATAATGATTCCGTTTTTTGACTGAAGTTTTGTATATATGAGAATTAATGCATTTAATTTTCTAGTTTAATTAGTGATATCACAGAAGGCAATATTTCTTTCAAAATAATTTTAGTGTTAAATTAAATAATTTCTATAATATTAGTTTTTTTATTAATGGTTATAAATAATAATTTGTATTTTAATTAGATTCACAAATTTAATTCTTTAAACGAATTATCCTGTTGAAGCTACGTAAAAGAAATACCTGTTATAACTCTCGACCATTTTGAATTAAAGTAAAAATTGTAATAAATTTAGAATTAATAGTTTAATATCAAGCTATTTGAAACCATTAGTTTAATAATATTTATTTACTCCTTACTTAATAAAGAATTAAAGACAGGTGAACATGTAATACTTTTTTTACCTTTTTTTTAAATAATACATATATAAAATATTTTAGATAATCTAACACTTAATTGAATTTTCTTTCATATCATATTTTTCTTGAATTACTGAAAGTTTAAAAAAAATAGTTATTTTGATAGTAAATTCTTTATATTTCGATTTTGAATACAAACATGACATTAACAAACTCGCATATAAATATATGTAGGTAATTTTGTTTTAGCGACTAGTGACATCTATTGTAGTAATAAGCAGTTTAAATTCATATATATTTTTTTAACAGTACATACAGATACAATATATGTATCAGTTGCTAAAACTAAACTATTTACAGACACACAATGCTATATACATATATAAAAATATATCTATATTTATATATATGAATAATAAATTTATAATTAAATAGGATATAAAAAAATATAAAAAGAAACTTGGAGGCGCCGGGTATCGATCCCGGTACCTCTCACATGCTAAGCGAGCGCTCTACCATCTGAGCTACGCCCCCGGTGTAGCACCGTTTACCCATAATGGTATATGTATATATATATATATATATATATATATATATATATATATATATATATATATATATATATATATATATATATATATATATTATTTAACTATAAATATTAAAATAATAATTTTAATATAAAAAATAATACAATTATTAGCAATAAAGCACTTTATATATATATATATTAAATATTATTCCAGAGTTAAAATATAATATTGATTTATATTTAAAGTGTTAAGTAGAAAAAAATGACGGCACGTGTGCAATTGGTATTTCAATAGTAACGGCTCATTATTAAGTAACAACGTTTCCATATTTAGACTTCCAAACTATTGTATAGTGTTTTATTGACCGTTATTAACTATTCGAATTGCGAACCTAAGGGGTTAAATTTCATTATTAACATCAAAATTTATACTTTTTCATCTTTCTAATAGATTGCTTTCTTTAAATATGTTGAATTTGTTTCTTATAGTATTCTAGTATAATATTGTTTTCTCTTTAACATATTTAATATTTTTTAAAGTCTAAATCAATGAATATCGTTTAAGTGTCAATTAGTATAATTATTACCAAAATGACTATTGAAAACTGATGAGCTTGCAGAGCTTGTTCTTTTTCTTTCCTTTGAAGCTCCATGGATTCCAATCTATGCCTATAGTTTTCCTTGTCAAATTTAACAAAGTCATAATTTTCAAATACTATGGCACACATTAAATCCTATATTTAATTATGAAAAATTGAAAGTTATACATATAAAAAAAATATTATTGAAAAATGTCTAAGATAAACTGGTCATTGAGATAATTCATTAATAATATGTGATAGATAAGAAACCAAACATTTCACTAAACTCAAATCGTTTCAATTTTTTCTACCATGATTATTTATCTTTGAAAGAATAGTCTATTTTGCGTGCAGTCTTCACCAATGAGTCTCTTATGATATATTGAGAGATCATCACGAACCGCGGTAGACCACGGTGTGTAGTCAAAGCAACGGTGTACGTCGGGTCGACAACCTCGTTCATCGATTCACCTCACACGTACCGAAGCGAGCATCCAAAAAGATGGTCTCCACAACCTGTCGTTGCCAATTAGAATCCACACCCATTGTTAAAAACTTATTAACCAGATTCGTGGGGCTCGTCTCTTATGCGCGACCCACTTTTTTTTTACTAGATTAGTTATTATAACTGACCGTTTTCAGCTCTTATTTTATTTCTATTTAACAGAAAATTTCATGGACCAAATATATTTCTAGTATCTGAATTATAATTAAAAATACTGTTTCAAATGATATAAAAATAAATTATTATTTAGAATTTCATATGAAAAATTGTATTTATATATATGTTTATCTGACATTTCATAGTTTATATATTACTTCAGCATTTTATAACACGTTCTTTATCCTACCATTGTAGTATTATTTCCAATATATTTTCTTTATTTAATATTGATAATTTTTGAACTAGTTAGGAAATTGAAAAAGAAATATGGTTGGAAATTGATTTATAACTGATGGAAGTCCAATTTGATCTTTACGATAATAAAAGAGGATTAAAAATATTTTTACAATTTTCTATTTGCTGTTTTTTGCAATATATTTATATATAAATTACAAGTTTCGCAAACAATCGATATCAATCTTCCTTATTTTCTATTAATTTCCTTGAAATATATTGTTTTTCTTATATTTGTTTTAAAAAAAAAATCACAGCTTAATAATGAATACGTGTCATTTTAGTTAAAATTCTGATAAAATAGATAATCTTCCCTTTGGTAATCTACCGATAAAGATGACCGCATCTTACCTGTTTTTCAATAATAAATCAATTACTAAAAATAATCTTTCTCAAATATTCAAAAGAAAAAAAATAAATAAGATACCTGCAAAACTAACACTCATAACCAGATATTATAATAATGTGTGAATGGACGTTTCTAAGCCTAGAAATCTTAACAAAAGCTAAAATAAAAAGAACTCCGTTGAATTATCTATATTTTTCACACCGAACTTGGAAATACAAAAGTCCAACGACGTATTTCTTTCGTGGGAAAAAAGGGACAGTGGAAGCAGTTCTTTTGTATATATATATTTTTTTTTATCTATTTTATTTTGTTAAAAGGAAGCTTATTTTTTTTTCTCAAATATAAATTCAAGTATCGTTTATTTGCAGCTTTAAACGGTCAGCTATGTTAGAATATTACACAATATTATTATTCGCCATCAAATGAAACATATTGCTATGTGGTCGACGATCTGTTTCGCATTTCAAATATTAAATTACGTATCGGTTTATAATGTCAAAGGTGATTATTATCAACGTGAATTGTTCGATTTAATAACCATGACAAAAAGAAAAAAAAGTATTCGATGATGATAAATAAACAGGTAAACGACGGATGGCCAAGTTTTCATGCGTTGTCCTCATTCTGATCGAATTCCAGTGGGTCCTGTTAATCACCCAACTGAACAAGTGTGTTTTGACGACGGACATACGCACAAAAAAAAAATATATATATACAGAGTGTACTAAAAATAAAACTACTTTAAATTTATATTTTAAATGAATGAATCATAATCACAAAAGTTTTAGTAAACTTAGACATTTTTTATAAGTATATTTTTATAAGCAAAAATATATATGAATATTATTTTTTATATATAAAATTTAAATTGTTCTTTGAAATTTTATATTAAATTGATTGTATTCGTTTATTAAATTAAGAACGCCAAATTTATATTTATTGATCAATTTTATATATATATATGTTAAGCTACGGTGACCAGACGTTCTGATTTTGGCGGAACTGTTCCGCTTTTATAAATGAAAAGATAGGATGCAGATCGTAAATTATTTTATCTGAAAAGATTCGAATTTAAAGAGGCAGAATCTTTTTCTTTTTGTAGTCATAGAATATTAATGACGATATATTTTTATTTTATTTTTTTTTTGTAACAATCGTAGTAATAAACATCGAAAAGTACCTATACTGGTAATTTTAGTACATTCTGTACATAGTAATATGTACAGGTGTATACGTGCTTTCTCTTTTGGAAACTAAGTTATTTATGCTATCATACGAATGTGTGTAGGTTCCGAAAATTTCATTGACATCGTCGATCAATGGTTAATTTCTAACGAAAACATATTTTCCGCTTCCTCTACATAATTTATCGCGCGTTTTGAAAGAAAAACAACGTAAATTTACACGCGTATGAATATATATATATATATATATATATATATATATATATATATATATTCGAATTTTAATAATTCTGCCCCCCCCTTGCCCCCTTTCATTTCGTCTGGCCCACCTACATAACAAAAATAAAAATACGACATTAAATATTCGTTTTTTTTATTACGAAATGTAATTTTCACCATAACCCACCGTAAAATTGTTAATATTCCAGTCGATTATATAAACGGTTTAATACATCGAGCGGTATTTACGATATTTTTTTTCACACTGTTTTATAAAATTATTATTTTTTTTTTTGGAAAGATGTGATATAACATGTTTTTCGATTTATGACTATTTTTATTTTTAATCGATAGTTTTTTAATTATGTTTTGTTCATATTCATATTTTTTTATGTCTTTAAAATTGTGATTCTAAGAATTCTAAGAATTTAAAATATTATCGATGAAGAATTGTTTAAAAAATTCAAAAAAAAAATGTTGTTATAAAGAAGCCTTTTAAAAATAATTGGTAATGGAAGAGTATCTTCTAACGTTAAAATTATTTTAATTCATTTCAAATTGATTATCAAAATAAAAAAATATATATTTATAATTTTATTACTGAATAAATATTATATATATGAATATTTTTATTGTTTTAATGTAGTAATATATATATATATATATATATATATATTTTTTTTTATTAGATAAACAAGAATCTTGATGAAAGAACAATTGTCACAGCATTGAACTTGATATTTAATAACGAGGTAACATCGCGTTACGAAACAGAACCAAGTCATGAATAATTTATATTGGTTAATCAACATTTTCATTAGACTAATTAGACTAATTTAACTGTAATAATTCTTCGAAATAAACCACGAAAAGAATTGGAATAGTTTATTTCGTCTATGCGCATCCGCTTTGCGACCGAAATCCGCTATGAATATTTCTTGTCGTTTTTATTATTATCGTATATATTTATTTATATTATTGAAAATTTTCCATGTAAACATGTTTTAGGACTATACTTCAAATTTTAAGAGCAGTCGAACGGACGAGAAAGTGATTTTTTAGGGAAATATGGTCAACTGGTATCACGTGTTGAAACGCACGAATATCAGATGTATGCGAGTAGATCTCCCATTTTACGGAATGTCGAATAACGATGATAATGATGACGATGACGACGATGATGATAATAATAGGTGGGTTTCTGTTTTACTACCTATAGGTCAAGTATGGCTTCGGGCGGACCTTCCTCACGTCAATCGAAAAATTCCCGTTTTGATGCAGCGAACATTATTATTATCGAGTAAACTGTAAAAATATATACAAATATCGATTTATATCGTAAAACAATATTAAAATGTTCGAAATTGATTTTTAATAATAATCTTAATATAGAAATATCAAAAGAGATTTATATATGACATGCAATAATATTCACATATATAATATGTTGTCGCTATAATGTCATCTGGTTTTAAATCTTTCAAAATTATTTTTTTCTTGATTAAAAAGAAATTGTTCTCATCAAAAAAAAAAAAAAAAAGAAAATAATAATTTATAAAAAGGATTTTAATATACTTATTGTATATTAAAATTTTCTTTTTTAAAAGAATTTTATTGCAACATATCTAATGTCATCTTATACCATATACCGGTTGTAGATTATTACCATATATGTACCCTAATGTTTGCTATATTGCGTTGATTCAAGTGTTTTCATATTTGACTTTGTGAAATATTTGAAAAACTTTGATTTCTTTCACATATTTTTGACCTACTCCAACATAAACTATGTCATACGACATTTTCAGCTTTTTAAATAATCCAAAATATAATTTGATTTATTTCGTTATTTTTTCAATATACTAATCAATTATTTATTTAAAATTTCATATATTTTTTTTTTGTATAAATTTACAATTGCTAAGATTCATACGAATTCAACTGAATAATCGCCGTGATGAAACGTTGTAAGATTTCGCGATCGAATAAAAAAATAAATAAATAAGAAGCAGTGCAACGATCTAAAAATAAATAAATAAACGAAACAAAACGTCGTAATTGCTAAACGCAATTTTAGATTAGTTACGTAAAACGAAAATAAAATAAAAATATAATAATTTTAGCAGTTGGCACTCGAGAGTGGTATTATCTGTCAAAATTGAACGTTAGCTTATTACTCAACTATTCCAAAATGAAAAATCAACACTCATCCAATATATTAAAATTATAATAATAATGTAGAACAGAGGTTTTTAAATAACGGTTCGCATGTTTAATATGATTTTATATATATTTTTTTTTAGCAATTAGTTAATGAAAATCAATATTTATTTTGATTAAAGATGCAATAATTGCATTATATATATATATATATATATATATATATATATATATATATATATATATATATATATTCAAAATAAACACTACTGGATATTTTGTAAATCTACTGTAATTTAAAATATATATTTTATTATTCTGATTTAAGCACTAATAACCATACTCAACTTCATCGATTATTTAGAATATAATTGAAAAAAATAAATAAATATAGTTGGCAGTGGTTTTAAAAAATTTATGACCGGAATTTTATAAATATGATGTCATAATGTTAAATATTACTTAATGTTCGAGCAATGTTTGTGCAGAAGGAACCTTTTTTTTTATAATTATCACACCTTTACGATTGTTGCTTCAATTACTAATGAAATTATCGATGTTGAATCATAGATGTGTTTGTAGATGTCGATTATCATCGATTTACCTTTTATTTCAATGGTTTCATATTGAACATTTGAACCCGGATTGCCTTTTTATAAATTTCACTTTTCATCATCAGTATAAAATTTTCATCATATACATAAATAAATCTATATATTTTATAAAGTATTTATATATATATATATATATATATATATATATATATATATATATATATATATATATATATATATATATATATAATTAAATAGCGTCTATTTTTGAATTACGACATTATTCACGCCAAAGTGCGATACGCAATCAATTTTTTTGTTGTTTCAATAACAAAAACATTTAACTAATCGACGTTAAACGTTCCAAAAATTGATTTTAGATTAAATTTTCGCGATAACCGCACAACGTAACCGAGTTAATAATAATGGTCACCGTTTAACAATTACATACACACATATATTTAGAACATTACAAAAAAAAATACGTTCATCAAGGTGTGCGATTAACTTTTTTAGGAAACGAGCGGATGTAACCCGTCTAAACACGTTCGTCTCCATTTCTAGAAAGACAATGGTCGTGTTTACCGTTGTTTTTGATCCTTTTTTGTACTAGTTTTTTTTTATTAATATTTTAATTTATTATTCATATGCAATAGAATCGTTTCAATATATATTTTTTTGTCAATACGGAATTCAATTCATATGCGGAACAAATTATGAGACATCCAAGATATGCACCGTTACACTCTATTTATATATGCAATGAAATAATTATATATATATATATATATATATATATATATATATATATATATATATATATATATATATATATATATATATATATTATTTAACGCATATTATTTAAAGAAAACGGGTTATGTTTGTTGAAATGAATTACGTATATTTTTTATTGTATACTATGATAGTTTAAATATTAATTCAGCTGAAAATTTGCTTAAAAATTTAACCCGAATAATGATTTGCTTTTAATATCAAATTATTTCATAATAAAAAATATCTAAAAGTTAAATATTGAACATTACTTTAAAAGTATAAACACTTAAAATAGTATAATTATCTTAAATCTCGTTCTAAAATGATACTATGTAAGAATTTTTTGACATAATATATATATATATATATATATATATATATATATATATATATATATATATTCTATAGTATATTATAAATTAGCTTTTTCTTATGCTTTTTAACTGACATATAGCTATGTAATATTGATAAAAAAAACCCTATTTATTGTAAAGTACATCTTTAATGAGACAATGATTAATATACAATTTATTATATAATCACAATTTTCATATATATATATATATATATATATATATATATATATATATATATATATATATATATATATATATATATATTAATGTTTTCCAATCCTTCTAATATTCATTTTTCAAATTTATCAACAGAAAGAATGACAACGACAAAAAATAAAACAATCAAAATAGTATTTTATGGTCAAGGTTTATAATTATTTATTTAGAACTGGTTTTTAAATAACGAATTTAATTTTTTTTTCGGTATAAAAATTACCTTTCCAAAATAAATAATGTTAAAAGCACAAGTCAAAACAAAAAAAGTTTGTCTCATCGGTAATCATAAATCTAAACGAAACATAAACTTCAAAAGATCCTCAAAATATGCCAATAATTCTACCTGTGAATCCTGATTCCGAGAAACATCAGAATTTTACACGTCGACATTTATTTGTAACCCAAAAAAAAAACTAATTTTAATTACCTTTCAGATATCAGGTACTAAATTATAGGTGAGCGCTAAAACCACAATTGTATTTTTAGATTTAAAAAAAAATACTATATTATACCAATTTTAAAAATCATTATATTAATATAATTAACTATTGAGTCACATGGATTATAATTACATATATTTGAAATGATATTATGGGAATGCTCTCGATTATCTAAATTTTTATTCGTTCATAATGTCTTTCGAAAAAAAAGACAAATAAGAATTACTACAAAACAAGAGTAAAAATTCTCACGTGTAATTTATCAATGTCCGTTTTGTATTTCTATGAGGTTAAACACGAATTACATTCGCAAACAAAGCACTTGAAAAATTTACAATTCACTTACAACTGTAATTTGAACAATTTTACTCGTACTCGATAAGACGACATAAAGTATGATCAAAAAGTTCGCGCGAATATTTTTAATACATCAAAAAAAAAAACGAAAATGATTGAATTTTGTCGATATTTTTGAAATATAAAATTTTATTTTAAATCAGAATTTATTGTAAATATTATATTTATATGTAAAAGATAAAATTGAAAATAAACGCAGATTTAATAAAAATAAATATATTTAATACGTGATATCACTAAACTTTCAAATGTCGTACATGTTCATGCATACAAATATAATTTATTTTATAAACATCTTATGGCTCGAAGAACTTATATGAATATATATTATGATATAACTACTGAATTAGTAACAACAACAAAAAAAAAAAATAACATAATGACAACTTTTGATACCAATTTGACATTACGACGACGTTATTGTGTGCTTTATTGTTTGTTGCATCATATTTAATATATTATATTAAATTCAAAACGTGCATAATATCAGTGTATTTCTTAAAATAATATAATTTGATACTTAGATCAAAAATTAGTTTCAAATTTCCTTAATAGATTTATTTTTAAACCGATTCTGAACTATTTTTTATCCAAATATATGTTCATAAAACAGAATAATAAAGGAAGTAAAAGCTCTTCATATATCATTATTATGCTTCATATATATATATATATATATATATATATATATATATATATATATATATATATATATATATATATATATATATATATATATATATATATATATATATATATATATATATATATATATGGTATATATGACTTATATGTAAATTAATTTTGTACTATAAACATAACCTCTTCAACTTTGCATTTTATGATTGGCGAAATTCTATGATATTTCATACGAAATCACATAACTTTCTTTTATATTAATTATATTTTTTTTAATATACGTTACACACAAATACACACACACACACACACACACACACACACACACATATATATATATATATATATATATATATATATTATTTGAAGTATCGCCGAAGAAGTTCGTAAAAAAATTGTATACGTCAGGACATAAGAATTTTAGCGAGCAATGAAGCGAACCCAGAAAGATTATCGAAATGTATCCTTCTCTGTCTTTCACTATGCGAAGTTATTGAGGGCGAGCGAGACGGTTGCAAAACGTTTGTTGAGTGAGAGGTCGACAGCCAGTTTCTTTCACGGTGTCTTTGTAATGATGATTACAGTCAACCAAAGTGGAAGTATATTCATTACAATCTTACTACATATATTTTTTAATTATAGTATAAGAGTGCGTTTGTACAAAATTAAAATATATATTTGTATATTTTGATTTACAATTCTATATATTAATTATATATATTAACGAGAAATCTTTTTATTTATATTAAATTGATTATCAAAAGCTCATTCAGAATATAGTCAAAGTTCGTTCATAACGTGTCATTTTGTAATACCAATACAATTTTGTAACACTTTTTACTAATTTTATTTACTCTGATAAACATTTATACCATTTCACATTTATTTATATTCAATTCATTCTAATTAAAAATTTTCAAACTTTTAACTGTAAGTGTAATTATTTTATTATTATGCTAAATATTGATTCAATATAAACGAAGTAAACATAAAAATTTAAAGTATTAATATAATATTTTATAGTCATGTATGTAACTAACTTATTTATAATGAAAAGGATGACAAAATTAAATATCATTAAAAACAATACTTTTATTCATTTGAAGAGTAATACGTCATAATATAGTGATCAGATTTTGAAAACAATGAAACGAGAAAATTGAAAAATAAATGAAGAAAAGCATTTTTCAATATTTCAGCATTTATGATTCAATTTTGCTTCGATTTTGATCGCTAATTTCTTAAGGTACGGCTCTAAATTGTACTAATTTTATGCAACATAATGATAATTTTCATCACCATAAATTTATATATAAATTCAATATGTATACTTCTAATAAACTAAAAGCTATATAACACATTAATCCTCAAAAAAAAAAAATGTTGTAAAAAAAACGACCGTAGCGCCACAATCGTTTCTTTTTTTTTCACTAATACATACTATAAATAAAATCATTAGTTTATGGTTGAAAAAGTTTTCGTCTTAGATTTACCATCTTGTAAATGTGTACAGTGTGGGTGAGTGTGTTAAAGCACACCGGCCGGCACTCACTTACCTGGCTCTATACAGGTTATTATAGAAAGACTTCAGTACCTGTCTGGCAGGTCGGCCAGTGTTGAGGTGGCATCGCCGCCGCGAGGAGCCGTTTCAGCTCCTAAAATACACACATTATATCCCTCTTATTACATCAACATAACGAACAAATCGCACGAATAACACATATAAAAATAATTATAAATTTAAAAAAAAAAAGTAGAACCCTTCTTTCTAGAAAGTTCAACGAATCAAGCAGAAACTATGGTGTTTTGCTAGATAATAATATAAATAAATAAATAAATAGTTCTCTTCTTCCACTTTTAACCTTTCGCGTTGTGCATTTTTTTTTTGTTTTGAATGTTCCACAAAACTACGGTGCTTCGTGATATTTTCATATATAATATTTAACAGTTTTTTTTATCATATATATATATATATAATTTACTGTGTATTATTTTGAGACTGGTTGTTTTTTCTGTTGTTTTGAGGATAAACAGCGAAAGACAGGTGAGTTTTATTCAGTTCCTGTGTTTACCTGATATATTTTTTTTTAATTCTTTCGTTTACATAAACATCCTTCGTCGTTATTGTATTATACATTATATTGTTATATTTAGAATGTAAATTTAAATAATTTAAATTTTATACGATTTTTTTTATTTTGCAAAAATTCAATAAACAATATTATTTTTACGCATCATTAAACATTTTGACGGAAAAATGGAACGATCGTTAAATAAAACATTTGTTATATCGTTTGATTTGAAATAAGCTTTATATTATTATTTTCATTTATCATTCGATTGAGTCAGTGTTTCTCAACTTTTTCAACAATTGTCAATTTAGAAAGTCATCACGATATATAAAAATAATAAATATATATATATATATATATATATATATATATATATATATATATATATATATATATATATAATTTATTCAAAAATAACAGATCAAAAAAAAAATTGGAACAATTATTATTAATATACAAGTCGATGGCATTCCGAATAATAAATAAATATTAATACATTTGTCTCATCAAATATGTATTACATCGGCCGTATATATCGACAATAATCCTCCACTTGATATCGAGTACAAGACTGGCAAATCAAGTTTCTTGATATTCCCATTTAGGCCGGGGCTGGTTTTCAGTTTATTTCACAGTTACGATTAATTCTCGAGCGAAAAAGTATCACGAACATATTTTCGAATTATTTTCATTTATATCGAGTGCACATGGTCGTAAAAAATGCGCTCACATAATGGTTACCATTTTATAATTCATATCAAAAAAAATGAAAATTCTTCTTCATATTTATATTTTACAATTTAAAAAAAAATATATACATATATATCACAAGTACGTAAAAACGATTGACATCAACATTATTTTTACGACCATAATCACGATTCATGACTCACAAAATGCGAATAGTTTCCATATTATTATTCGTCTAATGCTTCTTCAGCACGACGATTTTGTTTTTAAAACTTATTGATCTTACCGAGTACAAGTTTTATTTATAGTTTTATATATATATATATATATATATATATATATATATATATATATATATATATATATATAAATCGTATATGCGACTGAGTCGTCCGTCTCTAAAAAAGTAACACATTTATCTACTTTTCTCTTCGGGTCATAGAATAATAAGCATAAAATTCCTATACGTTTCTCATATATATATATATATATATATATATATATATATATATATATATATATATATATATATATTTATATATAGATATGTATTTACGTATATTCAAGAGATTGCAGTAACTTTTGGCCGATTGCTATCGACATTCATGTTTCATGTTTGAAAAAAATCACCTCAGGCCACCGCATACCTTAGTAATTAATCGTCATACTATTGCTAAATAATATTTTATAAACGATAATAACGATCAGATAATGTTTAAATTAACGTATTGTATATTTGGTGCCCTTTTGACACGTCGCACATTAAAAGACCATAATATACTATACTTAAAATTTATTGATAATACTTTTATTATTACAAATATAAATGATCACAGATGAATTCTTAATATTAAAAAAATAATTCATCGATAAATAAATATTGACTTGATAATTTGAATTTACTAATTCTATATAGTTTTAACGGTTGATAATATGAAATATTTAACAAATTTAAAAATTTTCATGCGAATTTTTTAAGCTTTCACCGCTTTAAATATAATATGATATTATACAAACGGTCTGAAACCATTTATCTATTATTATACGAACGTACGAAGATAATGCGAAAATTATGCGAGTCGTAACTAACTGTAAATAATTACTCTTTCTGACGAGTTATGTTTTTTTTTATCAAAAGCAAATCAACTTTTACGATAAAAATAAAAAAAAGTAATAATAATGAGACCGTTCATTAAGCATTATATTATATATATATATATATATATATGTGTGTGTGTGTGTGTGTGTGTGTGTATTACTAACTTACGTGTAGGAAGTTAAAATGTCTTTTCCTATTGCCGCTTTTTATTTTAAAGTTAAAAATGCATTGCGCTCGTAACATTTTCCTTAATCGTTCAATAGTCGATAAAATTTAAATTAGTTTTCATTGTTTAGTTTTACCGTTGTTTTTTTTTTTCCCCAGTATTAAATACGTGGATCCTTATTAGTATTATTTCGCGCTATTCGGGCGTGTTTTAATATGATGCGGAATGTCACCGAAAATTAAATTCCGATCACATAACGTAAAATAAAATAAAATAAAATAAAATAAACATACAAAAGAGTGTACGATTCAAAATTCTCGCGTTGTGGTGAATACGGATCTGAACATTTTACGCGTCGGAATTTATCTTTTTTTTTCATAATATTATTATTATTTATTTATATAGGATGAATTTGAGGTGTTTCAATTTTATTCCGTAAGAACGACAATCAACTCTTTATTTATATATATATATATATATATATATATATATATATACAATTTTTTTATTTTTGACATCGTCAACAACGTTTGTCAGATGAAGTAAAATGAGAAAAAAAGTCGTAACTCGTTTAAGTGACCAACTTAACGCGCTTCCGAAACATTTTTTTTTATTTCTATTCAACTGGTTTTGTGATATGTCTTTTAAATTCCCTGATAGAATGTTTATTAAATGGTTAATGATTGTAAAATATTTTAATATACGAATATTGATAGTAATTTATATTGATTACACATATTTATTTTATATTGATTATACATGATAGTATTTTATATTAATATTTTTATATACTTAAATGTTTTATAACACGTTGTAATATATTTTTATTTAATAAATAAAAATATAATAAAACATAATTAATTAAATATTATTTAAAATCATATTCATAATTAATTAATATGATAGAAAATTTGCGGGTTTTATTCGTGCACGATCGTTGAAATCTTTTGATTTCTATATGGAAAAATCTTGGAAAATTATTGAAATTTGACATGTTTTAATGAATTTTTGACATGAATTTGTAATATATTTTTAAAGAAAATTTATTATTTATTATCTTCATGGTATATTTTAACATACATATGGTATATGTCAATATATCACAAATATTTTAATATTAAAATCACCATAGAATACAAGTTATATCATTCAAATATCGAATATTTTATCATGTAAAAATATTTTTATATTTATTAAATATAATCATAGTTTATTTTTCAATTGTAAATTCTTAAATGAAACGTATAATTTGATATCAAGATTATCAAAGTATGTACCACATTTCGAACGTGAAAATTCCAAGAATCGGATTAAAACTCGTCTTATAAAAATCCTATACGATGCTTACCAATGTTGTATGACGACAACTGGAATGTTACCTTTTTTGAGGACCTTGACCTTTTCGATTTCTTCGTCCGTTATAAACGCCGAAATAGTGGTTCGTACCGAATATCCTCGTTCGATTAAAATCGTACCCTATATATTTTATATATATATATATATATATATATAAAATCGAAAACAATTCGTTTTATATTTATATTATATATAAATCATTAAATCAATGATCATCTTTCGCATATTTAAGATTTACTGATAATTTAATAATACAATGTCTAGACAAAATTAGACACGAACAACTCTTCAAATCTCTCAATGAACACATCTTACCTGTCGTGTTACAAGGAAATGCTTTTATATTGAATAGATTTTTTTCAATGGTTCACATATAAATAGTTCCAAATTCCTATGAGATTTTACGCTTTCAGACGTCACAAAAAAAAAGGATACGAAATTCTTTGCGTCGAAATATCTATCGTCTATTGTATATTACACATCTGTGGATAGGATGTCGTAAAAATCGTATAATATAACACACAGGCATATGCAACGGTCTTATATCAATTTTAATCTATTTTTATGACTATATAACTTATAAATAAGTAGCATTAGGAACGATTATAGGGTATCGAAGGTATAGTTGTAGATGAAATAGCGGTGTAACTTGCGCAGGTTATTGCGGTTTTGCTACGATTATACGCCATAAATAGTCGCAGTATAACTGTAAGCAAGATTGATACATTTGCATATATTCGATTAATCGGACAAAATTGAAAAATTAACGTTTTCAACGTCGGCGGAAAAATTGTGCATTTCATCATTAATGTGTTCATTGTTCAATTTTTTTATATTATTATATATATTATATATATTTTTTTTTGTAGTAACGGCTTTCTTTCTTGAATGTTTATTGAATCGGTTGCGGGTCAATGAATTTCGGTGAAATTATTATCGGAGTCGACGACTGATAAAATTTGATTTATTATGATGATATTGAATATATTAGAATGTTTTGAAATTGTTTTATAGTTATTATTGAATATAATTTAGCGTTAATAATTTTATTTTATATGTATGAGTGTGAATGAAAAATTGAAATCGCGTTTCGTTATGGTTATAAATCATTGACTGTTGTAGAAGTTGTTTTTTTAGTGAGATAAATCCTTTTAAATATACTTAATTAATTAATCAATGATGTGTATTTAAATATGGATCATATCTATAATAAATGTTCTTAATAAGCAGTGTTTTTTTTATTCGTATATTATATAAATTAAATATTTTTCTTATTTAAAAATTTTCATTGAGTGACTTTTAAATGTTTCAATTATGAAACTCAAATTCTCTCACCTTTTATAACCGGATATTTTTCTTTAAATAAAGTATCGATTGTTATTTAGTTTTATCTCATGAAAAAAAAAAGAGTCGCCTATTGATGCTCGACTCTTGTCTTCGAAATCTCAACGTATTTGTATAAAATTTTAATTTATTCATAGACAATGCCAATTTATCTATTTTTTTTTCACTTTCACCCACTTTTACACGAGTTACTATCGTGATTGATTCACGGCCATGAAGATTTATAATTCGAAAGTCAACCTTATTCTATCGAAAGAAGCGTTTTCAAATTGTTCGGCACATGGCTGAACTCCAACGGTTTTCTATTTTATCTATAGATCCAATAATTATGCATTCCGCTGTATGTATCATGTTGCCGTTATAATTATAAGAACATATGCAGAGTTGAATATTAAAATCTAACCTTTCTTAATAATATCCAGAAAAATTCTTTATAATTTTCTTAATATATATATATAGTAAAGCATTTTTCATAATTGACGAAAAATATTTTTATATAATATTATATAAAAAATAAATAATAAAAGAAAAAAAATCATAATGAATTATAACAAATTTAATTCATAACATAATGGTTTGAATTAAACGCGCCGTTTACCGTTTCGTTCGTATTAATTATCCATTAAATTCGATGTCATTGTTCTGTGTGTAGTTTTTATTTTATTTTATTTTTCTTGAACATGAAATTTAATTGTGCAATAGTAAAAATAAATCCAGCTCGGTTTTATTCGTAGCGTGAGAACGCAATGACAAAACAAATTCGACACAATTGCGCATAACTATTTATATTTTATTCCGGCAATAATATGAGGTACTTTAGATTATAATCGACGTTAATAAAAAGATGGTTTTATTCTATGTTTTGAAAACATCTAAGTTCAAATAAAATTCTGGTTAATATCGTAATTTTACGAGATTATTATAGGATGATTTAGTATAATTTTTTTTATACAAGATTTAATTTTCGTTTTTTATCTCATTAATGTTCAGTGTTTTTATTTTTTTTATAGTAAAAAAATGATTATATTTATTATGTATTAATTTGAAATTATTCAATTAAATTTTATTATAAGAATGAAATTTAGTAAAATTCTAGTAAAAGTAAAAGTAAAATTCTAGTAAAACTTTAAATAAAAATTTTAATTACATAATAATTGCTATTAATTAATAATTATTAATATTTTTATAACATATATATTTAAAATATATATGTATAACATCAACAACCTTGTCTAATTCAATGTATAAAATAATTTATAAAAAAAAATATCTAATATTTAAATGATTACATATAAATGTGTTTATAATGAATAGTAATAATATATGTATTTTTTTCTTATTCACATAACAAACATATATTATATTTGAATGCGGCAAGTTTAGCAATGACGTTTTGTAATGTGATAAAAATTACGTGATCGCTTAATTAAAATCAAAACTCGTCGACCGCTTATGAAATTTCGTAATATATATATTTTTTTTCCGAGATTTTTCCAAATTATTTACTCATTTTCGGCGCTTTTTATCTATCGCATGAAACGCTTTCGACACGTGAAAATGTGAAAAATTCACATCGGCTCGATTATTCTATGCTTATATTATATATTACGCATTATAATAATTCGTATTGTGCTCGTATTTTTCTCTTCGTTTTACACGCATTTTGCAATAATTTTCATTATATATTTATATATAAATATGCAATATAAATAATGAATTATTATTACGCGACATATAATAGTATTAACGGTGTGGAAAACGTTCAATTTCATCGTTCACGCGTGAAATTGATCCGATAAAAAAAATGCGAATTTTCCATTTGAAACGAAAGTAAAATATTTATATATTTAAAAAAAAGCAAAATAACGTTTTTTAAATATTTATTATGGTTTAATATATGTAAATATGTGCAATTTTTAATTTTATAACAAATTTATATATATATATATATATATATATATTGATTTTTTATTATAATATTATGAATATTAATAATAGTAAAATTGCGGAGAAATCCATGTATGATATTTTTAAACGCTTTTACTTGTACTACTAAAAAAACGTGTAATTAATATAAATACTTTTATTATTCATTATATTTTTTTATTTTGATATATTTGTTTTTATTATTATATTAAGACATAACCTAACTATCATATTCGTTTCATTATTATATTAATATTTTTAATTCATTTTATAGCCCTAAATATATATATATATATATATATATATATATATATATATATATATATATAATAAAAATCGTGTAAAATAAAAATTAACATTAGAATTACAAAATTATAATATTATATATCTTTAGGAATCTCTATATTTTATTTTACTATATAATGATAAAATATTCTTCGATTTCCATCAGACGACCTGAACAAATCAAATTATATATATATATATATATATATATATATATATATATATATATATATATATATATATATATATATATATATATATATATATATATATATATCATTCAAGAAACTCTCCATAACCATCAAGTTATGCGTAGGAATCGAATCGATCGAGTTTCTATTTTTCAATTTTCTCCACGGTTTACTATTCAAACCATTATCGCGCAATTTTTCAATAGACAATAAAGATTACAAGTTAATCCACACACACACACACACACACACACATAAACATAACACATTTCACTTTTATTTTTCGCACTTTAACATAATAAATAGCATAATGAACGCTTTCGAACAACATACAAATAAGACGATATCGTCGATTGAAATAACGAAAATAGCATTTTCGAGTTTTTCGAACTCTCGCAATAAAAGTTTATCGACACTCTATTCAGTAGCGTAAAAACGCGTACGAAACGGTTAACGACTCGCTCAGTTAACCTTACCATAACTAATTGCAAAATTCGTAATTAGCATCTCATATATGGTATACACTTATTTAAACGTAATTGTGTGTGTGTGTGTGTTTGATTTGTGCGCGAGTGTAACGCAAGATGAAACGGTGCAGTTGCATCTGAAAGGCGTGATCGTTGAGAAATTTTAATGCGGTTCGTCGATTTTTTTCCCATATATATATATATATATATATATATATATATATATATATATATATATATATATATATATATATATATGTATGTATAATTAATTATGTTTCACTAATATGATTAAATTCAACGCACGTGTTTATTTTAATTTCATAACAATTTAATGTTGAAATTTTATTGTGAAGCTTCGTCATTTTTAGACTTGTATATTGTTTACGTTAGAATTATTAAATATGTTATATAAAATAACAACAATAATAATGATAATTGTTTATAATAAATCTCTTAATATTTCACATTCATTAAATAAAATTTACGACGTAAATAAAGTGTAATGCTACAAATTTAATTTTAACTCTTACATTGATTAATACTATATTTTTTTATATCAAAAATATTATTTAAATCATACTTAATTTTATAATTATTATATCATGTAATAAAAGATCGATTCAATTATTTTATCGTTCACTTAACGTCAGCGAACTTTTTCAACCGTGAGCTTTTACACAAGACGTTCACAGACTTTTACAATATTTTTTTTTTTTTTAGATTCACATTCGAACGCGTGTTTTATAAAATCAACCATGTACGAAAATCGAGAACCGATAATGTTATTAAAAAAAAAAGCAATAATAATAATCGTAAAAACACATATAGAAATTAACTATGCATATCGTTATTACACGCGCATGAATTTGCATAGATATTGCAATACAAAAGCCTTCTTTATCTATCTATTCGAAAGATTGAAGCGTCTATTTCTTTTTTTTTTAAAGAAAAAAAAATAGAAACAAATATGAATAATTGCGTAACACGGCAGTTATTTCGTTTAAGAATTATATTTAATACATGAGCGAACATATTTGCGCAACTATACAGATATATATATAATATATATATATACAGAGTAGGCAAATTAATAACGTACCGCATGTGGGTGTGTTTTAAAAATCTCTCATCGTATCAAGGACAATATTTTTTTTTAGCATATTAATGATGACGATAAAAAAAATTAATGTCATTCAAGTGTCATACGCGGATATGAAGCGAATAAATATTGACTATATGTATTAAAATATTAATAAAATTCGTTTTTTTCTTTTTGGAAAATAAGCACATCGGAGACTTTTCGGTGGGTTGATATTAATTGATGTTTTTTTGTGTTGTTATACAACAATAGCCTATTTGATTGATTATAAAATTGAATAATAATAATTATTTTTTATATATTTAAAGAGTGTATATGATATAAATACATTTTGTATATCAGAAATATTAAATGTATGATAGAAGTAATATATATATATATATATATATATATATATATATATATATATATATATATATATATATATATATATAGTTCACAAAAATAGTGTTAATCTATATTATTTTTGCAGAATATTTGTTGTTATTCCAGATATGATTGATATTCAGCAATCTTGAAATTTCATATAATATATTGTAAAACTTGGTATGTTATAAACAATATATAAAATAGTTGTTTATATTATTTATTTTTGTTATATAAAAAAGTAACAAAATATCTCACAAATCATCTATTTTAAAACCGTTCTATTGGTAATAAACTAATACGAAAAACAGAAAAAAAAATCTAAGAAAACACCGGTCGAACGGGTCAAATATTTAACGTTCATTCTGTTCATCACCGAATATTATTAATTTAAAAATAAAATTAAAATTTACATATATACACACATGCGAGAAACTATGCAGTTTTATTATATATATATATATATACATATATTTATATACACAAATAAATCTACGATAAAGATTCTGGGAGTCGTTTTCTTCGAACGAAACTCATCCCAAATGGGTTAACCGTTAACCGTCAGGTTTTCTCACGTGGAATTTTCGTATGTGACAACCGTACCAGACGACCGACGTGCCGAAAAACCGATTTTTCTTCATGGACACGAGGTCGAATTCCGAGGGCCGGTTTCCATACTCCGGTGCTCCAAATTTTATCATATATATTTTTTATATATGTATATAAGTTTCCTTCGCTTGTCCTACTCGACGATTTCGATGATTTTCATCCGATCGTGTTTGGTTTTATCCAATTGTAAAATGTCAATATTTTTTTTTATTATATATATAAAAAAAATAGAGTAGGAAAATTTCACTTTTATTCGTGTGTGTGTTCACGATTTCGTTCTCGACATTTTATAAAAGATTAAAGCGTTCACGAATTCGATGGTGCGTAACCAACGCATGCCTTCGATTTTTGCCTTTCATATTATATTATTTATATATTATACAAAAAAAATTGAATATTCATCATATATTTCCATACAAATGTTGGAAATAGAAAAAAAACATAATTCTTTTTATCCTATATTTCAATTTTTAATTCTATTAGTTTTCTTTACAATTTATATAAATAAATAAATAAAAAACTGAAACAATATTTATATCCATAAAAAATAATTTTGATTTCATAATGATTTATTTTACAATATAATATAAGGAAAAATAATAATTAAATTAAATATTAAGATAGAAACATAATTTATGTAAGATAGATAAACACCTTTCTGCAAATTGTTTAATAATTTTCCAAGTTTTGAAAGAATTATTTTTTTTTATTATTATAAAAAAAAATTTTTTTGAGTTGCTGTCTCAATGTCCAACTTGGGTAATTTTCTATTGAATATTATGTGTTTAATAGAATTTTATTGTTAAATATATTTTGTGATACATCGTAAATATAAAAAAAAAATATTCATATACCAAATAAGGAAGTTATTTTTTGTTTATAATCAATAAATATTTATACCTTTCTATATATAAACACATAAAATCTCATATTTTTAAATAATATATTATAAGTTGAACTTTAATGAGATTTTTATTTTTTATATCATATAAACAATTGATTAGTATGGAATTATATAATTACATTATCAACAATTTATACTGTTAAAAAATGCTTTACTGCACATTCTTATTATATTTATGATATTTGAGCTGAAAAACATTAATTTGATTTATATAAATATATATATATATATATATATATATATATATATATATATATATATATATATATATATATATATATATATATATTCATCATAATACGTTTATAATTACGTATTGTATTCAATGTGCAATCCTTTCATATTGCGACGCTTCGTGACTCTTTATACATAATCTTTCAACCACGAGGACCATTGCGTAATACATTATTAATTCATTATAAAAAGTTAATTACATTCGTAATTGTCTCGTAATGAGAAAAAATACAATAAAAAAACAAACTCTCGATTTAAGATGTTCGTTGAATTGACAGTTATCACATCTGTTACAAAGTGTTAGTTTTTTTTTTAATTTGATTCAATAATGGTTTATTAAATTATATGAAAATAGATTTTTGTATATTTATACGGTAGGCAAATAAGCTATCTTTTCAAGGCGATTGAGATTCTCAAACAATGGCTCTCGGACTATAAAATACGAAATTTTATATGCGATTGAGAATTTCAAAGATGCTACAACGTGTTTTCTCGACGATTTTAGGTGTGGTTTACGGCAGATTTCTCATGACTCACATGACCTTTAATAGCAAATATATAAATATATATATGCATATAAACGTAAAAAAAAAGTTTATTTAATTTTTATTTAAAAAAAATAGTGTTTATTTTTTATTTTTTTCAAAAGCGATTTTTGCACATCCGCAACACGAATGTTAAAAATGAATCGTCACGTTTTTCGCTTCTACGAGAGTTTCTTTTGAAAACCTTCTAGGGAAATTGTCGCCTATTTCGGTCTACGGAAGCCGCTTTTCATGTATCCATTTTTTTTTTAAATCATATATGTACATATTTTAAAAGCAAACTTATTTTTTTAAGTGTCATTTTGTTCGGATATTATTACATCAGTATAATAGCGCTATAATACTACGTGGGTACAAAAATCTTTAAACATTTTTTTTTTAATAAAAGCACGTCACAATATTAAATCTGTATTAAAATTATCATAATTGATATATTATAAAATTATGATTAAATTTTTACGATAAACGTAGCTAAAAATTCTACATTAATTTAAGAATCTACATTTTTATATAATATATTGTTCATGTGATGATGTTTAAAAGTTAAATATAAAGTTAATGACTTGATCTAAATCGATATTATAAATCTTGAAAAATAATAATTTCAAGAAAGTTCTTAGTATTTTTATCTCATTCTAAACATTATAATAATTTATTATCCGTTCTACTACTACAAAAAAAAATGATAGTGTTGAATTTATTTAGAAATGTCATCAAGTGTGTCCTGTTTGTTCAATTTATTATCGACATTATATTATTGGATCAAATTAATGAACGCCATAATTTACTCTTAACACACATTCAATGAGTGCTAATTAGAAAACAAATCGTTAAAATTTTTAACATATCCAGTTATACGTTCAACATTGACCGTGAAATAATCGAACGCGACATTTTTACAAAATAATATAGTTTTATAATAATAATATTATAAAATTATATTTTTAATAGAAATATATAGAATTATTGTTAATTTTAAATTCATAGATAACGACAACAATAACACTGAAAGTGGACAAAATTAAAAATTCATATTTAATCGTCGTATGTGTGTGTGATTTTTTTTTTATTATGTCAAGTGCTCAAAGCAGACGAATAGACGCCATTGCAACGACTCTGTTAAATTTTCTAGGTCAAGAACGACGATTGTGCACTTGTTATGCTGTTTTTCTTGTTATTTATACACGGTGAAAACACATTTTTAAAAAGGCATATAACAAGCCCTTTAATCATAAATAAGTATACAAAATATTTACGACAACACTCAAATTATATTTTCAATATAAAAAAATATTTTAATATAAACCTTTGCAATCAACATATGAAGCTTACTAAAAATGATTATTTATATAAGTATAGTTTAAATTATATTGTTTTATTATAGTGAATATTAGAATTTGTAAGTGAAATCTAGAATTAAGCGATGTTTTCTAGTAGTCTATATATCGGCACGTGACACTTTTGCAATATCGCACATGTTCATCCATTTATATGCAAACACTATATATACTCAAAAAAAAAAAATTTCACTTTAATATCGTCGATTATTTATTTTACAAATTATCATATAGAATTAAACCCATATTCACGAAACCAAAAAAAAAATTAAAAAAAAAAATAAACAATCGCCGTTTTGAACCCATATGCGAAAATTAAGGATAACTAACCGTAAATTTATCGCGAACTTTTTAACGGTTTTATCCTAAACGGAATTCTAATTACGTCGCGCGCGAAACTTTTACACATTTTAACATACGGCCGTTTACGTTGAATGTGTCGTCAGGCATTATGAAAAATGCACCGAATAGAAAGCCGATAATGGTTAGTGAGTGTGCAAGTGCATTCGTCACTCAATTTTCCCCAATAATAATTACAAAATGTGTGCGACTTTCATTCGCACTTCGGACGAACTGTGATAGACATCTTCCTTGATACGATCGCCACTTTTGTAAGTCAACGTTTTATTTATTTATTTATTTTTTTTTTTTTTGAAATGATCTATATTATTATTATTTTTTAATTTTATAATTCATCTGCTGACTGCTCTGATAATTCGATTAATAAACAAATGTTACGTGCAAAAAAAAATATGAAAATTAGATATATACGATTTTGAAACGCTTGCTTGCTCTTGTAAATTGCCCTTTTTATAAAATGTTTTATTCTATAAATAATATATAATAATATATAGAAAATTTGACATAAACATGTGATCCAAATATTCGCATCATTCACGCGCTAATTGACGCGAAATTTTCAGTAACACTTTTATGATACTTCATAAAAATCAAGGATTTAACCGTTAAAATTGAATTTTTAGACTCGTCTATATATTCTAATAATAAGGTATTATTCAAAAAAAAATTAACCCTAATTTTAAACGGTAACATATCTATATCATTATCCATAGTAAAAGATAATCCGTAGGCGTATCGATTCAATCAACAAATATAATTATGGATAAAATTCTTTTCGGTACTTTGGAGAGTATATTTAAATATAAAAATATTGACTAGTCATAGTTATTAATAATATCATTGTTGATTCGCTATTTTGTAACGATTTAACTCGTTATTAATTTAATTTTATTAATAACATTATTATTTTATAACACAATTAAATGATTTATAAATCATAATACGTTTTTAATTAAATAAAATAAATTTAAGGTTAAATTTTATCGACTGTAAATTATTTATATTCTCAAAAAATAATTAAAATTAGAATATCGAATTTATACGAGAGATATATATTATAAAATTAAACAAATCTGAATCATTTGAGCTTTTTGAAAACTTTATAATGCCGATTTATTTATTCTACGGTAAATATAATATTTTATAGATTTTTTTGAATTAATTACACGCTTTTAATTATCAATAACGCCACAAATATGATACGAACGTTCGCATAAATAATTAATATTTACGATTCATTCGTATATACATACATATATATATATATATATATATATATATATATATATATATATATATATTTATTTATTTATTTATATTATTCAAAGATTAAAAAATCGTTCCGTTTAGATAAAAATGCACCAATTATTACGTAGCAAACTGAAAAAAAAATAAAGAAAACACGCGACTTTTATTACTATTGCTAATGACTTTTGAAAAAAAATTACAATTTTATTTGCTGGCATTTTATAATAATACCGTTTACTCTCGTTTTAATATAAATATATATATATATATATATATATATATATATGTGTGTGTATATACAATAATAAACGATGTAATAATATTATTAATTTACCGTTTAAACGACTGCTGTTCAAATGCTGTTCGGCCGTTATTAGCAAACTTCTGGGTCAACTTTTGCCACAAATAATAAAATCAAAATTACGAAAAAGCCGTTTTCTCGTATAAATAAATATATATATATATATATATATATATATAAAATCAAAAAGAATTTGTACGATTTTTTTTTGTGTATTAAATCTTAATTTCAATCATTCTCGCTCTTAGTGCTAATATAAAATTTAAATATCACATATAATTATATAGGTGTTGAAAAAGTAATATGCAAATTAAACGATTTACAATGTGTGTGTGTGTGTGTGTGTGTTTTTTTGTAATTTATAAATCTGCCCACGATTTCTTAACGTTTTCCGCATAGCGTTTGTTTCGGTAATGTTTAATGTATTGTTAGATTATTATTACTAGTATTATTACATGATTTACGGGTCGGGGTTCTAATTATTAATTTTATGTGCTTTATAATAAAAAATGTTGTATATTTTTTCCTGGTCATGCTTATTCTCGTAAATGTATGGTAAATGTTATTGTGTGAATTTTTTTTTATATGAAGTCATCTTGTTGCATTAGAATTTCATATAAATTAACCTAATACTGGATACAAAATTTAAAAATCTATATAAATATCAACATTTAGTGAAATATAGATATAAAATATTTCTTTTTTGTTTCAAAATTAGAAAACTCTTAAATTTGAAAAATATTGTTATCGACTAAACTTTATCTATATTTAGATTTTACTTAATTGTTATAACAAATAAAAAGCTCTCTTTCGCCTTTTATTTCTAGTTATTTTTATTTTTATAATTTAATACTCATGAATAATTATATTGAATTACGTTTAATAGCAACATTGTTTCAATACATCGTATTTTCCAATTTTAAATCCTCAAAAGTAAATTATTTATTCAATATTTACATATATCGTTAATAAATATTACATTTTCCCGCATAATTACAATAAATTCTATGAATTTTATCACCGTAAAACGACTAAAATAACATATATTGTACGACAATAACGACTTTAAAGATCATATATATCAATTAGATACGAACATAAAAGTCAGTTAATATTTTTTTATATTTATTTTTAATATTCGTTAATTACTTTTCGCCCGGTCGAAAGAGCATTAACCGTTAATTCTTCGAATATAATATAATGAATATTATTCGAGCGATATTTGCGAAACGATATCTCGAAGCGAATCCGAATAATTTACAGCGAATTTTCGCAAAAATACACAATTTTTCCGATAATTTCCAAACGTTCGATTCATAGATTCGATTTACGACGGTCACCGTTTGCGATTATTCACGAAACGGTTAGACGACGTTACTATTATTTTTTTTTCTAAAGCACGCTTTCACTGATTATATGCATGGAAAATTACGCAATTCGTGATGTAAAAATATATATACATATAAAAAATATAAGATTTTTGTTTTTTGGATTACATAAATAAAATATATAGAGTCCGAAGGCATTCGTATATAATCATAGTAATAGCGACGATCGTAATAATAATCAACGACTAATATTCGACGCTTGGCGTTTTTATTAACGAGCGGTGACGCTTCGGGTTCGCGACCGACATACTAACGGAAATATTTTGTTACCGTTTCTTATTAAATTACTATTTGCTAAAAAAAACCAGCTTCCAAGTACTGAATGCCGATTTAACACCTTCGATAATATAATATAATATGCGGTGTCTGTATAGTCGAATTCAAATGACTCGTTACGAAATTATTCAAGTACAGAACGCCTACGCTTAATATAAAAAATATTTTTCATACTATTGCCATCCAATTTTATCTTATAATATATATATATATATATATATATATATATATATATATATATATATATATATATATTCAAATTTGAAATATTATTAGAAATAAAATATATATATTTTAATATCATTGTAAGACGGTAATGAAGTATTGTTTTTATAAAGGCGGGATCCCACTATGAACTCGTTATAAGTTCACGGATTTAAATTGATCGTGTTCGATTTGTATCGCCATTGTTATCTGGTTAAATACGAATTGTTTAACTTGAACATTTATATTTTTATATGTATATATATATATATATTTTTTTTTTTTTTCGCATTCCCACGATTTTGCTAATTGTGAAATGTTTGTGTGGAATTTAGATTTTTACGTAATGCATATTTTTAAATGTTGAAGTAACCGTTATTATGAAGAATTTTCGACTAAAGTAAATTTTAGACGGAGAGACGAAATTGAAAAAAAAAAATGGCAAATTTGTTTACTTAAACTAGAAAATAAATGAAGTGTTTATTGTGTGTTTTTGTCATTAGGAAGATATAACTGTTTCGATGGAAAAATATTTTCAATCGATGTTTTTAATACCACCAAACAATATTTATTCTCATTTATAATAATAATTATAAATGAGAATAAATATTGAAAATTAGAAAAATTCAATTTATGAATGCGTTTTATATAAAATTATTACTATGTATTTTCCAAAAAGCTTCATATAAATTTACCTTTTAAATACTCACTTATAAGGCTTCTTTTACCCTAAATTTAATACAATACTATTCATCACATGTTATTCTATAGAAATTTGACTTGGTTTAAATATCGTTTTTTAAATTAAAAAAAAATAAATTTAAAGGAAATGTGAATGTTATTAAAAGCGAAAAAGATTATATTGATAAGGATGAAAATATTTTTATTCGATATCAAAATAATAATAATAATAATAATAAACTGATAAAATTCGTCATTTTAGTTATTTATGTTATTGTGATATAAAAATAACTTATATAACAACAGTCGAATTATATAGATCATATATAAAATTTCAACAGTGAACTTCCTAAATTTTTCACATTGCGACACTTCAGCAATTACGGATCATAAAATTTTACAATATTCATTTTATTCAGAATTCAATAATAATAATTATATATAAATAAAAAAAAAAACGTTTTTCACACAAATATCGAAATTGTGACACCTGTTACGCGGTGCACAAAGCTAGTGATGGAAAATGGCGCTCGATTATTTTTACGTCAAGCAAAGATTCAAATTACGACACGCTCATGAGAAAAACGCAACGACAGTAGGCTTCGTAATAATGAAAAAAAAAGCAAGCAAGCATTTATTTCATATTACAATATTAATAATAACAACGACAAGAAGTGCCACAATGGACGCGGACCGATGGAGAAATTGACTGGAGTCGATGCCAGAAGTATGCCAAGCTCAATAGTCATTCTGTGGGAACTGGTGCGAATTACACACAAGATTCGTCATTGATATTTGTGGGATTCGAAAACTTATTACGAGACCTAAAACTAGGAAATTTGCGCAAAAATTTTCGCACATTTCTTCTTTTTTTTTCTATTTATTTATTTGTTCACGACAATGACTCAGAATCATCCGGTGATAATTGAACTGTTGCAATCATCCAAGAAACCATGACTATTTTAATATCTTTTCATTCTAAATATAAAAAAAAATATTTATTTTCATCTTACAAATCATCATATATTACATACAAAATGCTAGCGCCAATAATTAATTACAGCATTTTTAAATGTATTTACAACTCTAAATATAAATCTTTGGCATGCAGAAGTTCAACTTATATAAAATATTTTAACATTTATGATTCAATTTTAACAGCTTGTCTCTTAAGGCACTTCTCACGTGTGCTATTTTTCGTCACAATTACAATTTTTGTTAAATATCATCATTACATAATATCGATTTATTCATAATGATAAAAAAAAATAAACATAGCGCCCACTTCCCGATTATCGTACGATATAAAATGTATATTGTTTCATAATTTTCGTGGTGAATACGGCGTTTTGCGCAATTTGCTATAGATCGAAGGTTAAAATATGTCAAAATTATGACACAATCACTCTTTTAATTTATTCGCTTTTTCGCGTGTAAATTTCATCATTGCAACAACGCCTCGCTTTGAATGAAGATCCTACTTAATAATTTGCAGTACTAATAATTCATCGATTGACTCACGGTTTAGCAATCATATAATCTCTTAATTTTTAATATTGTATTATTTTTTTTAATACATAATTATCTATTCTGAGATAAATTTAGAGTGCGTAATTGCTATACGGATTAAAAAAAATATTAATAATAATTATATCTATATTTAATTAAAAATGCATATCATGTATAATTTCAAATATAAATAAATAAAACAATGACAATATCTTCATATATAATATGTGACTCTAAATAGTAATAATTTAAATTAAATATTCAAAAACAACACGCAATAAAAAAATATATAAATTGAAAAATGTTGAGAATCTCTGATGTTTGATATAAATTATATATATTGTCTAGTTTTGAGTTAATTTGAACATTCGCATTGTAATTCGTAGCAATTTTTTCTCCGTTTTTAATTCTAGTTATAAAGTAGAGCTTTATTAATTGTAATTATTGTACATCATATCGACTGGGAATTGAACCCGGAACCTCGGGATTTACAATACTTACGATTCTACAAGGTCAACAATTGTAAAAATGTATATATATATTTTTGGATTAATATTCTAACGAAAATTCACAAATTTTAATTATTTTGCAATCGTATCAAAAAAAAAAAAAATAGAAAAAAATGGCGCCTCCGCTAAAATATAATAAATGAAGCGAGAAATGTATAACGATTGTATATTTTTAGATTTTTTTTCGTTATTAAATCTAGCGGTACCCCGTGAAAATTTGAAAGTAAAATAAAATAATAATAAATTAGCATAAGAATCAGATCTCTAGCATAATATTATCTTTTATTGAGACGTTAACTTCTTTTTCATAAATATTACGCTATATTTCACGACTTTGTCCTCCATTTAAATCGATGTAATTTTATTTTGTAATATGTTAAATGACATCACTTATTTATTTATATGTATTATTTTATTTTTTTACAGAATTACAAGATGTTGATTAGGCATACGGCGACCTTTGCGGTCGCCATTATCTTCTTGGCAATTATAGACATATCCAGATGCAAGGTAAGCCCAAAATATTATATATATATATATTAACGCTCTAAATATTATTCATTAAAAATTAATAATGTGTGTTATCACAGAAATTAACATTAAATACACAAATTTAATATTTTTAATTAATCGTGAATATTATCTGAAAAGCAACATCTGTTCTCGATTTATCATGTGTTAATATTTTTTTATTCATACAAAATTTGCTTTTCTTTCTCGATAATCATAAATAAGTTGAGTTTTTTTAGAATAATAATAATAATCATCTGTATTTTTTATGTAATTAAGTTTTTTTTTTCAAAATCGTCTCATTATTATTCTTATGCCTACTGTTTTATATAGTTTTCTTATAAATCTAAATGAATTCATAAAAAATCGCATAAATATCGGATTTTTTAATTTTACAATACACTATTCTGGAATTAAATATTCTATTCGACAAATTTTAATATCAAACTTATAAACATTTTTTAATCATAAATTTTCAAATTAAAAATATTCACCTTTCATATAAGAAATTACGTTTAAACGTTCTTATAAATACGAATGAATAGATTCTTAGTAAAAATAAAAAATAATACTCTTGCCTTAGATGTTTCTAATGCATTTCATATTATTTAAATAATGCTCGTTCACCTGATTTATTATTTAATAAACAATAAATTTCATCGGAAACATTTATATTTTTCCTCGGATATATTATATATACATTCGATTCAATCCGAGCAATGTTATGGATTCGACGCGAAAAATAATAAACCGTTCTTTAATTCTTTATAATCGCCTATCTCGTTCATTGTTGGGCGCGTATTGAACCGTAACACACCGACAAACAGACAAACCGACCATTGTTTCTAGTGTTCTTTGGTCCGTTCTTAAGAAGAGAATGCCATAAAAATAGCCTTGCCCATCGATGGTCACGTAAATCGAGCGTGATTTAGTCGAAAAGTCGAATTTACCGATTCATTAGTCACCGTAATTATAATGATTTTTATTTTCAAACAATCATAAAGTATATTCAGTATATAAATAAATTAAATTACATATTGTAGTAATTTAAATTACGATTGATTACATTTTAAATACGTTAATTGATTATTCATATTCACTAACATCATTTATTTTAATCAAAACACATATAAATGATCATAACAATTAGTTCAAAATATATTTTTTAAATCTTCTATTATATAACAAAATCAAATATTTTTTATAGAGCTGAAGACTCGATTTTGTGATTAATCAATGAAAAAAAAACGTGTCAAGGTCTATCGTATGCAGTTTTAGAAAAAGATTTTTCAAACAAATATGCGTTAAAATTACTATAATTACAATGTAATTAGTGATTTATTATGTTGAAAGTCTCAAGTTCAAATCTTATAAATTATTATTTTATAATGATTTTTTTAATATATATATATATATATATATATATATATATATATATATATATATATATATTATCGAATTCACTTTTTGAATTATGAAAAAATGGATATAGATTATTATTTTTTATTCATATATAACATTTTTCTATTACGCTTTTCCTTTGAAAACATTGAAAATACATCTAAAAACACATTATTTACTATGATAAATATATCGTTAAAATGAAATTATTTTCAACCCTTTATGTTTTAAAGCAACATATCAATAAAAATATGCATTGCTAGTAAATATTATTAAAATTTCATATAAAATTATCACCTGTCATATATTTTATAAACCAAAAAGAAAAAAAAATACAGCACAGTATAGAGAAAGTAGATCACACTTCAGATCGATTTATCGACTTTATTCACCACTAACAAGTGTGTTTCTGTAAATATAGACCGTTGTCGTGATCGTATCTATACAATTTGAAAAATGAAATATTATCATATATTTTAGTTATACGAATATCTGATTAAAACTAGGACCATTCGCATATTTCATAGACAAAATGTCGCTCAGAGCATATTCACCTGTTTTAATAGACGACCGGTATTTTTTATATATTGGAGCGTAACGAATCATATATATATATATATATATATATATATATATATATATATATATATATATATATACATATTATAATAATTCGATTATTTTTTTGATATTTTTTAATATGTAAATAAAATATTTATTATTAAGTTAATCGGAGCGAATTTAATGATTTCACGTTAATTTATACGCGTTTTAAACGTCGTCATTGTTTGCGGCTAATAGATCGAATCGCAATTATAATTTTGACACTTATCAAAATTATTATATATTTTTTATTTATTATATATATATATATATATATACATACATATATATATATATATATATATATATATATATATATATATATATATATAATATATATCCTTATCCGATTTTCCCATGACGATTTTTTTTTTCATCATTGTTATATCCGTTAATCGCGGTAAACAAAAAAAAAAGATCATTATTAAATTTCGACATCTGTGAAAACGATGAAGGACATAATCACAATGAAAAAAAATATCGTAAATTAACGTTTGATTTTCGATTTTTAGTATATTTTTTTTTTTACTTTTTTTCTATGAAATATAAATTATTTTCAACATAAACGACTTGCATATAGTAATAATTATAGGAAATATCACAAATTACATTGTAATTTTCTTTGAGTATATACATTGTCGATTCATTGTTTATATCTTAGTTTTTCGTAATTGTGTAAAAATTTTGTTTAATCTGAGATTAATTATACTACGAGGCTTTCAATTACTATGTAATTTTTATTTCAATTTAAACTTTCTATATTTGTTTTTTTTTTCACCACAAACTACCATTATTCACTGATTTATTTTAATCATTATTTCATACTTCAATAAATATAAATTAATCTTTAAATATAATATTTTTCAAAATATTCTCAAATAAAAATATAAACTTAATTATTCACATATTGTCATTTAATCGTGCTATTTTAACAATAGAAAAATATTCACGATCGAATACATTATCCTTTCATCGGACACAAAAAAAAAACAACATGAATTTTATTACCGCAATCAGCCTTCACAATAAATCGTTTCCTAAAACACTGTAGCACAACAACAAAATATCATACAAAACAGTGACTATAAAAATAAGAAGAAAAAATGAAAATCAAATTAAAAATCGAGCGTGCGATTGATTTTATCGGCCAAGATCAAGTACATGTCAATTTTCGAAAAGTCAACGTCGACAAAATATCGATACTTATATTCATTTGACACAGTCGACAAATTTTATATACCTACGCTTTCTATTAAACCGAAAGAATGAATAAAAAGCATATAAATAAAATGAAAAATAGTGCAAAAATAGACAAATTGAGAAATGGCCGCTTTCAAGAAAACGTACTATAAAAAAGTTATTCGGAAATTAAAATCCAATTTCCGCAGAATCAAACGATATATAAAAATACTAAAAGTGTAATTTTTCATTAGCGTATATAAAAAAAATAATAATTAATTTTTATTAATTAAAAACGATAACCCGATTGAATCCAGTTTTTGTCGATAGAACACTAAAATATTTTATCGAGATTATATTATTATTATTATTAAGTGTCTGTATAAATTAATCAATTTTTCTCATTTATCTTAGAAAGTAACTAGTGTTTTATAAAGATTTATTTTCTAATGCTCAATTGTATTTTGAATAGTTAAAATGTGATTGAACATTTAACTATTTATTTTGAACAGTATAAAATTAGTATTTGATACAGATTTAAAATTAAATTATAGTTTATCGATTGAACTTTAATATTTAGTATCAGCAATACAAAAACTATCAATATAACAATTTATAACAATGCAACAATAGCTCGTTCAGAGTAACCACAACACTGACTGCGACGACGTAGAAAACGATTTCATTTCTGGCTATTTTTCATTCATTTTTATTATCGTGTTTTTCCTTCAAAACGAGCAATCGTGCATAGAGAAAAAAAAAAGACCGATAGATAGAATCAAATATGGCGGTTTACTTTCTTCCTCGTTTGCCGAATTGCGCGAATCGAGCTGACCGTGGGCTATTGTTTTGGCCGAAGCCACTTTCGATATTTTTACGCTCCGTAAACATACAATGGATAAAATCGGCACAATTAATATTTGACTATGTTTTTTTTTTCTATTCCTTTCTCATCGTCATCATCGTCATCATCATCTCCTGCGATAGTTTTATCGTCGATCTGGACGGCTCAGCATCCGAAAGCATGTGGAATCTGGTGCATATTTACGCTCGTTTAAGATATGAAAAATTGGCATTAGTACGTTTTGTACGCATCGAAAAATTTTGCCACTTTCCAATTTTCAGTCATAATTGTTTATTATTCGCTATTGAAAACGTGCGGCAATTGAAGTTGAAAATGTTATTATTGAATGTGCAGAATAAAGTAATGTGGTAAACTTTGTTAGCTATCGAAATACATTATGCTCTTTCCATACATCTAACAAACAAACTTTCTTTTTGAAAGATGACCACTTAATGATCCCAGTTAACATTTCTAAGTAAAATGTTTATAATATTATAGATTCAGTTCCGGAATACTGATGATAACCTTATGAAACATGTGTTCATTTTTCAAGATATGAAACCGAAATTTCTAATCATATTCCATCTTTCATTTTATAAACTAGTATATAAATTTAACCTTCATTATCGTAGGAAATGTACAAGAGATGTATTCAGAACATTACACCTTTATTTTTCAAGACAAATAATCTTACACTTTGTAAGTCTCATTAAATGTATGCATTAAACTAAATAGTAAAGTGAATAATAAAAGTCTATGTCAAGGTACTGACATAGAATTCTCGATTTACATACACTATTTGTTGAATTACACGATATTTTACTTCTCCTTTGTATGTCAGGTCATGTTTTACACAAAGTAGACTAAAAATATCTGAAAAAATATACTTATCCTATTATCGATTACTTCCTTATATTGATTTCCTTCAAAAATATCATTGTTAAATTAATCCTATTAAGAATCAAAGTTCGAATAATTCTAAAGTTCAATTCCGACTTTCGCAAAACTATGACCCAGATAACTCAGATTCCTTGCTATATACCTTAAAAATCGACGATCTTATCCGTACAAATCGATATTTTTAACCATAAATCAATATAATACAATACAAATGGACCAGAATAAAAAAAAAAGAAGAGACTAATTAACGGATCAAAAAATGGTCGCAGCCTTCTGAACTGGTTCAAATTGCGTGTCGACTTTTTGGGCGCGGCGAAACCAGAACGATCTCACAATAGATAGATGATCTGTCGAATTGGCCTCGGGATACTGAAAGATTAGAATTGAAGAAGAAGTAAAAAAGACGTTCAGTCGTCCAAGATCGGGTTTTTTTTTTCTATATCTATGTGTCGCTTCTAATTCTGGTCACACCGTCTGATATCCTAGGTATTCGGTCTCTCTTTACCGGAACAAAATTCATCATGATACTGTTTTGACAAGACGTGTTTAACCTATTGAATGTCGAACGCATAATAATATGTGCCATTCGGTTCATTATCATAAAAAAATAATACATATATAATATTGATATTTTTTTATGTAAATTTGATTCAAAGTAATTTATTTATGATAGTCATATAAATAATTTTTCATTCGGTATAAATCCATATGGTAGATCTAAGCTTCAACGGTTAGACAATATGAGAAAATAAATAAAATAGAATTGGAGACTAGTAGTCACTAATTGAAGATAAAGAGAAATGGCAACATATCTTGAAGGAGACAATGACCCACTTTAAGTTATGGAGCTGCAAACAAATAATAAACATTTATATTTATAAGAACCTTCTATATATACCATATACAACTCCTGTACTAATCAGTTTGAGTTATATTTTGTTATCTATTCTAATTTTTAGTTTTAAGTATATATTTTTTTATATTTTCACTTCATTTTAACCCCTACTTTAATGTTTTTACTAAAGAATAAATTTGAAAAAAAAAATATTATTTTTTGTTGCAAAAATATTTTACGTAATATTCTTAGTACTCAAAATTTAACATCTTTGCCAATAATAATATGACTGTTAAAATTTCGAATCATACGCCAGCATACCAATTACAATTTTAAAGAAGAATATATATATATATATATATATATATATATATTTTATATTGAACCAGTTTTTTTCATTTTATTCTAAACGAACCCGCCTTAGGAATGCAACGGGAGCAACTAAATCGAACCGATTGTCCCGCAAGAGCGAAATCGTTGTATAGGTCGGTAAAATCAGTTGCGACACAAATCAGGTTTTTACATCAGCGAGCAAACGCTTTTAAAACAGATCAGTCGATTTCGAATGATCGGTTCCGCTTCAGATCAAAAAAAATAATAATAATAATACCTGTTGATTTTGCGCTAGGATTTGTTCTATCGCAAGTAATATTTTCTTCTGATATTAAAAACAATATTTTTTTTAAAACACATATAAAATCTTGTATATTTCGCTTTAATCGGATTGATTATGATCTTTATATGATACTGATTCAATATTTTAATATATAAAAAATAATATGTAACAAGTCTATAAATGCACACGTCGATGACGAATTTCATTTCCTGATATCCCACACAACTCACAGATTTTAGATTTATTTTTTTTTCACATATCTTCTGTAAGCAATATTTTTTAATGTTTTTAAAATTGAAATATTATAATTTTTATTATTTCTAATATATTTTAATAAATTATATTTTATTTAGTATAGATAATCGATTTTTTTTTCATTTAGTGAACAAAATAAGATTTATTTTTTTAATCATGATTACTTTGCGTAATTTTATTTATTTTTTAATTTAATAGATAATTTAATATTTTTTGAATTTTATATATTTATATGAAAAACATTAACAAAAATTGTATTATTATTATTTTTTTAATTTTATTCATTATCATTTTTTTTTTGTATTAAGATAATATCGCATTATGATTATAATAAATATTAATATATATATATTTTTTATTTCTGTTTCAGGAAAATATTTTCGCATGTCCAAATGGTAAGTCAAAAAAACATACAGTTACTTCCACAACACCAAAGTTTTTACACCGCAAAAGTGGAACACATAACGTTCAAGCCATTGTCGAATAATTTCCGCAAATGAGAAAGATTCCAATACTGCGTTAAAAAATATATATATTTACTTATTATTGTCGATTTTTTTTTTTTTTGAAGACGAAGATTTACGTCATATTTATTACGTTATCGATGATATTATTATTTGCGAGATATTTTGCATATGAAGTGAATCATACGACGAATAACAACGGATTTACGTTGCCGTTCTCGATATTCACAAACCGTTATGTTTAATGCGGTACGGCAAAATTTTCTATTTATTTACATTTTTACAATTAAATCGGTTGAAAAGTTCGTTTTATGCTCAACAATGATTAAGTAAGCTTTCTAAATATCTTGATAAAAATTAAATATTATTTTGTTGATGACGATGATTTTTTTTTTCGTTGTTGTTTGTTGTAAGTTTTGTCGATCGTTAAATTAATTATGAATTCCGCATTTAGCACTTTTCGACCTGAATAATTGGACTAATTAATTTTTTTTCCGATTATTATTCGAAGGAGAAATTATAATAAGATCGATATATTTACGATACGGTTTGTCAAGAAAATTATTTACGTGTTGTATATGAATTAATCACGTTATCGTCTTTCTATATTGAATAATTTTTATTATAGATCGACCGTTAAAATTATGATTAATTTTGTTGACCTATTTCTGATTGATATATATTTTTTTTTAATAATTGATTGGAAATTTTATTAATAACGACAATTTTTAATATATGATAAATGTGTTTTTTTTATTATAATAATATTTTCATAAATAAAAAGGTAGAATCTTGTTTATTTTTGGATAAAGCTATATCATATATAAAATACTAAGTATTTTAAATTAATCTTTGTCATATAAATATCAATTATATCTCGTTTCATCGATAAAATTATCGTGTAACGTATATTATTTTATATTTTTTAATTCACATACTTTAACACTCGCAAACAGTGCTGTTTAAATTTTAAAAAAAGTTTACATTTACGGTAAATACAGAAAAAAAATGAAATTCTAAACATATAAAAGTCCATAAAATACGGTAAATTTTAATAGAAAAATGATTGTAGAATGAAAAAAAAATACAAATAATATTTTTAATACCGATACATCGTAAAGTTTTTCACGATTCTATCGCAAGTTTTGCTTTAATAATAGAAAATCTTCATTTATCCATCACAATTTAGACATTTCAATGAATTTGATTACTTACAGAAAAAAAATGCAATAAAATGCATCCGTCATTAACGGCAATAAAAAAATTCGACTTATTCTTCGTAAAAATAAAAAAAAATACCTCGTAGTTCAAGACGATTCATTAGTGTCGATCGTTAAATCTCTATATTTTTTTTTTATTACATCACATATGCACGTTTCTATCGATAATTAAACGATAACTGTACCACTTTTACGACGCCGGCAAAATAATTATGGTAATTTTTATATATTTTCCGTTCGATCCGCGATGAAAATAAAAATAAAAATCGTTATCTATGCGAACGCTTTCGAATTAACGGCCGAAGATCCCACATGAAGAATTTGCGTTCTCCACTAAATCTTTTACAATATCGCATACAGTGGGACCACGTTTGTAACTATTATCCATATTAAAACTATTATATTATAAATAAATAAATTACTATTATAATTATTATTTTTTTAATTATATTAATATAATAAATATTTATCTTAGTGATCATCTAGTGCAAAAATGAAGCGTGGTCGCACTGTAGCCAAATATCGTGATATATTACCGATTTCGATTTCGAGCCAGTGAAATTTTCCTATACGCCTCATCATAATTTATAACTAGTTTTTGCCAGTTTTAACTATTTTTTTCTTATATTTTTTATTGCCTCCATTTTGTTATATATATATATATATATATATATTTTACCTATGCACAAATAACATAAGACTTTCAAATTCCGTAATTATCTGATGAACATAGCCGAGGAAGCGGTACTGTTAATTATGTATACGGCTTTTTTTCATTATACAGACTAACAGATTCATATGTGTGCATATTTTTATATATATATATATATATATATATATATATATATATATATATATATGTATGTGTGTGTGTATGTGCATTTGTGTAATCTTTGAAAAACTAGTTTTGCCCGTGGTGATCGATTCATAAAGTACATTTTGCGTAACCGTGTCGTTCTGCATCGACGCTTCTTTTATAACAAAACAACAAACAATTATTGTTTAATCGAATCGATTGTAAGATTATTTTATATTCTTTCTTTTTTCTCGAACTCGTAATAAAATATGTTATTAAACGTAATCGTAAAATATGAGAAAATCCTCTGGCGATAACTTGATTCTATGTGTACAATTCATTTCATCTATTATTTAATATATTATTCAATATAAAAATATTATAAAATTATTTGCCTTTTCATATATAAAATATTTTTTTTTGTATGTACAAAACATTCCATTAAACTAGTTTGAGTATTAAATTCGAATTTTTAAATGATTTTAGGAATTTGTCGATTTATTATCAACATATGAATGTGAATTATAAAATTATTCTTAAAAATTTCATATAATAAATCTATATAATAATGATTATCTAATAATTTTTTGATGAGCTAATGATACAATATTCAATAATCAAAATTTTTAACATACAATAAACATTATTAATTTATATATAATATAATATTGTTACGACTACATTATATTTTTTTTCGATATTTTATTATAAAAAAAAAATAAATATATGTATTCGGATTACTTGATTTGTATACATAGCCTAAATTTCACAGTTTCTCAAAAATATAAATATGTATTTACGATTATAAAAACATAGAAATATGTATGCATTATGAATCGATCAAAAAAAAAAAAAAATCCGGCTCCGGTAAATAAAACTTTCATTATTAACAGTGCCGCGTTATTTGGATTAACAGATTTTCATTTTTTTTTTCATCGTAAATATTAAACAGTTAGTTCTGCAGAAAATCATCACGAAAATATATATTCAGATGACTTTCGAAATCGAAAAAAATAAAAAAAAACAGGAATTTTGTCAGTGCGTTACAAAATTCACTTGAATAGTCATTCCGTTAAGTCGTATTTAGTATTCAAATGTCGACCGGTCGAAGAATCTGATTTCGCGAATACCGGTCGTATTATTTGCATATATACTGATATGCGTGATTATTTAAAATGCCTAGACCGTATAATAATATTTGAATATAAAGCATATCGAATTATTAAATATATTATATACACCACATATTGATAATAAGTAAGTTATATATATATATATATATATATTTTTTTTTCAATATATTATATATTTTTCTGACATTTTTCATTATGATATTATAATATATTTTAGATTCAAAATTGCTTAATCAAAACGACACAAATTCCAATAACTGTCAAATGTAAAATTTTATATTTCGTATAAACAACTTGACAACTTCAATAATAAACAAAACAAGCAACTCACGCAATGTTAGAATTATACAAATTGCCTGAAGTGTATATATATATATATATATATATATATATATATATATATATATATATATATATTTATAATACTTTATACATTACACACTGGACATTCTCAAACGCGAAGGAATTCAACGCATTCAGCAGTTTGACACACAAAGAAAACATTCGAAAGGAATCGTCAAGAATTCCGCGAGCTTTACGCGACCTTGCCTTTCATCGAAACACCTGATTTTCACATGAAAAAGCTTTCGAACAATCGTCATAAATCAATCCAAAAAAAAAAAAAAAAACAACAACGCAATAATTAATTTCAATTAACAAATCGACACGATTTCGCCGCTCGAATCTGAAAATGTGACGAATTTCTTCATTGAAAAAATAATTACAAAAAAAAAAAACGAAACGAAACGTATGCAATTATTGATTTTGCATAAAATTTGCATAATACGTACGCGCTATTCTGATTTATTAAATTAATATCGTAACATACATTTTTAGATGCGATCAAACGTAATTATTTGCAAAAATTTCAACAATGAAAAATCGTGATTTGAACCTCTTTTTTTTTTCACTGTTCGCACGCGTGCAATTACATCATGTGATTCGTCAAATATTTATACAAATAAATAGTTTTATGTTACGTCACTATATTCAATATATTTCCTATGTCATGATAGTAATTACAAAAAAAAAATTCATATATATATATATTACATAGAAAAAATATTATTATATGTATATTTTAAGTACATAAATCATTGTCTTTCCTAAAACCTTTTTTTTTTTCAATTTTCATCTCGCAGTCAAAAATAAAAATCTCGTTCCAAAAGGTCAATAACACAGTGTGAAAAAAAAATTGTTATTTATGTGTTTTAAGTTTTTACATTTATCTACGCCATTATTATTATACGGAAAGTGCATTGGTTTGTGTCATGTCATTGACATAAATTTCATTCGATAAATTTGCATATTTTCAAATTTTATGTCTTGACAAACAACTAAATTCTATTATATTTGTTTATTTTTTTTTTCTATACAATATATACCGTTTTTTTTAATACTGCATTATATTGGATAAAAGAATACTATCTAATTATATGACAGTAAAGAACGGTAAAAATCTTATCTTAATCTTAATTGGGCCACATATATTGTTTTCAAACTTTAAATGGATTACAGTATAACTTATGTTGACGATTTAGGAAGAAAATAAATTAAAGATTATTGCTTTTATCTATTGTTATCTTGAAACCAAAAAAAAAATGGTCTTTAAATAACTCATAGTTTAGTGAGTTGGTGGATTGCAAAATAATCTAGTGGGTTGAATAATTGCTGGTATTAAATTTATACACCCAGTAGGAAGATTTTAAATTATAGTTTTTATATTTTGATTTTCCATATTGTTCATAAGTGTCTATTGAACGATTAGTAAATATTCGTGCTTAAAAATATTATTAAAAAAAAACAGTTAAATTTACATATCGTTATTAATATGCGGTATTCCTAAGACATTCTAATACAAATAAATCGGGAACAACCGTTTTTAAGACTAAAATATATCGAGTTGTAATTTTCATTTTAAAAATATTTATATATTGTATAATAACCAATGTCATCATAATTATTCAATATCTAAAATTAGTATAAAATTTTAAAAATCATAATTCATCTATATATCATCATTCCGACGGATCGTTATAAATAAAATATAATATAATATAAATATAAAACGGAATTACATAAACACTACATATAAATGCGCTAGCAATTAAACAGTTAGTGGGTTTATATGCAACGCTAAATAACACGTTAGATGCGAAGTGCATAATGCGGCGTTAAATAGGTTACATGGGGTCTCATCGTTTCGATCGTATGCAACGGCATTGGCAGTCCGACATCGACACAAAACAGGCATTATATATAATATAAACACACTTATATATATATATATATATATATATATATATATATATATATATATATATATATATAATATGAAATATAAGCAACAGCAATACAAGTTCTCGTCTTGTATATACGGAGGCGATAAGTTAATTTTGCATAATACCGTTAATGGCGAGCGGTACGTTTCGTGGACCGTGCCCACGCCTCCACTGCGGCTGGCACACTTGCCGTATATATAATATAATATAATATAATACATTTTACAGCAAACCACCGTCACATTCCGATACTTCCGATCCAATTTGCAACGTTTTATTTCACATGAAACGTTGGAAAAATATGTATATATATATATATATATATATATATATATATATATATATATATATATATATATATATATATATATATATATATATATAAATTCTCAATTTTATATTAAAATATAGACTCGATAAATATTTTTTTTTGGTGCCGTTTAGTCATCACTTAGATAAATAAGAAAACTCGTTGCATGACGATGACTATTTATATTATTTTTTTGTAACGAATTTCCACACTCTTTCCGTATTAAATAGTGGTGAAAACTTTTTTTTTTTAAGTTTAAAAATTTGTTCGATAAATCCATATATTCTATATAATATCATTAAACAGCAGATTTATGTAAAATGTTAAAATATAAAATATTTTATATAATATTTTTAGTTTGGAGTAAAAAAATGGCATTAACTCTGCGAAACTTTTCGAGTTTAAAAGGCTAAATATGATAAAGATTTTTCTTTAAAAACATTCAATATTCAAATCATAAATATATGTATATAATTTTAAAATACTTTAAAACAGAATGAAAAGTATTAAACTATATATTTGAAAGTCACATAAGATATTCTCGACCTTGATATTCACTGTTGCATAAAAATCTTGATCTTTAGTTATATAACATAACAATATTATATTTCGATTATAATAACTAAATAATTTTAGTCATCTCTATTGTAATTATTTGTTTTCTATCTATATAATAACATATCAAATATACTACTTATTAATTTCTATTTCTTCCTGATTACTTAATGATGAAACAATACAAAATACAACATGCAATATATTCTTGAAATCACCAATAAATATAACAGAATGAAATCACGGACATAGAATTATTACGAAAATTTTGCGAAAGTTCTATAGCATTATAATGATTCTATTTAGGTTCATTCAAATTGATAAAATAGTTCTGATTAATGTGAAAAATATCTTAGATTAAATTATTATCTGATATGAAATTTATTGCTGCAACTCAAATATAAAGAATTTCTTGACTTATATTCATAATAATTAATTCATTCTGTTAACTGTATTGGAATAAATCAATGTTCCATTCGATTCTAGATTACGAATCATTAATACTATAATTAAAAATATGATTCTTGCTTTACTTTTAAATGTCTAAAATTATAAATAACCTTGGAAAAACTGCATTAGACTAAGGATATGAAAAAGCAGTGATAAATAGTTTCGCTATTCACTTAATGTCAATTATCATAATTAATATATTCTCACACCAAGGTGATTATATACATTCATTCATAAATATAAATGACCGCTGATATATTAATAATAAATAGCATTGATATGCGCGTTTAAAATGTCAACGAAAATGTTAAAAGATCGAAATTGAAAAGGAAACGAATATTCGAAAAAAAATATATCATAGTTAATAACCTTCGAAAATAGTAAATAATAATTTATATTTTCTACGTAATTTGTTAAGTGATATTTGCAAAAAAAAAAAAAAATGGAAAGTGCATTTTTTTTCGATTATATAAATAAAATATTATGCGCGTATAAATTTTTAATCAATAATTAGAAATTCCAATTAAATTTTATCGATTTTTATTCATAATTATACTAATATTTCACTTTTTCAGTTGCATTGCCAATTTACATAATCTATAATTGACGCTTTCATATTAGTAATCATTATACATAATTCGTCGCTTCTCAATCTTTTAATATATAGTAACAAAATATTTTTAAATATATATATATATTTTAAAAAATGAAAAAAAAGTGAATTTCTTTGATAGAAATCTAATCAACGATTAAATTAAAGTTGAAAAGGTTTAATTTGAAATAGAATACACACACACACACACACATCGGATGGATGGTATGCGATAACATCCGATGACAACACGACGTCGTTGAATATACTAGTAGTTCAGGTTCTTGTTGGTCAAATTGTGACCGTTACGCGGTCATATCACGGTTAAAAAAGATTATGAACTCGATTCGTTAACATTAGCGTACGCGTTAATTATCGTCATTACATTACACCGACACGACATTATATTATATATTTTTAAATAAATATTTTAGATTTTTTTTTAAATTAATCGCATAAAATTAAAAAAATTTATACAATGATATTTCAATGAATAGCATCGTCATTTCTCTCACATTAAATAACATATATACATATATAATGATCGAAATAAAAATGTAAAAACGTCGTAGAAATTTTGAATAATGTCACGTTTTTTCGACGATAAAGCCGCATTGAAGAAAATACTAATAATATGAAAAAAAAAGAAAATCCGTTAGAATAGATTCACCTTGCGCTTAATACGTATTGTACTTTGATTTATTTGAATATTTTCATACGATATATTCATTACTTTTACCGTATAATATAATAATACTTATAATAATAATAAGTTTCGAGTGTCACACGAAATAAAATTTATTTATTATTTGCATTATACTCTCTTCAATAAATAATATTTTTATTATAATCCCAATAAAATTCCTAGAGGAGATCTCGTGAAAAAATACTCGTTCGATTAAATAAAACATGATGATTAAAATTGTGTATACATAAATCAAATAAAACAATTTCATAAATATTATAATATATAAATCGGTGTCACTTCAGTTCTTATGAATTTCAGTTTTTTTATAAATTTACAATTCATATTATGTTATTTTAATAAAATATTTCAGTAAGGAATAAATATCTGAAAGTTGACTCGACATAACTTATAAAACGAGCTTTGACTCTAAAAATAAATTTATCTATTTTTCATATCCTTCATGATGAATATTAAAATACGTATTTAACACTTATATTTTTATATTGTTTTAAATATTTTATTATTCTTGAAACACACAGAGAGTTAGTTGTGAAGAAGATGAAGAAGAAGAAAAAAAAATTTGATTCATTCCATATGCTGAATATTTTTCTCGTGCCGCACTAAAAGAATTTTGATTAACACAATTTAGAATCGTGCGTGAAATTTTGGAGTAAAATATTTAACCGAAACATTTTGAAGATTTTTTTTTACTTTTAACACAAATTATTCAATGAAAAAAAATCGTTTCATGTCGAATTTACTTAGATTTCATTGTCTGAATCTTTCATAGAATTGTATTGAACTTAAGATAAATTTCATTGATTGTTTACATTTTAAAAATCGTTTAATAAAACTGAATAATATATATTAATATATTATTATATTTTAAGTTTCTTATTAATACTGAAGGCATTTTGGTGTCGTGCGTCAATGCTTACTTAATGTTTTTCCTATCTTGCGTTGTTTGAAAACAAGTTTTCATCGACGGTTTCACATTCCATCTACGTTCGACACGGATAATATGAAATTTTGCACGTACAACGATAACCGTTTAACAACCGCTGATTTTTCAGAGTTTTCCTTATTATATTCGCAATTGAAATTTTAACACAGCTGTGAAAATATTTCTAGCTAAAGTATGTTATAATTGAATATTTCAACTGTAACTTAATATGAAAATTTTCATACATATTTTATAATAATAAATCTCTAAATATATTTAACATTTACACATATTATTTTAAAATAATTAATGAAACTTGTATATTTTAATATAATAAAGTTCAAAGTTTAAACAAAATTATCAATGCAAATTGTTACTTTTATTCTATGAAAAAACTACATTCTTGCATTTTATACTATAAATATAAATTATCTTTCATTATTGATATTTAGATTTATTCATCTATAATCAAATCAAAAAATCAATTTTTATATTTTACAAATTTATTTCTTAATTTAATTATATATATAGTCGATTAAAATGAAAAATTTTATTTGCTATATTTAAAAATTCCTATAAGTTTATTATATGAATTTTCCTTTTAGTACTAAATTTTCATTAAACATTCATATTTTATTTCCAAAAAAAAAAAAAAAACGCAAAATTCGCATTCCGTTAAAAAATCAAGCGCCCACTCTTCAACCGACTTTTCTTCGTTATCAAAAAAAAAAAACGTTCATCAAAACTTGGCATAAAAAAAAGGCACCAAAGAGGTCCGGGGATTTCATTATATTTTCATTGTTGTTTTTATTATTATTTATATCGAAGAACAATTAAACTGGCAGTTTCCGTTACGTGTTATTACGCAACTGGAACACGACGCCATTAAGACTCGGCGAAATGTGCTCGTTTTTTTTTTATATCTATATTATTTTCATTTATATATGTATATATATTTGTATTATTATTATTTTTTTTTTGACAGAAGTATCCAAACTTTTGTGTAGGCGAAGCACGTCTAAATGAGAACCTTTTTTGTATTTTGTATTCGTTCCGAAATACGAACTACTTCTTTTAACGGACATGAACCGTTTAATTTCAGTTAGTTATTTCTTGTGTAATATTTGTGACAAAGAAAATTTCATTTTCAACCACATTAATAATATTTTTAAAAATTGTTTTCAAATTTTCAAAATATATTGATAATGTTTTATGAAATTGTTCTGAGCAAAATAAACAAGCAAACATATGCATTACCACTAGGTCATTATAAGTGTTACAAAAATCTACATACTTTCCTCGTGAATTATTTTTTTTAATACGTTTACTTTATCAGATATAAATTACTATTCGAAAATAAATATCTGTTACTTTTTACCGACCAATTTTAATTAATTATTCTTATTGTTAAAAATCGGTTCAAATAATTTTGTATAAAATAAACATTTAGTCATAAATTCATTAAAAAATCATCAAAATACATTTTCGCATAAATTTTCAAACTTTACACCGTTTTTATCCATTAAATAAATAATCAACATTATGAACTTAATAATATAATAATGACGTTGCTCGATCATAAAATGATAATATATATCAAACACTTTAATAAACTCGACTCGAACAAGATTTCAAAAAGAAACTTATTTTTTTTTCTAAATGATACACACTATTTCATTACATATTCAACTCGTGCTTAATCGATTTAAATATCGCTAAGCTTTTAATCGCTCTTCATATATATATATATATATATATATATATATATATATATATATATATATATATATATATATATATATATATATATATTCTTTTAAAATCGTCTACTTTTTACTGAATGATACGATCTCTAGCGCTGACTAATATGAAAGAAAATTTCCTACATTGTTTTTCACTGTTCGATACGTGATCGGAAATCGATCCTTAAGTGTTAACCTTTAGTGTACCGGTCCTTACAAAAGTGTTATGTGACCTCTTTTCGTTCGGCTGTTTAACTGTTAATTCGTACGCGTTGGCGTACATTCAACGGTTCGCGATCGGAATGCGGGATTAGCTTTTTTTTTTCAGCACTCTTCAATTGCTGAAAGTGGATTTGCATACGTTAACAGTGACACACATACACACGCATGAAATGCATAGTTTGTCAACATTTTTGCCAGCAATGCGAATCACTTTTATAACATTCCAAATAAAATAGTTTCAACGGATATTTTAACACATTCATTGCGGGGTCTCTCTTTTAAATTCTACCTATTTATTATTTTATATAATCATTCTAATATAAATATATAAATCTGAACTTTCACATTTGAATCATATATAATATATTTAACGATCATGACAATAAATTATTTTTTTCATTATGATTTATAGTATATAGTATAAGACGCATTGGCAGTAAATACATTAATTAGATAGAAATGAGGTTTTTAGGACTATTATTTTAATTTTTTCCTGATTGAATAAATATCTTTATAATTATAATATAATTAAATTATTTTTATTTTCGTCCCTAAAACATATATTTCAAGTTTTATTTAGAAAATATTATTTTTTAAATATATATATAAAAAACAAGTTTTTTATACTTATTATAAATATATATATATATATATATAATATGTATGAAGCAAAAAATATTAATATTGTCGTAATTGAGCAAATCGATATCCTATAATCAATATTTTTCAAACTTGTGTAAGCGCAAATAATTATTACAGTGCAATAAACTGTTATTACATTTACAGCAACATTGGAAAATATGACAGAGTTAATTGCGGTTAATGTGTAATTATCGATTCACGGTCGTTAATCGGTTAAATTACATTAAAAATCATATATTTTCATACACGATTATGAAAAAAAAATGGTAACGTACTTTTTAATTTTTTATATTTGTGACGATTTATTAATATTTCTTAGTCGTGTATCATTGAATATTTTGATAATTTGAAAAATTCTAAATTAACTTAAATAAATATTATATTCATTCAATGCAGGCTTTATAAAAAACGGGATTTTCCAGTTATATTCGTGGAAATAATAAAAATTATATTATTCTTAGAATAATCGACACGAAAACCACAAATTTATATTAAATAACCACTGACATATATTAAACCGATACGATTTCTTTCAGAACTGATTTATACTTTATTATAAAAAGATTAATATATATATTTATATATATATATATATATATATATATATATATATATTATTTTTATCATTATTATAATATAATATGTTCTTTTTTAATTTTTATTAATTAAAAAATAATAATTATAAAATGATCTATTTTAATTTGTTAAATTCACAAGTAAATGAAAATGTTATTAATTATCGATTTTAATCTAAAATATCGATTAAAAATTCCTATAATAAATACCTTTCATCAGTTACAAACGGCAAACCCTGATCGTCACTGCGTGTATTTTTAACAATATACACGTCGAATCGTCGTTTAAAACTTGACCGCATCGTACAGAAAAAGAAATAATAATAATAATAATAATAAATAGAGCCGTTATAACGGATTCTAATTGATAATTAGAAAATAATCATGATATTCATGAGAGTGCGACCTTAAGGTTTAATATTTTAATCGCGCCAAGTGCCAGATGCGATTTCCTGTAATTTTATATGCGCGTATGTTTTACTATATAAAATTACACATAGACCGAACATATTCAAGTGTGAATTTGTATAATAAAAAAAAAATAGTACGGTTCTGACATTCAAAATCGTTTCTTGTGAGTCATGTTTAGAAAGGACATGGACCTTATATACTATTCTATATTGCGTATGTATATAAAGTATGTGTATGTGTGTTTGTATATATCAGTTTGAAAATGCGAATGCATTATTATTGAACAAGATGACCTCTAAAATGCGAATACTTTTCCGATCACACTTGGTTTTTGAGAGGCACTGGTTGAATTCATAAAATTATTTAAACGAATCGATTTTCTCATTCACGATATTCATTATTGTTTATTATGAAATATATACATACCTTGAAAAATTACTATTATAATATATATAATATTTTATTGTTTATATATCTATTATTATTTATATGTATATCTTTTTTTCGTTATATTTTTAGCAGTTTATTGGAAAATAAAAAATAGGACATCGTTTAAATAATGATTGATCGCCGTGGAAAAATGAAAGGAAAATTCTTGAAAAACTAACTGTTAATATTGGGAAATATTTTTTTATATTTTTGTATATTTAATAAATTAGTATCAATATTTTTTTTAGTCTATAAATATAATATTCCACTTTTTTAATATTAATTTGTACATATATTAAATCGGACACATAAATACATTAATTTATATATCCTTTTTAAGACATCCGATTACATTATAAATAAGGATTAGAAAAAAATCTAGATCAATTCTATAATATATGCCTTCCTAAATATCAATTATTTTGAAATTGTTTTAATCGATTGATTTGTAATTAAATAAAATTTCAATCAACTTATTACATTATAAAGTTTGCGTGCAAATCTAATTTTTTTTTTAACATTTTTTATGCAATTTATACATATGTTTACATTGCCAAGCAACAATAAATAAATACGTTTGTTCATTGTAATATACAATAGAAATCGAGGTTAACTAGTTCGAAAGTAATTTATCTATATTTTTAAACTGTTCACTACTGACAGAGATAACTACGAGGCAAGTACGAGAGTTCATGATAAAATGTTGACATTCGAACACAATCGTCATTTTTTTCACATCGTATACACAAAAATCAAGTTTACACATCGAAATTGAAAAAAAAATGTATACGTAAATAATATAAAAAAATATTCATCAAATATCGAAATATGTGAAAATGATAATATGGAAAAATTGCGCGAAATTTAATCACATTCTCATCGCATACTCTTCGATTAATTATTTATATGACGCGATGCGAATGTGATCACGGATACGTCAACAGAAATGAAAACAGTTTTCATTTTTTTAAAGTTTTTTTTTTAATACAGAGAAAGGCTGTCGTCAAACGATTTCTCGATATTAGTGGCCTTTCTTGGACATCCATAAAGTGGAAGTTGATGACAACCGCGTCGCAAATATCGCTGTAGATATTCGTTTTATGTGTTGTGCGTGAAAATCGTGTATTTTTTTTATAATTAGTTCATGTATAATATATATATATATATATATATATATATATATATATATATTGTATATTTCAATAGAAATAAAATGTATATACGATTCTCAAATTGTCACTATTGTGATATTCGTGCGTAATCCTCGTATTACGATTTTATAATGGGATAAGCGTTGAGCCCATCAAGTCGAGCACGAAATTAGAAAGTCACGAATTAGACACAATGGTCGATCGTATTGTAGGGAAAAAAAAAGAATAATCGAAAGTCACCAAATATGAAACGGTCATGTTTGAAAAATAAATATGATTAACGGCTTCGAAAAAATGGAGTCTTGAAACGACTAGAGAAAAAAAAACGTTGATTTATACCATTTTTTTATATATAATTTTATAATTATCAGTTTAAACATATAAACTAACAATAGACTAGATGTTGAATTAATTTTAAAATAAGAAAAAAATATATATTTAATCAATTTTATAACAATAATATAAAATTCTAATGGGAAAATTTTTCGAAATAAAATATATACCCAGGATTCGAGATAAAAATGTCGACCGAAACGAAACAAACCACTAGTTTCAAGGCAGTCTTCTTATCTTCGTTTACGAATTAAAAATACAAAATTAAACAGTCCAATCTCTGAATAGCTTTAAAAAAAATAATATGATCATCACGATTATTTTACTGTTAATAAACATCGTAAAAATGCATCAAGTTCAAGAAGTGTTACCAGTTTCTTTACGCCGTATGATATTACTTGAGAATATTTTTAAGCATTGTTTTACATATATATATCTATTTGTCTTTTTTAGCACTACATAAGTAAATATTCAAGGGCATTTCTACGATGAATATTTATTATATTGAACTCTTTAACAGTATTATAATGTATTTATATTCTATTACGCTTCGATGGGAGAGTTCGAAAAGCGCAAACTGAATACCAAATCGAACAAGTCATCGTTGATGATTCAAAAGAATATTTTTACCGATGATCCTATAATATAATCAACCACCTTTTGTATTATACACATATTTTTTCCTCTGTTATTTTTTTTATATTATTATTATTTCATCTTATATATGTGAGATCACGACTGCATTTCAGTATAGTGGGATCCCGCACATTTATTACAACGTTGAAATGGAAAAAATATTTTTCAAGACTTCCTTGTTTTCTTCGTTAAATAAGAATTTATCCGTATTACGAAATGTTTTTCTTAAAAAATGACAATATGAAATGTACGGGAAATATAATAGGTCGTCATTGTTACGAACAATTGTTAAGAACAATTCTGAGAAATTAAATTGGTCTCATTTGAGTACAGCACGACAATACGTAGGATATTATTTATTAATAATGAAAAAAAATCGTAAAAATTCTTATCATTTTTTCCCCTTTTGTGTTTTACTTTATTATACTTATTTAACAGAATTATATATAATTAGTTTAAATAGATTTTTTTTATTTTGTTTTTCATGATCTAATCTAAATATACTAATAATAAATTGTCCATCATATGATATCATTATTTTAATGATAAATAAATCGTAAATCGAAAATAACTAGAGGAATTGATATAAAGCTAAAATAATTAATCATTTTTTAGATAAATCGATAAATTTATCACATTCCTATGTTGAATTAAATTAAATTAAATTATCACATTCCTATGTTGATAAATTTATCACATTCTAGAATTTAAATATACGCTTGAAAATTAGATGAAGAACTGACGACTCGTTTCGTAAACAATTCATTGCTTCAAATCATTAAAGAAAAATCAATTTACTTATAGCTATTGTATTGTAGATTTATTTTTTATTAATAACAATATATATACGGATAATTAAAAATAACAGTTTTTAGAATACATATTTTATAATTTAACACTTTTAAGTTATATAGTTATAGTTATATATAATTTTAATACAAGTTCAATATTGATGACCTACATATGCATATAAAAAAAACAAATTTATACTTTGACACACGTTTAATCCTATATTATAATATATATATAAACAAACACCAATTTTCAATTGAAAAAATATATAATCATATGTCAAACATAATAATTCTATACAATTCAATGTCGATTTTTAAAATATAGCACACACAATCATTCTAATAATACAATAAAATTTTTGTGAACCTTTTATATGTAACGAAATTAAACTTTCCCTTCGTTTTTGTTTCGATTAATATATATATATATATATATATATATATATATATATATATATATATATATATATATGTTATATTAGAGCGATGACTTGAAACAATTCCGTAGTAAAATAACTGTAGTTGATTTCATATAAAAAAAAATATATTATTTGTTCAGTGTAATGCTACACTAGTTTTTTTTTCCTATAAATTACATGGATTTTGTTCCAAATTCAATTTACTAGGTAATAAATAAAATATATAATATGTATAACTGTATAATAGAAAAATATATTTACTATGAAAAGAGATCGAAATACACTTTCGTTTAATATTATAAAATTAATTCGGTACAACATCAACCGATCGTAAATTATCACCGTCTCAAAAACGGTCTAATTATTTTGAACCACCATTTATCGCTTCGAAATCCGTGTCAAAATCTCGGATCACGTCGATATTTTGAATTAAAAGAAAAAAAAACAAACGAGACAAAAATCGATTTTATTTAATAGTTCTTTTTTTGTTTCTTATGGCAAAATAAAGTTTATGTAAAAGTGAAAATAAAACGGTGTCACGCAAATCGAATCGAAGGTTCAACTTGCACAATGAAGTTCTCGATTGTTTGTTTCACAATTACGAAGTGTGTGCATCGTTGCAAAGTTACATTTCATCGGTTGAATGACCAAGTATATACAATAATAATTATATATATATAAGATGGTAAGAATGCATACAAATGACAAGTATTATATAAGAATCTTTATTAACTCTTCAATATATCTTATAGATCATTGACAATTTTTAAACAATTTGTTTTATTTTCTAGTTTTGTAATCTAAAAATCTATATATAGTACATTTCAGTTACAATTTGGATATATATATATATATTGATTTATTTTTTGCTTTAAACAAAACGGTTAATGCGAAAACCTTTCATAAACATCGCCAAAAAAATAAATAAATAAGAAAAATAATAAACCGTTCACTTGTAAAGGCTGAAAAGTGTCCGATAACGGTTTTTGGAGAAAATTACGAAGTCGATGTTTGTCATTCATTTGTCATTGCGGCTGGTTGCTATTTTTTTTCTCTTATATATATATATATATATATATATATATATATATATATATATATATATATTATGTGGGAATTTTCGTCGGTTAATTGCCATCGCAAAATGTTGTACATCGTTTGCTTTTTGACCTAAAATCAGACGTCTGAATGGTTTTTGTAAATCGCTCTGACCAGAATACGCCTAATTTATAATATACGCAAAAATGAAACGTGGCTTCGCATTGAAAGAATGCGGTGACATAACAAACTCTGCAACAAAATTAAACCGCACTTAAGATTCGCGATTGTAATTTTATTTTATTTTTTATAATGTTGCCTTATCTCAAAAGATATTTCATTAGATGAAGCTCGTTTCTCAAGATCTTAATCCTTCAGATTTAATATTTTAAAATATATAATCATTATTATAAACTTTTCTGATTATATGAAAAAAATTTTACATCTTCTAATATATATTAAAACTTATTTAAAGATAATTCTATACTGAAAACAACTTTTTAATTTATATTATATCTTTTTCTTGATATATGATATTTGCAAAAATATATATTTAAATCACAATTTTAAATAGATACAAACGACATTCGGTAGACGTGAATCATAGTTGATGACTTTTATACATATATGATTCTATAGAATACCACAATCGATAAAAGAGGTCACGATCGTTGATCATGACTCCAAACGGAGACATGACTCTAGCACGATGCAACATTGTCCAGGTAAACAATTATCGTAATTTGTCAATCATTTTCGCGATGGTGGAAAATAATTGCGAAGGTATCCCCCTTTGAATTGTTCGCACGGAGACGAAGAACCGGCTTCGATCACGTCCTCCATCTCCAATGAACCGATGGATGATGCCGATATCTGAAGATCATCTCTAATATTTGTTACTTTAACATCGCGTCACGAATGCAAAAATATCCATTATTATCTTTGATCATATTCACATAATCGATTCTGTGATAAAAACGATTACTTTTTATATGAATAAAAAAAGATTCATAGTAGTAAATGATATAGTGTGATATTTAATGTCAAAATTGTGTACTCAAATAATCATTACACGCACAATAAACTTGTATCTATTTTTTTTTTAATTCTCGTTACAATATTCGTTTTCGATTCTCATTCATCGAATCGACTATTCATAAAAGTGATATTTAAGTTTTGACATTAATCACTTCGATATGTTTGATACAACAAATCAAAGAGATTTCACTAAAATGTGTATGTACGTGATTTTTATTCACGAAATTAACATTGTATTAATAATTTCACTGATAATTCCGTCAATTTTGCAACGATTTTTTTCCGTTAACTTATTGCCAAATTATAACTTTGAAAATATAAATGCAATTTATATATTATAACAGATTATTATTACGATTTATTTTTATATATAATCAATACTTTGTTGTATAGTTAATGATACTTGTGTTAATTTCATACTTAATATCACATATATTTTCGGTATTATTATATTTACTATTTATAATCCAAGTATATGATGAAAACTCGTAACCTGACCGCCTTTGACCATATTTACTAAGCAACAAGACACCAATTTGTCATGTCTTCGAGTAATGATTTAACATCGTCATCGGTATGTTTAGCAGCAATAGAAGCAGCAGCAGCTACAGCAGCAGCATTAATGACAAATCGTCGAGACACGGAGTAAGTGTAATTACCTGAGTTTTTCCGCAAGTGTCGTTTGCTATTTTTTTTTCTCTTCATCCATTTTACTTCTTCCATTTAACGAACGATTATATTACTAGGAAAATGCATTACGCACCGCATCCGCCTTCCGTAGTCGACTTTCTAAATCTTCCGCACTGTCCTCGGGGTCCTAAGGTTGATCACCTCAAATTGATATGAGCAAAACAAACAAACGTGAAAGCCTTTTTTTTTTCTTTTTTTTTTTTTTGCTTCTTCAACAATCGATGCGTACCTTACAGGTGTATGTGTTCAAGTGAAACGCAACCTTAATTTGCTAGTGCGCCACATTTTTGGCACAGAACTTAGGGCTGTGATGTTAAAAGTAATATAAAAATGCTGATTCTATTATCATATTACACATATGTAATAAATATTATATAAATAAATTTTAATTTTATATTATATTATTATGATATCGTCTTCCATTTTTCTTTCATTATAAAATGCATATCATATTTTTAGTATTAAAAATAATTCGAATTTTTTTTGTAAATTTTTATTGAGCTTTATCAAGATTTTTGTGAATGAACTGATAAAGTAGATCTTTTTTCTTTGATTACATTCCAAAATAATAATTCTAAAATCAACCAAAAATCTACAAAACACATTTCTTTGCATAACGAGAAGCTTTTACCGATACATTTTCTTTTTTTCATGTGAACTATTCAATTACTCTGATATATACGATCACGAATTTTAAATATTTTTACACATAATATGGTGTAATATATAATGCATGCCACATATAAAAAAAAACACACACACACACCGTTCACTCGGAATGATTTAAACGCTCTATTACATTATATTATATAATACGTACATTTACATATATCAAAAGCCTAAATCCACAACGTTAGTTAAGTGAAAAATGTAATTCTCTTTTACATAACAAAATCGCAGCCCTGACTTCGAATCGTCGATCCTCGTCGTCATCATTTAGAAAAAGAAATTAAAATAATTATTCACGCGTGAACATCAATCGAGATACAATCGAAATTTTGTCCGCTTAGATTTATTGGCATTTTTATCGATCGACCGACTCGGCTTTGATCATCGTTTTCTCGCTCGCAAAAATCTGGGTCGAATTTTTTAATTTCGACTTTTTTTTAATAAGTATTTATATTTTTTTCTATATATATATAGCAGAAAAATAATTGATTGCATTAATCGAAGTACCAATAGTTAATAATTGTGTTAAAATTATTAATAGTGCGTGTGCAATTATGGCATTCGCTTAATGACACGCATGAAAAATCGATGAATCATGAAACGTTTTATCGCCAACTTTGCAATTAAATGAAATTATATATATATTTTCAACACGTGTCAATTAAATTTCAATGCAAAATATCTGGAGATTTTTATAATAATTTAAAATATGAAAAAAATGTATTAATTTCATTATTATGATGTATTAGTGAAGTTAAATATGTTTTCTTAGAATTGATTTAGTATTGGAAGATTTTTAAAATCATAATTTTTCTATATAAAACTGGATCACTCCATATATAAACAGCTTTTTAGCTTTATACTTTCTGATAGTCTCAATTTTCATGATGTGAAAGAAAAGCTTATTTAAGTTTATATATATATATATATATATATATATATATATATATATATATATATATATATATATGACTAAAAATCGCTGATATCCGTTTTGATCATCGTCAATACAAGTATAGATTTCACCGGGCGCACAAAAGGCACAAACGCATCGGAACGAACGACCGTCAGTGAGTCATAAATTTTCGTAATCGTCGTCATAGTCGCGTCTTCCGAAGAAATCTTCCGGCGATTCCGACTCAGGTCCGATAACGGAATGAAAGTCGGATATAGTCGGAGCGAAATGAGCAAGACCGGCTGCTGGCCGTGCATTTTCTCGAAAGTTTCCCGTCGAGCGAAATAATAACAACGACGACTTTCAAGGCCGTAAAACGCTTTATATATATATATATATATATATATATATATATATATATATATATATATATATATATATATATATATATTTCTATGACCGATTCGAACATGTAATAAAGACACTACGTACGAGTTTCTTTCGCGACGATCGCTTCACCTCGTTCGAAGACTTCTTCATCATCGTAACAGTCATCTTTCTTTATCGTAGTCATTCTCGATTTTTTGACTGGCGTGTGCGTTTGATTGTGGGTCGCAAAATTTACCGCAAGCAAAATTTAGATTCCTTTGAAAAAAAAAATATTCGATCCACTTGTTATTCTATTGTGCGGAACGATGATTTTGATTCATAAAATGCTTTCTAAGTTTTTTATACATTTTTTTTTCTCAATAGATATTTGCAATTCATTCTTCTGATACATGTCTTTTACATATAATGAGCTCGTAAAGTCTTTTAAAAATTCATATAATTATGTATTTTATGTCTATATATATTTATACAGTATAAAAAAAATTGACAATCAATATTAAAAATTATCAATATGTGCAACACAAATAATCAAATAATAAATGATTTTAATAATTATTGGGTAAACTTTTAAGATAAATCCTATTATTCTTCTAAAACAACAAAATTATTGAAGCAAAAAAAAACTACATAATTTTAATACTACTTTTGTTAATTATTATATATCTATTAGTAGAAACATTTATATTTCATTAAAAATATTTAATTTTAAAATCTCCCAATATTTATTTTTTATTTTATTAATATTCTAAAATCAATATATCTTTTATAATTATTTAATATAAGAGTATGTATGAAAGAAATAATACACCGTCTTATATAAACATTAAATCATAAATGTTTACAATAATGATCCATCTAATATGAAAATTTTATATTACATAAATATATACAGATATATTGTTCTTATTTATGATAGATTGCGTTTTAATTTTATATAGTTATCAATTATATACCAAGTTTGTCCATTGAACGGGTATACAATATTTATTTTATTAAACTCCAATATATTTATTCGTTTTCCATTGTTAATATTCTAACCATATATGTAATAATTATCAAAAGATCTAATAAAGGAAGTTTTCCCATAATGTTGACTCATCAAGCGATTCTTTCTATAATAATTCACATAATATCGCAATTCAAAAACGGAAAAAGACGTAATCAATCGATTAAATCATTTCCTGTGTGTGTGGTTCAAAAACGCTTTAGCCTATCATGAAAATGTGCAAACGAGTATGGAACAATTTTCCAATATCTATATGATCGGTCAGTAAAGTGAAAGTAACCAACAAAAAAGAGAATTTTAAATATGCTATATAGATTTTTTTTATATCGATCCAAATTCATAATAAAATCAACGCAAAGTTTTTAAAGACTACGTTTTTCAAAATTTACTATCTTTTTTTATTTTGAGATAAAATTTATCTTATATAATCAAATTGTAGAAAATGATATATAAAATTGGAAATTACAATATGTTGAATGATAGTTCGATGTGTTAACCGCAACGCCATAAAATTGATTACCGCTTAGAAAGTGTCTTTTTTAAAAAAAAAAAATAAAAATCTAAACGCGTATTGCCACTTGAAAAATATTCTTCTTACGTAATGTCCACAGATAACGCTAACAGTTACATGTGTCCGAAATACGCTTTTACTGTGACCGAAGACTGACGCGAGACTTGTTAATCAAAAGTGTTCACGTCCGAAATTCAAAACTGGTATTATATTATGTATATATAGTTAGTTACCATGTGGAAAGACCTGATCCAATCGACTATCATTGTACCGTTAGAAAACACCTGCGAAGAACACCTAATTCCATCATAAATCCAATAACCCATCAAACGTTATGAGCGGAAGGACCGCATATTACGTGAAATACTTTCTTCGTGCGACATCCGCATATTTCTTCATATACGAAGAACCGACTTAATCGTTTATTAAGCCTATTAAAATTGATTATGATCTATCTGAAATAACTCTTAAGACTTCTAAAGATGTTTTAGATATTGACGCACTAAACATATCCTTCAAGGTACAACCAAGTCGTCTTCTAATGTCAAAGTTTCAATGCCAAAAATGCAATCCAGTTTGTGGTTACATAGTTGCAAACTAATTTAAGGTAAAATATCTTATCTCTATTTGAAAGGGTATCATTTTATATATCATAATATTACCGCGTATCGAATTTTCGCATTAATCTAAGTGGTGACCAAACGGCATCATTCGAGTGCAAAGGGTTAACATAATACATCACATCAATCACCGATGTGAATCAAACGAGTACTTCAATTATAATCATATATTTTTCGGTCCAAATCCTTAATAGAATTATAACATTACTCGCGTTAACAACCTGCATTTATTTTCACATAAAGTCACAAAACTAAAAAGGTTAAGCTCGGATGGATAGAGAGCCGCGAATAGTCCTAATCGAACTTTGAAACGTACCGGTTTTGAAGAACACGTGTTCTTCGAGCATTGTTCCATGTTTCATTCTTCAAAAAAAAAATTTTTTTTTTACTTATACACATATATATATATATATATATATATATATATATATATATATATATATATATATATAATATTCACAATGTTCGGCACTTGTGCGATCGGTTAACGACCACACCCTCGAGTTATAACTTTCTCTTCTTCGAAAATGCTGCGATTTATGAAGTACATGACGAAGAAACAAACTCTTGCCGAATGATGTTTCTTTTTTTTTATCTTGATTATATATATATATATATATATATATATATATATATATATATATATATATACATTTCAATTAATTAAAAATGATATAAAATTAAATTTTTTTAATATTAAAACAAATTCATTTTATCAATTTCAATGAGTTTTAAGTAATTTCCAAGTATTTTTATTAAATTTATTTGATTTCAATTTTGTGAACCAATTGAATATGTCGTTAAGACTATTTTTTAAATATTTTTCAACTAATCGGCTACTTAAACTAACTATTAATTTTACTCAAAGTAGATAATTTCTAATTTATTTATATATATTATGAATGGATTACTAGCATTCCATTATTAATATCATATATATTTTCTTCTCGATCTTCCACTATTTCTTTCAAGAGAAATAAATTAATTCAATAATATGAATATCCTGTAAAACAAATTTCCTTAAGCATTACAATATATTGATAACTATAATATAACTTTATGCAGTTGGAAATAGTTGTTTGTTTCCATTTTAGACTCAATCCACTATCGTTTCAAATAGTTTCTAATTTCTATTTACTTTCCTTGAAAAGATTAGTCTACATTTTCTCATGAATAACTATTTTCTTTCGCAGTGTCTATTTAATTCTCATAGTCAAACTTCATTAATATTTCTTATATATTATATGCATATATAAATGATTACATCCTTTCAAAAAATCCACAATGGCCTTTCGGCTCAAGTTAATGATCATTTTATGCGAATCTAGAATATATGAATCATTACTCAATATCCTAAAGAAACACATGCTGCGACAATAATTATGGTGGTTGGCTAAGAAACAGCATGACTATTACCACATATCAATGCTCATGTAACTTATTCAGTCACGAGATGTATTGAATCCACATAGATGATCAATTCTGTGAAGATAAATCCACATAAATGGAAACCGATACAACTAAACCGCAAAAACATAAATTATTTATAAAACAAGGAAATTACATTATTTTAAGATGTAATACTGATTTCATGAATATATATTATAATCTTAACGATTATATTTAAAAGTACTAAAAATATCTAAAACAAATTGTGTAAGAAATATTTATAACATAACATTAATAAAGAAAACTGAATTTTTGTTTTGGTTTATATAATATAATAGAATGAAGAGCAAACAGATATACATGTAATGTTTGATGCTATCACAGTTCTTTATAACAAATATAATATATTCTGAACCATTTACATATTAGAAGTCTTTATGGCGTCTGTGACATTGAATCAAGAAAGCACTACATGAATATTTAAATATCGTACAAATTTTCATCTCTTACATAACTCATTATGGTTAAATTTCTTTGTTATATGTTTTTTTTTATTTCAATTATTTCCTCACATTTTTGTCGATTTGAAGATATCTTTGGATTATTACATAAAATACACTAGCGTTACACGTGTTAAATGCGAATTATTTGTGGAGAAAGCGGTTAAAACAATAACGGCCATTCGTAACCAGTTCTGGTTAGTTTTCTGTGGATGAGGGTCATACATTATGCAAAGTACGCTCAAACGTTTCTCCCTATTTATTGTTTGCCCTCTTTAATAATAATAATAAAAAAACATAAAACAATTTGCATTTCCTTTTCATATTTGATATGAATCAATTATCATAGAATTTAATTCTATATATATATATATATATATATATATATATATATATATATAGAATTAAAGAAGGAAGGACAATTGTCTATATAATTCAAATTACTATACAGATTTATTTTATTTTATATATAGTTTATAAATTTATTCTTAAATATTCGATATATTTTAAATTATAAAATTTAAACAATATAAACATATTCAAAACTAAGTAATGAAAAAAAATTGACTTCATAAGTTAATGGTTTAACAGATTGATTTATATCGCCCACTTTAAAAGTTATTACATAGAATTCAAAATATTCCTTTTATAAGTCCGCTTTTTATAAAGCACCTGTTTTATATAATTCTTTGCGTGTTTTGTTTAAACACGACGTTGTTTAAATTGTAATCTTGAGGAATTAAGTGGATTTTAAAAACCATTACACACGATTACTACCTTCACTTTCAAGATACACATATTTCAAGAAGATATTACTCATAATTTAAAAATATTGCGACAGCTTGTTTAAATGCCTCAAATGATTTTAATCGTTATTACATGTTTTTAATATGACCGAAATTATATAAAGATGTGTCTTTCTCTTCTTAGAATTTTTATTACAAAAATAGTATTTTATGTTATTTATGGTAAATAGAATCAATCTCACTGTTAACTTGTTAGGTTAGGTTAAGTTTTAGAGTATCAAATTGTTAGATTAGGTTATGTTTTTTCCTGAAATCTATATAAACATCATTATTTCAATTTCAATGAATATGAAATGATTATCTATTTTTTTTATAACATCCAGAACTATATTACACAATGCACGATGATAATCGACATGTATGACGATTTCATCAGATGTCGAAGAGACATTTCTGCGACAACCGCAGTCAATAATAACAAACATAAAACGCGATACTGCAATCGAGTTACGATTTTACTTTTCTTAATCGAGGTCGTGTGAAATTTTCACATATCCGCAATTGTGAACTTCCCTTATATTGCACAATTAATTCTTTCACACGAGGCCACCCGTCGAAGTGCAAAGGCACAACGAAATCGACGATCTCATATCACAAACTCTTGACAAGAATCTTACATTCTGGAGACAATATTCATGTCCTAGAATGAAAGGATAATTTTTTTTACAACTATCTTCCATTTTGATCTCTTCTTCAATTAATTCATAGTATCTAATATTTTATTATATGATATATAGTATCAAGATTCTAACTTTTTCATATCTTATTTTTTTCATCTTCATATTTGTATTATAGTTTATTGCTAAAGCAGCCATCAAAAATAAATCAATATGATACAAATCTATTGACAAAAATATGACAAATAAGCTATTTCACTCAACCTTCGCCTACGAATTTTGCAGGTGTTATTTATTATTGGGCAACAATACTCATGCGTTAAAACGTGTTTTATATCCCTTCACATTTTTTCGCCATTATTATTGAGCTACTTTTATCTAACGTCGATGATTTTTCTTCTGATAGAAATACATATACGCAACTAATAAATTATGTGTGGCTTTTAAGTAGAATCGATCTTTTTTTTACGATAAAATATTTATGAATAGTAGTTAAAAAAATCATAAATTTGATTTAAAAAGTGAATAATTCATTATTGAAAAAAAAACAAGCTATTTATGGTATATATCTAGCAAGAAAGATGATCACTGATATTTAAAAAAATGTTTCATTTCAAAAAATAGAGAAATAACTAATATATTTCTATAAATTATACTTGCAATTTACAAATTATAGTTGAAAAAAGTTTTTTTTTTAATTTTATAATTCTATTCTCGATTACATTATAACAACATGAATGTACAAGTATCAATGTCAGAAGTTCTGATGTTCAGACATGGATACAAAAAAAGCGAATACAGGCATCAGTCTTAAATTAAAAAAAAATAGCATCAATTTTCAATCTATGAGTTCTTTTATTATTTTTATGACAACATATCATTTGACCTATACAGAAATCATGGAGGCGAAATCGACGCCTTTTATAATAAAAATTCAATTCAATTCAATTGACTGCTTACAGAATCATGTTTCATGTATTAGAAACCAATAATGTAGAATAAAAATTTAATCTTTAATACTGTAACTAATGAAAATATAGCCAAAATCGAGATAATCCATCACGTTAAAGAAGCTCCTCCCACAGAGACTCATCCTTGATTGTCAATCATTCAACCAGAGGTGGGTTACAGACAGTTCAACGTGTGTCAGCACGCCTTCACAATACAATATGTTATTCCATCATTTCATTATTGTTTCCCACAGAACCTGGTCGGCTTGTGGGAATAATTGTGGAAGCAAAACAATCGCATTTTCGGCTCTTATGATCATACATCGTGTGATACGGAGGCAAATTGCTCGCACTCGACTCACTTACAAACTCAAAGAGTACCATTTTATAAATATATTTTTATACATATATGAAGCAATCTATATGAGGCAAGTTGTCCAAGCACATTGTTTAATACTTTTGTTTCGTTTCGTGATTGGTGTAACTTAGTGCTCTTACGACAATTGAGCACAATTCAGTACTTCGCATACTGAAAATCGACTTCAAAAAATCGTAAAAATATAATAGCAATATACGCGTAACTATTTCGCAAAATTATATTAAATTATATAATGTAATTATTAATCTGAACGATAGTAATGGACTACGGCGTTCCGTTGTTCATATCGTGTTATTACGAGGTATTTTTATTTTTATATTAACATAGCATTCCTCGAAGGCGTATATAATTCGTATTGAAATTACTGGATAAGGTGAATAATCGCTTCCTCTATGTTTGTTTAAAAGCGACAATGCCGGAAAATATTAAATGTTGAAAGTAAAACGCTTTATTATAAACGGCGGATATTTAAATTCCAGCAGCGCAAATAACCGAAATCAACGCGTTTATCCACTGTGAAAGTTAAAATTGAACGAAGCTCATGTAACTCTTCGTCTTCAAGCATATCAATTTGTGGCATAGTTTTTTTTTTATTATTTTCTTTCTGCTATGATACTGTTCTATTTTACTTGATTCAAATAAGTGTTTCGTCTGTTTTCATAATTAAATTTGATTAATAAGTATTATTTGTGAATATGGTATATAAATTAAAATTTTTCCAACTTATTATTTAATCTAAATACTTTCTAAATTTCATAATATATCATGGAAACTCTTGTAATATGATTAATATTAAAGATATTTATCTAATCAAATATTTTACATTTATGTGACTTTTTCTTATAATACACATATTGAAAATGACTACTCTTATTGATAACACTCAGAAAAAGTCCAACATTATTAAAAAAAAAAGTAATCTTTTTAAATTGTATAATTATATATTCTTTAGACTCATCAGTTCACTTAACATGTGATATTACTAATAATATGTACTCAGATACATTAATAATATGTTCAATATATATTTCATTTCTTTTATTTATTATTTATAATATATTAAAACTTTTTTAATTCAATATTTTGCAAAACAACCATTAAAAAAATTAGCATTTAATCACAGACGTCTCGCCATTGACCAACCTTCGCCTCGGCCACAACGAACTTGTATTCCGCTGGTCGAAATAAAAAATGGTCCATAAAATTTTAGCTCGTTTCGAAAATGCATGCAGCCTTCGAACAATTGCGCGTTCTTCACGAGACTTCGAGGTCTGTTTTGTCTCGATTTTAAGCTGGTTTGTTATTATTGTTGGTTAAGGAATCGTCGCCAACATTCACTCTGTGCTGCAACGTGAAGGCCGCAATCCAGCTGCTGCTCGTTCCTATATATTATAATATATATTTATATATATATATATATACACTATTGTCGACCGTCATGCAAATGAACCAAGTTCATAACTACGACTCACACCCACACGAGAAATGTCAATCTTTTACCTCGTGAGCTGCATAATTTTAATGCTAATGAACCGAAAATATATTCGTGTAAAAATAATTATGAATTTATCACTATTTCCATTTCGGTTAACTCGTTGAAACGTTGTAAGATAGAAAGTTTTCATTACCATGTTTTCATGTTCTCAATTGCTTACACATGTGCTTCAAATTTATCTTTCTATTAATCATGTTTATGCTTGAAAGTACAATTTTAAAAATAAATTGCATGCTAAATTTTCAAAGTATTAAAAAAAAACTACAAACGAAATTGTAATTTCCCAAGCAATACATCTCGATACAATTCCTTTTATATAAATTTGGCAAGAGTCACGGGTTACTGGGCTATTAGATAAGAAGGTCAAAATCTCTAAAAAAGATGAGAAAATACCAACTTTATTTACATCTCATATAATCAATTTTAATAGATATGGTATCTATAAATAATATACTTAATTATCGTAGAACTATGAACCTCATTATACAAAAATCAGATCAAACTCAAAATATATATAATTCTACCGATTTATTAATAGATAAATAACTTTCAAATATATGAAACAGTCAGTCAAATAATTTAGCTAACAATAAGTTTACATCAGCTCGAGGCGAACTTGTGACATTGCGTACATTAATTATCAAGTAAAATGCAATTACAAATTTGACACGCAACAACTTAATAATAACGTCGCGGAATCAACAATTATATATATTATATGAAAAAAAAGATCTATCTGTCGAAATCGACTAGATTATAATCAATGAGAAAAATATTTGCGAACACTTCAAATGACTACGATAAGGAAATCACCTCCGTGTCTCTCTTTCATATAGCGACCCGATGTAAAACTAGTTAGTTACGCAAGAAATAAACACGAAATATTTATTGAGTAACTGTAGAGTATTCAGACTCATTAACATTCGTACATTTGGACTTTTTCTTTTGCTTGTACCATTTAATGCCGTACTGTCCTCATTTTTCCTATACGTCTCTATGTGGACGTAGAAATATAGAGAACAACCAGAGAAAACGACGATCATTAATAATAATCAATATGCGGTCGCATATCTATCCGCCTATGATATTATCGAATGCTAATCAAAATAATAAAAATTGGTATAAGTGATTCAATAACTGTAATAAAATGTAATACCGATATGATGAATAATTTTCATCTAGCGTGCACGTGTCAAGAGTGATATAATTGAATCACGCATCAAAACTTTCGTTATTTTCACAATATAATATAAAACAAAATTATTTATAAATATGAAAAATATTTGCATTATTTTACTATTAGATTTTTACAGTTACTAAAAAAAAATAACTAATTAACTTTTGTGGTAAGATCAAATATTCAAATAGTCGACAATAACATTCATACATTTATAATTTGTGTGAAATATTTTGATCGATTTTCTTTAATGAGTTTTCTTTAGAATATATATAATATTATAAAAACAGTCTAATAATTTAACAAAACTGCATAAAAATAAATATAACTCACAGATTTGCTTTAATATTTATTATACACATGTAAATTTAATAATGTGTCTTCATATAAATACAGTTTTTCTGACCCCTTTATAACTTAAAAAATAACAACTGAAAAAATCCATAATTTAATTTGAAATCAAATTATGTTCTCATATAGTAATCAGATATATTTTTTTCATTCAGTATACTCCATTGAATAACTGTTACCATTCATCAGATAGTCGAGTCATAAAATATTATATATTAAGTTGTATACACATAGAACCAAAAAATCAATTATTAATCATTCGAATAACTGTCTAACTGTTATTTTTTTCGTTTTTCTTACAGGTTGGGAACTGAAAGGCTTGCACTGTTATAAAATTTTCAATATCAAACATTCGTGGGAAAAAGCGGCCGAATTATGCAAGAGGTATATTAAATTGTTTATATGTTTAATTTGACCTCATACTGTATATTGTTTAAACGTGATATTTTTAAATCGTCACATCCAGGTACGGAAGCGAGCTAATGGTTGTAGAATCTTATGGTGAAAACAATATGACAGCTCGTATGGCCAGTGGAGTTGGTCCGCATTACTGGATAGGTTTGTTCTCTGTAGACGATCTGAGAACCAATACTCTAGAATCAGCTGCCGGTGCACTAGTATCACAATATGCTGGTTTTTGGGACTTAGAGCAACCAAATCCAAGAGCTGGAGAGTGCGTAGATGTGACTCTTATGGGTGATCAACAGTCATGGGAACTGACAACATGTGAATCTTTGTTGCCATTTATGTGCCGAATGAGTGCTTGTCCTACCGGTAAATATTAATTCACTTTTTGTATGTTTGTTTTAAAGTTGTTTCATTATTTAATTTCTTTAATATAGGATCGTTCCACTGTTCAAATGGAAGATGTATCAATGCAGAATTCAAATGCGATAAACAAGACGATTGTGGAGATGCATCAGACGAATTAGATTGTCCAGCAAATTGCCATTATTATATGGCTAGCAGTGGTGACGTAGTCGAAAGTCCCAATTATCCTCATAAATACCCTCCACTTAGCGATTGTAAATGGACACTAGAAGGTCCACAGGGACATAATGTTGTACTCCAATTCCAAGATTTTGAAACTGAAAAAACATTTGATACAGTTCAAATTCTCGTTGGAGGCAGGACTGAAGATAAATCCGTTAATTTAGCTACACTATCTGGAAAACAAGAATTGTCTAATAAATTATTTGTTTCCGCATCAAACTTTATGATTATTAAATTCAGTACAGATGCATCGGTTGAAAGAAAAGGATTTAGAGCATCATGGAAAACGGAACCATCAACTTGTGGCGGTACGTTAAGAGCAACACCTCAGGGTCAAGTTTTAATTTCACCTGGTTATCCAAACCATTATCCAGGAGGACTCGAATGTCTTTACATAATCGAAGCGCAACCAGGAAAAATAATTACTTTAGAAATAAATGACTTTGAATTGGGAATTGATAGAGATTATTTATTAATTCGTGATGGATCAACTCCATCAAGTCCTGTTTTGGCTAGGCTCACAGGATCGATTGCAGATAATCAACGCGTTGTTATGTCAACTTCCAACAACCTTTATTTGTATTTCAAAACAAGTTTGGGCGATTCCAAAAAAGGATTTAATATAAAGTATTTGCAAGGTTGTAAAGCCAATATAATTGCAGCAAACGGAACCATTACATCGCCTGCTTTTGGACTTACAAATTATCCTAGTAATCAAGAATGTATTTACAGTATCAAAAATCCAAAACGCAGGCCCATTTCACTTAGATTCGATGACTTTACTATTCATAAATCAGATGTTGTACAAGTATTTGACGGTTCCAGTACAAGTGGTTTAAGACTTCATTCTGATAATGGATTTGTAACCAGACCGAAAATAACATTAACCGCTTCGAGCGGAGAAATGCTCATCAGATTTGTATCTGACGCTTTACACAACAGCAAAGGATGGCAAGCTACATTCTCAGCAGGTGGTTAACTATTATATAATAAATAGATTTTATTCATGAAATCAGTAATCAATTATATATAACAACTGTACACAATTTTTTTTAGATTGCCCGCAATTACAACCTGGAATTGGCGCTTTAGCATCAAACAGAGATACCGCCTTTGGAACAACCGTAACATTCTCTTGTCCAATGGGACAAGAATTCGCAACAGGAAAAGCTAAAATTACTACAACTTGTATGCCTAGTGGAAACTGGTCGATTACATACATACCAAAATGTCAAGGTTCAAATACTCTTCATTAATAAATGCATATTTTTTTTAGTTTATTATTTATTGGAGTTATTGTAATAAATATATGATTTTTACAGAAGTTTATTGTGGACCCGTTCCTCAAATTGATAATGGTTTTTCAATTGGTTCAACAAATGTAACATATAGAGGTATAGCAACATACCAATGTTATGCTGGTTTTGCATTCCCAACTGGACAACCCGTTGAAAAAATATCTTGTTTGGCTGATGGTAGATGGGAAAGACAACCTTCATGTTTAGGTACTATACAAAACAATCAATGTGTTTTTCTTTGTTTATTCATTTAATAAAAATATTTATTTTTCTACCACAGCATCACAATGTGTTACATTGCCTGATGTGCCACATGCAAATATCTCAATATTAAATGGAGGAGGTCGAAGCTATGGTACTATTGTAAGATATGAATGTGAACCTGGTTACATTCGTAGCGGAAGACCGGTACTGCTTTGCATGAGTAACGGCACTTGGTCTGGAGAAGTTCCAACCTGCTCTAGAGCAATTTGCCCTAAATTCCCTGAAATCAAAAATGGATTTGTCCTAGATTCATCTAGAGTCTATTTATATGGAGACGAATTACGCGTTCAATGTTATAAAGGATACAAACTTATCGGTTCTAGTGTTCTTAAATGTGGTACAAATCAAGAATTTGAAGAGCCACCACGTTGTGAAGGTTAATAGATACCTTTTACGTTAATAATAATTGAAATAATATTAATACTAATATTTACTTTAATTACTCTCTAGATATTAACGAGTGCTCCAGTAGTCAATGCGATGTAGCATCTACAGAATGTAAAAATGTGCCTGGAGGTTTCTCGTGTACTTGTAAAGATGGCTTTTTACCAAGCTTGGAATGCAGACCAGTTGGAGATCTTGGTTTGATTTCTGGTGCAATTCCAGATGACTCAATAACTGTATCAGCATCTGAAATTGGCTACACTAAGGGAGTAAGTAATCCACTTTTTTATAAATAGATAATATATTACATGATTAAAAATAAATTATTTTTTTCATAGATGGCACGATTAAATAATGGAGGTGGATGGTGTGGAAGTAATGTAGAAGCCGGAACAAACTGGGTTTTACTTGATTTGAAAGCACCAATGATTATTCGAGGTTTTCGTACAAATAGTGTTATGAGAGCAGATGGAAATATTGCATTTACATCCGCCGTTAGAATTCAAGTATGTTTGTTTAATATATAATATAATATTTTTAATTCCACTTTCATGAATATTTAAGGTTAATTATAATTTTATTTTTAGTATACAAATGATTTAACCGATGTATTTAAAGATTACACAAACCCTGATGGAACTGCCGTTGAATTTAGAATTCTAGAACCAACATTATCTGTTCTTAATCTCCCAATGCCAATTGAAGCGCAATATGTAAAATTCAAAATCCAAGATTATATTGGCGCTCCCTGTCTCAAACTGGAAGTTATGGGCTGCACACGGTTAGAGTGTCTTGATATAAATGAGTGCGCTATTAATAATGGTGGTTGTGATCAGAAATGTATAAATAGGTGCATATTTTCAGAACTTTGGATCTTCTTTTTACTAATGTTTAGAATTAGTTCTAATATAATTATTTATTTCAGTCCTGGAAACTTTTCATGCGCCTGTAACGTTGGCTATGAATTATATTTATCAAATGGTACTGCAGGCTTTCATGTTGAAAGCAGTGAAACTGGTGAACGAGATGGTGATACCTTCCAAAGAAACAAAACTTGTGTACCTGTCATGTGTCCAACTTTAAGCTCACCAGAAAATGGAAAATTATTATCCAGAAAAGAAAAATATCATTTTGGCGATTTAGTTAGATTCCAATGTGATTTTGGATATGTTATGGCTGGTTCATCATCTTTAATGTGTACGTCTTCAGGAATATGGAATGGAACAATGCCTGAATGTCAATGTGAGTTATTTAATTTTAATTTGTAATTTATGTTTTTTTAAGTTTTATTTATATAATAACATTGTATTTAAATTTAAAGATGCACGCTGCGTTACTCTATCTGATGATCGTAAAGAAGGATTGCAAATAATCCGTGCTGATCCTGATAATGTTCTTGTACCATTTAGAGAAAATGTTACAATTACTTGTAAAACACCCGGAAGATATTTAAGAAACACGGCATCATCTGGATTCAGACAATGTGTTTATGATCCAAAACCAGTAAGTCATTTTGTACGTGTGTTGAACCTATCATATCAGAAAATAAAACTCATTTTAAATTTATTGTAAATTTTAGGGCTTGCCAGACTATTGGCTATCAGGAGTACAACCTAGTTGTCCACGTATTGATTGTGGAGCTCCACAACCCACTCCAGGAGCAGAATATGGTCAATTCCACGACACAAAATATCAAAGTTCATTCTTCTTCGGATGTCAAAACACGTTCAAACTAGCAGGTGAAACTAGCAAACATGATAATGTTGTAAGATGTCAAGGAAATGGAATTTGGGATTTCGGAGATCTTCGTTGTGAAGGACCAGTATGTGAAGATCCAGGTCGTCCAGCAGATGGTTTCCAAATTGCTAGAAGTTATGAACAAGGTTCAGAAATTTTATTCGGTTGTTCACGACCAGGATATATTCTTATCAATCCACGACCTATAACTTGCGTTAGAGAACCAGAATGTAAAGTTATTAGACCATTAGGTCTTGCTTCAGGCAGAATACCAGATTCAGCTATTAACGCAACATCTGCAAGACCAAATTACGAAGCAAAGAACGTAAGATTAAATTCTGTGACTGGTTGGTGTGGTAAACAAGAAGCATTTACCTATGTGACAATTGACTTAGGAAAAGTTTACAGAGTTAAAGCTATATTGGTAAAAGGTGTTGTCACATCTGATATTGTTGGCAGACCAACTGAAATAAGATTCTTTTACAAACAAGCTGTAAATGAAAACTACGTTGTATACTTTCCTAACTTTAATCTTACTATGAGAGATCCTGGAAATTATGGAGAACTTGCTATGATTACTTTACCAAAATATATTCAGGCAAGATTTGTAATCTTAGGTATTGTTAGTTATATGGATAATGCTTGTTTGAAAGTTGAATTAATGGGTTGTGATGAACCTGAAGTTGAACCATTATTGGGCTACGATTATGGTTATTCTCCATGCGTTGGTTAGTATCTTTTACATTTATAATAATAATTTTAATATATAATATCAAGTATTTATCTAAAATTATACATTTTTTCAGATAATGAACCACCTGTATTCCAAAATTGTCCTCAACAACCATTAATTGTACAAACAGATGTAAATGGAGGACTTTTACCAATCAATTTCACTGAGCCAACAGCTATTGATAATTCAGGTTCAATTGCTCGTTTAGAAGTGACTCCTCAACATTTCAGAACACCAATTCAAGTATTCCATAACATGGTTGTAAAATATGTCGCTTTCGATTATGATGGAAATGTCGCAATATGTGAAGTTAACATTACTATTCCTGACAATACACCTCCAAAACTAAGCTGTCCAAAGAGTTACGTTATCGAATTAATTGACAAACAAGATAGTTATGCTGTTAACTTTAATGATACAAGAAAACGCATTAATACTACTGATGCATCAGGGGAAGTATATTTGAAATTCATTCCCGATAGAGCAATTATACCTATTCGTGGATTTGAAAATGTTACTGTAATTGCATCGGATAAATTTGGCAATAAAGCTCAATGTCACTTCCAAGTATGTTTTTTTCATGTATTATTTTAATAAACTTTAAACTTTAATCTTATTTTAACCTTTTTATGAAGGTTTCAGTTCAAGCCACACCATGCGTAGATTGGCAACTATCTCCTCCTGCAAACGGAGCTCTAAATTGTTTACCAGGAGACAAAGGAAGTCAGTGTATTGCTACTTGCAGTCCAGGATTTAGGTTTACTGATGGAGAACCTGTTAAAACATTCACCTGCAATAACGATAGAAAATGGACTCCAACATCTGTTGTACCCGATTGTGTTTCAGAAAGTAAGTGTTCTATATCCCATATAAAAAAAATTAAAAAACTATTAAATTGCTACAAAATAGACTATTATATTTTACAGATACTCAACAAGCCGATTATCATGTTGTTGCTAGCGTTCAATATAGAGCTTTGGGGGCTGTTTCAAATGCTTGTTTGCCACAATATAGAGATCTATTAGCTCAATATGATAACACGTTAAATGAAAGATTAAGCCAAAGATGTTCTGCAATTAATATCAATATCAATGTCACTTTCCTAAGAGTTATTCCAACGTTAGTTGATGAAAACGTTGTGAAAATGGACTTCATATTGGGTATTGCTCCAGTCGTAAAACAGCCTCAACTCTATGACTTATGTGGCTCGACATTGAAATTAATTTTCGATTTGTCTGTACCATATGCTAGTGCTTTAATTGAACCATTATTAAACGTATCAAGTATTGGAAATCAATGTCCACCATTACGTGCAATTAAAAGTATGATAACACGTAGTTTCACTTGTGGTACTGGAGAAGTTTTAAATATGGATACAAATGATGTACCAAGATGCTGTAAGTACAATATATTTTAAAAGTAAATAACTTAATTCTTAAATATTTATAATTATCAATAATTCAATATTTTATTATAGTGCATTGCCCTGCTGGTACTTTCGCAGAAGAAGAACAAAAAACTTGTACAATGTGTCCAAGAGGATTCTATCAGAATCAAGCTAGACAAGGCTCCTGTATAAGATGTCCTCAAGGAACATTTACCAGAGAAGAAGGTTCAAAAGATATTCAAGAGTGCATACCTGTTTGTGGTTATGGCACATATTCGCCAACTGGTTTAGTACCTTGCTTAGAATGTCCGCGTAATAGTTATACTGGAGAACCACCATCAGGCGGATTTACAGACTGTCAAGCTTGTCCTGCTAACACATTCACTTATCAACCTGCAGCTCCAGGAAAAGACAGATGCAGAGCGAAATGTGCCCCTGGCACATATTCTCCCACTGGACTCGCACCTTGCTCTCAATGTCCAAGAAATTTCTATCAAAACCTTATTGGAGAAACGCTTTGTAGTGAATGCCCAACAAATATGAAAACTTTGTCAACTGGAGCATCAGGAATTGAAGAATGTGTACCTGTTGAATGTTCTAACAGCGCTTGTCAACATGGAGGTCTGTGTGTACCAAAAGGTCATACTGTTCAATGCTATTGTCCAGCTGGTTTCTCTGGACAACGATGCGAAATTGATATTGATGAATGTGCAAGTCAACCTTGTTATAATGGCGGTACTTGTACTGATTTACCACAAGGATATAGATGTCAATGTTCTCCAGGATATAGTGGAATAAACTGTCAAGAAGAAAAATCTGATTGTAGAAACGATACATGTCCTGAACGAGCTATGTGCAAAGATGAACCAGGTTATAATAATTATACATGCTTGTGTAGATCTGGATATACTGGTGTTGATTGTGATGTCACAGTAAGTATTGTTAAATTAGTTATTTAAATTTTGTATTACTTTTACTTATATTTTGCAATACTTATGAAAATAATTTTTTACAGATTGATCCGTGCAGTGCGAATGGAAATCCTTGTATAAACGGTGCAACTTGTATTGCATTACAACAAGGTCGTTTCAAATGTGAATGCTTACCAGGTTGGGAAGGACAGAAATGTGAAATCAATACTGATGATTGTGCAGAGAAACCATGTCTTTTGGGAGCCAATTGTACTGATTTAGTTGCTGACTTTAGTTGTAATTGTCCAAGAGGATTTACTGGAAAACGTTGTCAGGATAAAATAGATTTATGTGGAACTGAACCGTGTAAAAATGGAATTTGTATAGATAAATTGTTCTCACATGAATGTATTTGCGATCCTGGATGGTCAGGACCATCTTGTGATGTTAACATTAATAATTGCGCGAGCACACCATGTGAAAATGGAGGCCATTGTATAGATATTATCGATGGATTTACATGTAATTGTGAAGCTGGTTATACTGGTAAAAGATGTCAACATACAGTAGATGATTGTGCTGTGGGACCGTGTCAAAATGGAGCTACGTGCATTGATCAACTTGATGGATTTATTTGTAAATGTCGACCAGGATTTGTTGGCCTTCAGTGTGAAGCTGAAATTGACGAATGTCTCAGTGAACCTTGCAATCCTGTTGGAACTGATCGCTGTGTTGATTTAGACAATAAATTCGTATGTATGTGCAGAGAAGGATACACTGGTGAATTCTGCGAAAACAATATCGACGACTGTGCATTTGATCCATGCCTAAATGGAGGTTCTTGCAGAGATGAAGTTGGTGGTTTCAAATGTGTATGCCAACCTGGATGGACCGGAGATAGATGTCAAAATGATATTGGCGCATGTAATAATTTACCTTGTCAAAATGATGCTAACTGTATTGATTTATTCCAAGATTATTTCTGCGTGTAAGTCATATGTTCATATTTTATTTTCTTTTTTTTGGTATCCATTTCAGAATTTAATATAGTATTTATTGTCTTGCAGATGTCCAAGTGGAACCGATGGCAAACAATGTGAAACTGCTCCTGAACGTTGTATTGGCAGTCCATGTATGCATAATGGAAAATGTCAAGACTTTGGTTCTGGATTAAATTGCTCATGTTCAAGTGATTACACGGGAATCGGCTGTCAATATGAATATGATGCATGTGAAGCTGGTGATTGTAAGAATGGTGCCACGTGCACTGACGAAGGAGAAGGATACACTTGTCAATGTGCTCCTGGATTTACTGGCAAAAACTGCGAAGAAGATATTGTAGATTGCAAAGAAAATTCTTGTCCTCCATCTGCTACATGTATTGATTTACCAGGAAGATTCTATTGTCAATGTCCATTTAATTTGACTGGTGATGACTGCCGTAAAAGTAAGTATCATTTATTGTTTAAAATAATAAATTACTTTAATAATAAGTTTTTAACATAATTACATTGTTCTAATAGCTATTAGCGTTGATTATGATTTATACTTCACTGATCCAATGCGCTCTAGTGCTGCCCAAGTTATTCCATTCTACACTGGTGAAACTCAAGGTTTGACCATTGCTATGTGGGTTCAATTTATGCAACAAGATGAGGGTGGCACTTTCTTCACAATGTATTCTGTGAAGTAAGATTTTACTTTTATTTATTTTTAATGATATTAATATTTTTTTTATATTTCAACCTTCAATTTTTTTAGCTCTGCTCATGTTGCAAATGGACGTCGTCCATCAGTTCAAGCTCATTCCAATGGAGTGCAAGTTTCTCTCTTCCCAGAATTACAAGACGTATACTTGAGTTTTGGTGAATATGCTACAATTAACGATGGACAATGGCATCATATTGCACTAGTTTGGGATGGAGCCAATGGCGGTGAAATTGTTCTTATTACAGAAGGTTTAATATCAAGCAAAATTGAAGGTTATGGCAGTGGAAAAAAATTACCACAATAGTAAGTAGACGTAACATTGACAACATATAAAAAATAAGATTTTATTTACTAATAATAATTTGTATTATAGTTCTTGGGTAACACTTGGTAAACCTCAATTAGATAATCCCAAAGCATACACTGAAGCTGGTTTCCAGGGACATATGACAAAAGTACAGGTTTGGAATCGTGCTTTGGATGTTACTTCAGAAATTCAAAAACAAGTCAGAGATTGTAGAACTGAACCAGTTCTTTACAATGGACTAATTTTAACATGGGCTGGATATGAAGATACAGTTGGAGGAGTTGAAAGAATTGTACCATCACATTGTGGACAACGAGTCTGTCCAAATGGATATTCAGGAAACAGATGTCAACAATTACAAGTCGATAAAGTAAATTTTATTTTTTTCTTTTATTGGAATAATATGTTTTCATATGTCAATTATTTAAATTCAAATATTTTTAGGAACCACCTAAAGTTGAACGTTGTCCAGGAGATTTATGGGTAATTACAAAGAATGGATCTGCAGTTGTAAACTGGGATGAACCACAGTTCAGCGACAATGTTGGTATTGTTAAAGTTGAAGAAAAATCTAGTTATAAATCAGGACAAACACTTTTATGGGGATCATATGATATTACATACGTTGCCAAAGATCAAGCTGGGAACACAGCTATTTGTGGATTTAAAGTTACCTTATTATGTAAGTTACCTTATTATTATTAACTAATTAAAACAATATTTCATCTGCAACAATTTTATTGAAATATGATATATATTTAATAGCTGAATTCTGTCCATTACTACCTGACCCTGTTGGAGGCTCTCAATCATGTCGCGATTGGGGAGCTGGTGGTCAATTCAAAGTATGTGAGATTGCATGTAAACCAGGTTTAAGATTTTCACAACAAGTACCATCTTTCTATACTTGTGGTGCCGAAGGATTCTGGAGACCAACTACTGATCCATCCATACCAATGTTATACCCAGCTTGTTCTCGTATGTATTGAAATACTTTTATTTTTTTATACATATTTTTTCTTTCGCTTATTTATATTTTAATTTAAATATTATAGCATCTACACCAGCTCAAAGAGTATTCAAAATTTCTATGCTCTTCCCAAGTTCAGTATTGTGTAATGAAGCAGGTCAAGGTGTACTAAGACAAAAAGTAAGAAATGCACTTAATCAACTGAATAGAGACTGGAACTTCTGCTCATACTTTGTTGATGGTTAGTATATTTTTATATATTTTTCAAAGCCATTACTAACATTACTTAATAAATAAACTTTTTTAATAGGAACTAGGGAATGTAAAGAACTTGATATCAATGTAAAATGCGACCACAGAGCCAGCCGAACTGTAAGACAAGCTGCACCAACAGTCAGCACAAAGGATAAAGATGGTGGAACTTATGTACTTGATGCTTTAATTCCTGTGGAAGAGTAAGATATCATAAATTATTTAATATTTTTACATTTAAACATGTATTTATATGTACATGTATATGGAATGTTTAATAACTTTGTGGATTATTCAAATTTTTCATCATATAAATGTTTTTTTTTAAATGCACCTATACACTTTGAGCACATTGTATATCATTGCACTTTTTCCACATTTTGTGTGTAAAAATATTTCATTCATCCATTATGTACACCTTTAAAAAATATTGGAATATTTCTCAATTTTAATAAAATAGATTATTTTCCAAATAATCCAATATAATTAAAAGTGTATATATTATATGTGTTTTACGAAGTGGTTTAGTAAATAAGGTTAATTCCCCAAATTAAAATGCTCTAGAATAAATATTTTACATAATTCTAAAGAATTATATGAAATATACATAGTTGTTTAAACCACTGTTCATTTGTGTACATCATAATTCTTATTTACATGTTATATGTAGATAGTGTAGTTGTTTATTGTGCATGTGAACATTTTTAAATTACCTGTAGGAACAAAAAAGCACGCGAAGGAAGACAAGCAAGTGACACGTACGATGTGCAAATTTCATTCCCCGCAGCTAAGTAAGTAAAGAAATGATGCCTTTTATAATGGAATGAATTCTAAAATGCTTCATGGCTTCATTATTATGAAAAAAAATTGTCAGTCGTATATCTATTATACTATATATACATTATCTTCTCTTCCGTATTCTTTTGATATTCAATGGCTGGTGTGGTTTTAATATTTCATATATTTCTAATTAAAAAAAAATTCTAATGAATTTTAATTAACAAATATTTAAGTATTTTTTCTAATAATTAATTGTTTAAAATGCACAAAAATAACCATATTTATGTAACATAGTTATAATTAATTGTATTTTTTTCCAAAAAAAAAAAATAAGTTGCATAACCAAGTGCGATTCTAATATAAAAAATTAAATATTTTAAATAAAATATTTTTTGCTGTTATATAGTATACTAATTTTATATTAATTTCTTTAATAGCGATCCAGTTATTCATTCTGGAACAAACGAACGAACAACTGTCCAACAATTATTGGAAAAATTAATCTTAGAAGAAGATCAATTTGATGTGAGGGATATTTTACCAAATACCGTACCAGATCCTTCTTCTTTATCATTGGTTTCTGATTATGCCTGTCCTTTAGGTCAAGTTGTTATGGCACCTGATTGTGGTAAATATTCATATATTTTTAATCAATTATAACATTTTTATTCTTGAAAACAAATGTAAATTCGTATATTTTTTACAGTGCCATGTTCCGTTGGATCATATTATAATACTGAAAGTGGAAAATGCGTCATGTGTCCTCTTGGCACATACCAATCAGAAGCTGGACAATCACAATGTATCTCGTGTCCAGATATTGCAGGTCAACCAGGCGTCACAAATGCTCCTGGTGCCAGAAGCGCAGCTGATTGCAAAGGTATGAGTCATTTTTATCGCTTAATAAAGTAATAAATTATTTGAATATTTATTTAACATTATTTCTTTATGCAGAACGTTGCCCCGCTGGTAAATATTATGATGGAGAAGCTGGACTTTGTAGACCTTGCGGACATGGTTCATTCCAACCAAACGAAGGTGCATTCTCATGTATTCCATGTTCAAGAGGACAGACAACACGTAATCAAGAAGCAGTTTCTAGTCAAGAATGCAGAGATGAATGCCCACCTGGTATTTATTAGTATAATAATTATAAAATATATACAAATATGGAAGTGATTTACAACATGTTTTTTTTTTAATTTTAAGGTATGCAATTGGAAAGTAATGGTGAATGCGAAGCATGTCCTCGTGGTACTCTTCGTGCTGCTGGTGCTCGGGCTTTGTGTACTCCATGTCCAGCTGGTACTACAACTGCTGCAAGAGGAGCGTCTAGTCCTGATCAGTGTACTCTGCCTATTTGCAAACCGGGTATGTTTAACAATTAAAAATATTTTTCACATTACATTGCTTACAGAACTAATGTTTCTGTTTTTTTCAGGTTCATATTTGAATGGTACATTGAACAGTTGTATTGTTTGCAAGAAAGGAACTTATCAACCAGATTATCAACAAACAAGTTGTATATCGTGCCCACTAAATACCAGTACTAAAGGACCTGCTGCTGTAAGCCAAATAAATGTTTTGGAATATTGTTGATTCTAATACGCGATTTTTTAATATACTTTTTAATTTCAGACTTCGAAAACTGAATGTACGAATCCATGCGAAATGGAAGGACCTGAAATGCACTGTGACACCAATGCTTATTGTCTTTTGTTACCAGAAACTGGTGAATTCAAATGTCAATGTAAGCCTGGTTTTAATGGAACTGGAAAAGCCTGCACAGGTAAATGCAACAATAATAATTTCGCTTCTTAAATTTTATGATAATTTTATAATGCAAAATATTTTATAGATGTTTGTCTTGGATATTGTGAAAACGACGGACAGTGTATTAAAGATTCGCGAGGACAACCAACGTGTAGATGCATCGGTAGTTTTACAGGACGTCACTGTACTGAAAAATCAGAATTCGCTTATATTGCTGGAGGTATTGCTGGAGGTGTCATCTTCATTATCTTCATTGTATTACTTGTATGGATGATTTGTGTGAGGTATATAAATCTTGTTTATATAAATAGATATTAATTTAATCTTATTAAAACAACTTTTGATACTGATATTTATATTATAATCTCATCTTATAGAGCTAATAAAAAGAAAGAACCAAAGAAAACTATGACACCAGCTATAGATCAGAATGGATCCCAAGTGAACTTCTATTATGGTGCTCATACACCATATGCAGAATCAATTGCACCATCACACCATTCAACTTATGCTCATTATTATGATGACGAAGAAGATGGTTGGGAAATGCCAAACTTCTACAACGAAACCTATATGAAAGAAAGTTTACACAATGGTGTTAATGGCAAGATGAATAGTTTAGCAAGATCTAATGCTAGTATATATGGAACAAAAGAAGATCTGTATGATAGACTAAAGCGGCATGCATATCCAGGCAAAAAAGGTAAAATTTAATTTTAATTTTTAACGCATTTTTATTATCTCAACGACCTCATTCTTTATATTTTATTAATATTTTCCAGATAAAAGTGACAGCGATAGCGAGGGTCAATAAACACAGTATTGATATAACGCTGATGAAGAGATAATAACTGAAAATACTTAAGATATTCTACCTGTTTTTAAAATAAAATACTCGAATTTCCAACATTCATGCGCTTCTACGGTTTTTTATCAATTTTATTTATTGCAACGAAACAAAGATATATATATATATATATATATATATATATATATATATATATATATATATATATATATATATATATACCTCAACAAAAAGAGATGAGATTTTTAAGTGTTATTTTTAATCAATATTCGAGTTTTAATTTATTAATTTAAGACTTTAAGAGACTTTTATGCATTTTGTTTTAAATAAGTACGATTGAAATCTGAACGATCAAATGAAAGGAAAAAAAAACGAAATATTTTAATTGTGAATTCGGCGATTACGCCGAAGTCGAATTAATATATAGAAATGATGCTCAATGAAGAAATGAATGAAAGCGTCGAAGAAGGGCACTGCCATAAAATATTAGATCAAATTAGGTCACATAGAAGTGATACTTTGGCAACATTGTCCACAATTAATGGTTATATTCATATAATTTTATAGATCTTATTACATTTAATCGAGTTACAGCATTACGATTAACACGTATATATAATTAACTGATCTTGGGTTTTAATCAATTAGAAAATGTGTCGTATATTATTATTATAAAATGGATTCATTTTTATATTATTACAAATTTTATAGTGCATAATTAGAATTTATTTAAAATTTTAGCACATAGACATGAATTATCATATGAATGTAACCATTATTGCTGACAAACCTCGCCAAAGTACCATTGTACGTGTATTTTACTTATATATATATATATATATATATATATATATATATATATATATATATAAAATATATATATATATAAAATATATATATATATATATATATATATATATATATATAATATATATATATATATATATATATATATATATATATATAAAATATATATATATATATATATATATATATAATATATATATATATATATATATATATATATAAATATTTTTTAATTATTTGTTAATAAAAAAAACTAACCAATTACATTAGCTGTTAGTTGAATAATTTTAATTATTTTTTTATATATTGTGTAAATTTTTTATATTTTTTCCAAACATAATTATTATTGCACTTGTAAATAACCTCCATGTGAACAAATATTTATATATCGAATCGAATTAAATGCAAGAACCTAAATGTTAGGCTTTCACGCCGACAGTGCTCACCAATGAAACTTAATGATTGTTGTACATACAATACATTTATGTATTTAATGAAGTCAGTAATTAATTATTTAGAAGAATTAAAGAAAAATATTTCAATTGAGCGTATATATGTGTATGTGTGTGTGTGTGTTTTGTATATGTGATTTTTTTTTATAATTTAGTTATATAAATGTACATATAATTTACAAATAGACTTTATTAATCTACTCGACGGGACAGATGATAATAAATTAAAGATTCTGACATATCAATTCTCAGATCCAAAAAGATTAATATAATGTCAATATTGCATAAAACTTTATCAACTTTTATTTTTCGTATCGTTTATTAACATTAATTAGGAAAATGTTATGAATGTGAGATGAATGTTTTTTGTATACTCTTTAGTGACAAGAATATGCAAAAAATATGTGAATTTTTTTGTGTATTATTTTATATTTATTACTATTTTTGCAAGTTTAATCATATTTTTAAAAATTTCGATATTATGTGATCAATCGAAAAAGGACGATTTATTTTTGGAAGTCGTTATTTATAATTACCATATATGTGTATTTTTTTATATAATTATTATTGAAAACGAAAAATCAATTTTACTCGATGAAAGTCGAAATGTTATTACGAAGATAAAAAGAATAATAATAGAAATAAAGGAACTGATTATAATAAAAACTGATTATTACATTTTTCACCCATATTCATATTTATAAATATATGCTATTATATAGAATATTTCTCTTGAAAATCTTTCATATATTGTGCCAACTTTTCAACATCAGCAACGGAGATTGCATTATATATGGAAGCTCTTACTCCACCAACACTCCTATGTCCTTTCAAATGAATCATTTTAAGCTTTTCAGCTCCTTTTAAAAACAACTCCTCCAACTTTCCTTCATTGCATTCTCCGTAAATCTTGAATGTTACATTCATCCTGCTTCTAACATTTTTATTAACGGTACTTTCATATAAACCATTTGAATTATCAATTATGCTGTACAATATATCCGATTTCTTGATAGATTTGACTTCCATGCCTTTAATACCTCCATTTTCTTTTATCCATTTGAATACTTCCATCATAACATAAATTCTAAAATAATGTATATATATATATATATATATATATATAATCTACATGTAAAACTACAGAACTATTTTTTTTCTCTAAATACTTACGTAAAACATGGTGGAGTGTTGTATAAAGAATTTTCTTTTGCATTTATAGTTAAATCTAGAATTGCTGGGGTATATGGCAATGCAGAACCAAGCAGATCCTCACGAACAATTACTAATGTAACACCAGCAGGACCAATATTTTTTTGGGCGCCAGCATATATTAAACCAAACTACAATTATCGCAAAAAGAGAATTTTAAAATAATATATATATATATATATATATATATATATATATATATATATATATATATATATATATATATATATATATATATATTTAATTAAATCATCGATTGTTATATCTATAATATATATTTAACAAAAAATTTGAAAATAATATAAAAAGAATTATATATAAAAGAAACCTTAGAAATATCCAATTCTCTCGTCATTATATCAGAAGACATATCGGCAACTAAAGGAACACCTTTAACATCAGGAATGTATGGAAATTCGATTCCTATTCAGAACACACAATAAATTTAATGACTTTGCAATTCATTTATAACTAATATTACAATATTTATAAAGTAATACCATCGACTGTTTCGTTATAACAAACATGAACGTACGAAGCATTTGGATCAAGTTTCCAAGTAGTAATATCAGGAATATCCTGATATTTATCAACTTTTGGTATAACCATATTAACTTTACCATACTTTGCAGCTTCTTTTGCTGCTTTAGCTGACCAACTGCCTGAAAAATAAAGTATTCAGTATGTTTTATTTTAGTCATATATAATTATAAAAAATTACCTGTAACAACATAATCCGCTGTTCCAGTTTTGGATATTAAATTCATTGGAACTGCCGCAAACATTCCAGTACCACCTCCTTGCAAAAATATTATTTTATAATTATCAGGGACATTCCTTAAAAAAAACAAAATAATTGATCATTTTGAATTAAATCAATTATAATATTATATTTTCATTATACTTACAGCAATTCTCTAACATATTGCTGACAATCATCATTTATTTTCTTATAATCGTTTGAACGATGACTCATTTCCATAACGCTGATTTGTGAATTTCCATATTCAACCAATTCCTTTTGTACTTTCATCAGTACCTAATATCAAATAAGATCAATAATAGAACAAAAAACTTGGTATTGAACCGTGACTAAACATTATTGTTACATAAACGTCTTGTGAAAAAAATATTCAACTATTATAATATATAATAATATATAACTATCTCTTAGCATCTTTTAATAAGAAAATGTTAAAATTCAATAATATCTTAAAAGCTATATATATCATTATCTTTTTTTTGATATAATTAAATATTGAACATTTTTATAATGTTCAATCTGAGTAATATTCTATTTCTAAATCTTCAAGAATTTTATGTATATCTCATATATAAAATTTGACTATTACATAATATAATATAAAAAGGAATAATAATATATATAAATATTTTTTTAATTAATTAAAGCCATATTACTATGTAAAAAATAAAAAAAAACATGGCTTACTAATTTTTACTATATTTTATAGTTACAAATATTCTTATATTTTATTTTTCCAAGATATATATATATAATAAAATATAAATTTTTTAATAAGTAAAGTTCATGCTTCATCCACTTCATTATCGTAATTATAGATAATACATTTCATATTTTTTATGTTTCTCTTTAAAACATGATTTTATCTAAGGTCAAATGTCTTTTTTTTACTTTTTTTTGTTTAATGCATATTACATACTTAAAAGAAATATGAATAAAAACGTGTAATAAAAGAAATATATTGAAATAACTCACATCTTTGGGTAATTTAGCAGGACCAGCTCCAAAATTAATAACGGACGCCATCTTCTCCAAAGGAATGTTCGTGGATGAATCGGATACCAGTTTTTGTGATTAAAAATTCCCTGAAACCAGTTCACTGCGCGTCCGATAAACGACTAACGTCGATTGAAACAGTTACCGGTGTGATAGTCATAATTTATTTTTCATTCTGATAAAAAAAACGTAATTCAAATAATATATTGCGTAAGAAATATTTCTACACATGTTTGTCATTTACATAAAAACAATAAAAAAAATACTAGCATTTAAATAATAATTTGTATGTACAGTTGTTGTAAAACTATAAAAATGACAATATTTTCAATAAATTTTTAATTTTATTTCTTATATTTTAATAAAAAAATAATATTTTTAAAAGACAGTGCCGATTTATGGTTTAAAATTATTAGTTTGTTTTATATACCTAAATCCAATTATAGCTAACTCGAGACCCACGAAACGTTAACAAAATATATTTGTTTTAATGGATAAAGTAGTGAAAAGTTATATATTAAAAATATATTATTTGTACATTTATATATTTAAACATTAACTTTTGAAGTTATGAGAAAAGAATTAACTTTGATTTTAACACTCAATCTACCAGGCGCGTTCAACTAACAATTTTTCATTTTTTTATAATATTAGCAACTTTTTTATTATTTATTGATTGAAAAAAAATGACACTGATCATGCTTACCGAGACCGGTAATTTGAGCACTTAAATATTTCTAGTCTGAAAATATTATTATATATTTTCAGCGGTTTCTAATTTTTTTCATTAGTGTACCCCTTTATTTGATCGTTTCTTTAATGTGTACTCCTAATATATATATATATATATATATATATATATATATATATATATATATATATATATAATATTTATATTTTCCGCCATAATAACTTTTTTTTGCAAAAACCTAAGTAATTTCTCGCGTACCCGTAAGCGTACTGCAGGTTGGAAACTGCTGTTTTATATTATTTTACGTACCATGAAAGTAATTTCTGGATTGTAAGATTTCATAAAACTAGAAACAATCAAAAGGCATATTTTTATTGTTTATATTATAAAAGGGCATATTTTTTTAACAATAGAAAATTTGTGATAATATAATTAATGAATTGACCAAAAAACGGTGCAAAAGTCTTAGTTTCAAAAATGTATTTTTCATTATTGTCCGTTTTTCTGCAGCGAATTCAATAACAAAAAATTATCAGTTTGAATAATAAAAATTGTTATAGGTTAATTTAAACAAAAAAAAATCTAAAATATTCCAAAATCAGTAAATCTAATATAAAATGTAAAAAAATGTATATAGAAAATACATAATGCAAAATTCGGTAACTTACAAAAAATGCGATAAAAGAAAAAGAACACAGAAATTTGATATACAAAAATTACATTTAATATTGCTATATTATTAAAAATGGACATTGTTATATGGAAACTTTAAGTGTGACACCGTACGCCGATAGTGTCACACTCGAATGCTACCTTATTTGCACGATTTAATGTTAAATGATCTTTACAACTCAAAATATACAACACTGTCATGTAGGTCTTTCAATTTATTACTATATGTTTTCTTGTAAAATATTTCAATCTTTATGATCCAATATTTCTTCAATTTCTTTCTAATTTACGGGTGTAAACTTAAACTTATACTTATACTTATACTTTTCTCGTCTATAATTTTATTTTTTTTTCCACGTTTGAATTTTAAATTTATTATTTTTTCTATAATCAACGTTTAAATTAATTAGGATTTATTATTTTCAATTTGTTTTTTTAAAGTATTTTTTTATATTTAGATTCATATTGATAAAATCTGATATATTTATTTTTATTCCAAAAATATTAAATTAAATTTATTTATACGTTTATATTTATTAAAAAAATATTTATTTTAAAATATTATAATCATATTTTTATTAATTTGATTTATATAATGAATATTTACGATTCGATTTATTTTACATTTTGATAGTTATGCCTATATTTTTTTTGTTTTACGTATTATTTCAGTTATATAAATATTATATTCACCTTTGTTGATATCTTTCAACGTAAATTAATATTTATAAATAAATATAAAATATTACAAAGTGCATAATAACATGATTATAAATATATAGATTAAATATAATAAATTTTAAATATGTTATAAAACTTTAACACTTATCAAAGTTATATACAATAAATATTTTTAAAAACAATTTTTGTTGTTGTTTATAGATAGACATATATTTTATCAGAGTCACTAAATTCTTTAGTCATTTTTTTATAAAATTTAATTCTAAAATATTAATTCACACGCATATATGTTACAAAAGAAAAAAATGATAGAATTGCTATCGCCATTTTTTTTAAATACTAAATATTCTAAATTTTAATAATTCTTATTTCGCCTTTTTATAAATTGTACTCAATTGGTTACTTTCAATGGTTTTCAGGACTAGATTTAAATTCAATCAATTATATTTGAATATTTTCTCAATTCAAACATTCATTTTTCATTATAAGTAAATATTTCTCAAATTTACCATTTATTATATAATATTAGAAAAAAATTCTAATCATTTTTAAAGTAATATATCAACAATATAATAAAAAGTATGTTTTGTTTATTTTCTGTATCAGTATATATGGTCGAAAATAATTGTGTTAGGAGCAAAAATTTGAACGTTATGCTTTGTCAACGACTTAGATTCGTTTGTTTTGCGTGCTGTTGGGTTATTTTATTGCGTATGTAATATTATCAATAGATTTGTTTAATTGTTAATATAAATAGTATATATAAAAGGCAAATTTAGTTTTATTCCAAATTTATCATAATAAGTGTATTTATAATTAGTTCTATCAATATTTATTGTTATTATAGTATAAAATGAGTACAGACAATTCATCAGGAAGTACAGATAGAAGTACAACTTCCACTATAAATGATTTTTGTTCATTTTTGGAGCCTCGAGATCCTAGTATTACCAATCCGTGGATGCGTCCGCGTCCAAAAGAAGGCAAAAACCTCTGCAAACTCTTCGAAAGCGAGTGCTCGATAAATGAATCTTTTGTCGATGATCAACATTTAAAAGTGTATTTGAGAATAAAACCTGTCAAAAAATCTCTGAATAAAGATAAACATTACTATGTGCAATCAAAAAAGTCATTCGTCACTTTATGCAATGATTCAAAACCTAATAAAACATATGGAAAAGTTAAACAAATATACAGTTTTTCCAATATTTTTGACGAAGCAAACGGCAGTCAAATTGAAATATTTAATAACGTTGTAAAAAGCAACTTGGTAAAATTTATCGACGGTCAAGATTTCACAATAATGACATATGGTACGTCTGGTTCTGGTAAAACTTACACTTTAATGGGTACCGATAGCGAACCTGGTGTTATTCCGAGATTTCTTGAAAATCTATTTACTCAAATTGATGTTCATCGTTTACCAAATTACAAACCTACAGATGGAAATACTGTCATTAAGCTAAATTCTATTCAAAAAGAAAAAGAGATACAGGTATTTTTTTCCTTAATAATTCTACCATGTATATTTTTAATACAAGTATATTATAAATAATATTTTACAATTTTAAAAATATTATTAACATATTATTTATACAACATGCAATTAAAATGTGTTATATATTTTTATATAATTAAGGATATTCAATGGATTGTAAAAAATTGTCATACTGGTATGAAAATGAATGGTATAATCACTGATTCGGAACAACCAAACATCTTAGAGAGTTATTCCAGACAAAGTATAGCAATAGCTAATGATCATCGCGATTGGCATTTAGAGAAAAAAAATGAGAAAAAATACGATGTTTGGGTATCTTTTGCGGAAATATATAATGAAGCCATATTTGATTTATTAAGAGAAGATTCTACTTTACCAAATCAACCACCGCCACGACTTCGATTGGTACATGTACCTAACAATCAAGCATATATAAAAGTAATTTCACTTATTAGTATTATTCAGATATATATTTTAACAATTAGAAATCTATTAAATGATGTAACATAATTTGGTTTATTCATTAATTTATAAACTGCATTATTAATTTTTACTTTTATAGGGTATTCGCTGGGTTTATGTGAGAAGTGGTTCCGAGGCATTTGCTGCTTTAGAACGTGGAAGATGCCGTTTACGATATGCTCATACAAATGTTAATAAGCAAAGTTCCCGATCTCATTCCATATTTTTTCTAAGAATTGTTCACTATAATTCAGGTTTCCTTTGAAATTTTATTAAAATGCTATTTTAATACATGTGACTTAAAAGCTAATAATATTTTTCACTTTTAATTTGAATCAGATCTTAGCAATCCTTATTTGAGTACATTCAGATTATGCGATTTAGCTGGGTCTGAAAGAGCAAAAAAAACTGGGAATGAAGGATTAAGACTTACCGAATCCCGCATGATAAATTCTTCATTACATGTTTTAGAAAGATGCTTGTTTGCTTTACGAAATCAACAGGAAGGTCATCAATCAATACCTCCATATAGGTAGTTTTTATTTAAATTCGACAATTTTTATATATTTTTTTATTTATCTGATATTTTTTTCTTTTATATAGAGAATCTAAACTAACTACTTTACTCCAAAATGCACTTAGTGGAAATGAAGCAATATCTATGATGGTAAATATAAATCCTGATCCACTTTTCTTTGATGAAACACAACATGTTCTCCAATTTTCTGCAATCGCCAAAGAAATAGGTTTTTTTTAAATCTTTATTTTGATTGAATTATTTTGCTTATTCTTAATAATTATATTTTTATAGTGGGATATATTGAAACAAAATCATTAAATAGATCCAAAAGCTATTCCGGCTCGTTGGATTCCACATTTTATGAAAAAACATCTGATTTTTCAACTGATAACAGTTATCATAATGAAATGCAATTTTTACGTGAAGAAATTGAGAGGTAAATATTTATTACATCGATCTTTTATTTACCTAAAGTTACATTGTTGTACGTCTGAGTAAATATTAATTTTAACTATATATGGTTAAGAAAAAAACAAAATGAAAATATTTCTTGAAAATTGACTACTGAATTATAAAAATATAGACAAATTCATCTAATAATTTTAGTTTTATTTAATGAAATTAATGTATAATAGACTTGTATTCGGACCATATAAATTTAAGGTATTTTAATTATGGTTCATTTTACCCCATTAAAAAAGTAAAGTATAAATCGAGATCCCTACATATATTTTATATGATTTTTCTGTTTTAATAAAAATCTTTTAGAATAAAAAGAGAATCCGAAGAGGCCATACTTCAAAGAGAGAAAGAAATACGAAAAGAAATTGTTGAAAATTTCATGGAAATGAACCGACAAAAAAATGTCGATTTTGAAGAACGTTTAAAAAATAATCTCGAAAGACAAACAAAATATCATAAATTTGAGGTTACCATTTTTTTCTTTTTTCTTCTTTTAACCGACTCGTTTATCGAATTAATATTATTATTGAATTTCAGATGGAAGAGAAATCGAAAGAACATCAACGAGAGGTCGAAGCTTTAAAATCGGAAATCATGGAATTAAAACAAAAAATCGGCGCTTTAGAAAATCTAGTAAGCGTATAATGATATTTTTTTAAATATTTTTACATAATTAACGTTTAACGATTTACGAATATTTTAGAATTTAGAAGTCAATATATCGAACATATCGGCCAAAAATGATAGTTTAAAAGGGGTCGTTAAAATGGAGCCGTTTGCGGATATAAGTGAAATATTAAATAAAACTCGAATCGAATCGATCGAAGTTAACGCCGATCATAAAGAAAATCAAGAAAATGTACCCTTCAACGTTGAAAATTTTTGTACCGTTAAAAAAGCGAAAAACAATATTCCGAACGATGGGTCGGTTTTTTTCCGTATTTTTGTAAAAAATTCTATCTCGCGCATAATTCTTTTCTTCTGTCTTTTTAGAATATCCAGCATAACGAAGACCAAGCGCAAACTGTTCTGTCGACGGGGACTGGACGAGAACGCCGCCGAAAACGCGGAATTTTTAAAATCGACGAGGGCGTTGAATTTCGAAGATTCTTTAGGAGACGTTCGCGTTCCGGAAATAGAAAAACCTTACGCGGTAGATAAACCGGTTAAAAGTTCGACAAGAAAACGCAATAACAAATCGTAATCGTGGAGGTTTCGAAATTATTCCGTGTATATTTTATTTCGGTGATCGCTTTCGTCGATTCGAAAGCGAAACCGAAGTTTATAAATTATCAAAAACCGAATTTATTGTATTATCAAAATTATCGTTCGTTTCGAAAATTTGTAACTGTCGAATGTGTACGAAATATATAAAAATAAAAATGTCGCATTTTATTTATTCGTTTCGAATTAGAAAGACTTCCGCGCGGTAAGTAAAAAAAATTCGCGGAAGATCGTTTCTCCGAACGGATTCGTGTTTGCGAGGATTCGGCGAAGCGAAAGGGCGCAAGGGAAACGCGGTGTATGGTCGTCGCGGCGCTCGCTTTAGAGCGTTTAGTCATAGTGTTAGGGCGTGAGTGTCGGTCGGTGTTGCGGGTGCGGATCGAGTCGCCGTTCGCGGAGCGACGACTGGATCGGGGCTCCGGTCCGCGACTCTGCGCCGCCTTTCCGCTCGAGCCTCCGCCCTCGCCGCACTTCCGCGAACGCCGACGACGCGCGTCCGCCGCCCGCTCCGCACCCCGCATGCCTCCGCCGCCGCCACCGTCACCAGTACGAGCCCCCATTCGCACGTCTCGCTCACTCTGCGCGAGACCGAAGGGCGCGCGCCCTCCGCCCTTCACGTCTCCCCGCGCCCTTCGAGTCCGCCGCCTTCGCTCCTCTCTCCGATTGCTGACAGCGACGAACGACACCCGGATGACTTAACTCGCGATCGGTACGCATCCATTATCTACTATACCTATCCTTACGAAGAGTCTTTGTTACGAATTTGTTTCTTTCGTTTTACAGTCGTTTACCTGAAAATTAAACATGTCCAGCGATGAAGAGAAACCTCCGGCTCCTCCCGTCCGCCTCACCAGTAATAGGGGGACAGACAGAATCGACTCCGCGCCTCCGGTCGATATGAGACCGTTACCTAAAGGTATCCGTTTGTTTTTCGTATTTTTACATTCGAATGATAAAAATACTTTCACGATTTAAACCCGTAAAATTGTTTTGAAAATATGTCGGCGCGCAAATACTTAAATTAAAATATATGCACCTCGCCGCATATTCGATTATAAATATGGTCAGTATTGAAATAATTTATTCTTTTACGGTTTTACGGATGTGCGCACGCGGAATATTAAATTGTATCGTTCGTCGGCCGTACATCCTCGGACGTTTTCGATCCGTCCAGTTTGCGTCCCGCGATTCGCCGCATTCGTCGTTCGTAATCTATAATTTAAATGGATAATACTTTTATTAAATTCTCTTTTTGCGGTGAATTGAAAAAAATATATGTCGCTAGAATTGTGAATAATTACAATTTATTATTATTTTAAATTTTATAGAACCCGACGACGGCGGCGACAGGAAAAAGAAGACGTTAAAGGCAAAAATGAAGGGTTCAAAGAGTACATCTTCGCACAACGATAATAAACCAAATATAAGCTATCCGACAAACTTTGAACACACTGTACATGTTGGCTTCGACGCCGTCACCGGGGAATTCACTGTAAGTCAACTTTTAACGTTTATCGTTTAAGCTTTAAGAAATCGCTATTAATAACTGTGAAAAGCTTGGGTTTTTAAAGCATATCAAAATAAATAGCTTTTGAATGCAGATATTTCATTGCACCGTGTTATATATTATATGGTGGCTGTATTTTTATATATGAATCGTCATTTTTTGTTATTAATATTTGCAGTGGCATTTGTAAAGTAGTGCAAATTAATTTTGTTCACACTTCCATATGCAGCAATTATGAGAATAATCACGAAAGTCATTAATTAGTTCACTTATACTTTACATAAAATCTGTTGTAGCTTTTAAAATGCATGTTTAGGATAAATTCGTTTAAATACGGCTTTGCTGACGTGAGTGGTAATATGAAGCGTATATTTTATAACTATTACGTGAAGGTTTTTGTTAGCTTTTCTTAGTTGCAAGAACCGTGTTAAAAATTTCTTTTTCAAATTTAGCGCTAATCAATAACTTATTTTATGTGAAAGAGAACGTTATAAATATACATTAATCGTTTTCATAACAACCATTAGTTAGAAAACCAAATTTGCCGTGGATGCATTAACAAAACTTCACACTTCTGCATTTAAAAGTAACATTTTTTTATAAATCGTTATATTATTATTGTTTAATTATTAACATCCACGAATTTTTGTGTTTCTTAGGGAATATAGTATTTTTTTAAGTTTTCAATTTTGTTAAAAAAAACTATTATTAATTAATATTTATAATATATTTAATATAATATAATGCGTTACAATCTGATTTTTTTAAATTATGTTCTAATCATTACTCCAAATATAAACTCAGTTGAAAATTTTGTACCTTATTATATATTATATAAAAAAGGAACATTATATGTAATCGAAATTTTATTACAATTCTATTGAAGTATGAATCCATACTATATTTTGTGCTAATTATTTATACCTCTTCAATAACCATAAAAATATATGAATTTATTTTATATATGATAGTTTGCAACATTAATTTATTTATAAAAAAATAAGTTAATGGTAAGATACTCAAGATAAAAATCCGATTATATGCTGAAAAAATACAATAGAACGTATAATTATGGAAAAATAAGCTATAATCCAGATTTTTTTTCTCTTTCTCATTATATATTAAATGTAAATGATTTTTAATATATTCACGTAGATTGATTGATTGATATTTCAGTCCACTTATGCATATTTAATTTACATGTCGAATTATATTCATAATTATCACTTATTTATTTTAAAAAAAATATTTCTTAGCTTGTATTTATTAAATAAAGTCTGTATTTTTTTCATTCGAATAATATATTTTAATATATAAAATTATTTATACTTATTACTTTCATCATTATCGTATACTTTTTCATCTATTTAGCTATTTTAAAAATTTAATCAAATATATTTGCTTCTAAAAGGATCGTTAAATATTTATTTCAGTTCTTATTGTAGTACAAAAAATAAAAAGAATATTTTGCTTTTTTATGTATTAGTAAAAGTAATATAATATAATTTAAAATATTTATAAAATATGTATTATGTTCGTAAATTATCATATCAAGAATTTGAAAAACTACAGTTTTACAACCTTTTTAATATTATAATTCTGAATTGATTTTTAATACTTTTATTGAGCTTCCTGTGTCCTTTCTTTTTTGTTTCAAGCTGCCTCTCACAGTAAGTAAGGCTCATTGAGCCCTTTAAAATGCGTCGTTTATGCTTCTTTATTTATTATTTCCTTATGTACATATAAAAGCTGGTTTATATATATATATATATATATATATATATATATATATATATATATTGTTTCTTTGCAATACATTAAATGTATTATGTTTTATATTACAATTTTTTATTTTCCTAGGTGACAATTGTTGAATGTTTTGATGAATTAAAATTTAGAAATGCTTCTTTGTTGCTTTATAACTAGTTTCAAGTTTACAATTTCTATCAATATTTTATTATATTTCATAAATTTAAAACATTTTTATTAACACATTATACTTACGTAATATTACAAAATAATGGCAAATACATATTCTATGTTTCAACAATTCTTGATATATATTCTTTATCTTTATATTAATTAACAAGCATTCTCTTCATAGTACCTATGTATCGCTGCATCACATTGTCAATTATTAAATACACATTTTTTTTCCTAAAAACATTTGTTTTATATTTTTAAAATATTAGTAAAAATTTTGTTTAGTAACATTTAGCAGACTGAATTAAATATATACCATATATGTATGTCATATTTTTGGAAATTCTGAATGTAGAACTAGATATGTTTCATCTAATCACTTATTTCCCTTTATTCTAGATCCCTTTTAGATAGTAGCAAATTAGAATATCAGCTGCATTTCGTGACAAAATTATTTATTGATATTTATATATTAAAAAAAATTGTGAATTCAACAGAAATGAAATGAATTTGTTAATTTTTTATAACTCATTACTTTTTGAGTATTTTGGTAAATCAAATATGGAGAAAAAATGTTTTACTTTTAAAATTATTGAATTTTTAAAACATTACTTCTCAAAGTGAAATACAACTGGGGTCGTTCATTTCCGACTCAATTTGTCCTAAAATTATTAAGAAGGAAAAAACTGTTGATTACACAATTCCAAAATTGATATAACTTTATAAATAAATGTTACATTTTTAATATTTGGTTCAATTCTAGGGAATGCCAGAAGCATGGGCAAGATTATTGATGTCTTCAAACATAAGTAAACAGGAACAGAAGAGTAATCCTCAGGCTGTATTAGATGTTCTTAAATGGTATGATGCCAGCAATAACCAACCTGCACCATCTAAATACATGACTCACGCGCATGTTCATCATACTACACACTCTGGTAAAAGTTAGTTTCTACTTATAAAATAGTTCTTTAACTCAATTTTTTTCATTTTATTTTAAATTTTCAGGTTCATCATTATCGCGAGTATCTTCAAGTAGTCCCTCCAGTAGTACTCCAACAGATTCTGAACAACACCCAGAACCTCCACCACCACCACCACCTTCTAGACCAGATCGTACAAAGAGTATAGTAAGTGCAAAAAAAGTCATTTTTTTCGCAAATATTTTAATATATAATTAATAAATAAATAAATATATTTTTATTAGTATACTAAACCAATCGAAGAAGAATCCTTACTGAGCAATGATGGACAAAGTCCCCGACATGCTCCAGCTTTACCACCTTGTGCCTCACCAATTCCACAGGTATATTATATATAGTTTTTTATGATATTTATATTATATGCATTTTTTTATATCTTTATTTTTGTAGGTGACTAATAGTATCAGTTTATCACCACCTCCTAGTGTACAACAGCCTATTTTAGATAAAAATAAAAATGCTGTTGTTGGAACTGTTACTCCGTCAGCACCATCACCTCTGCCTTCACCCGTCCCAACCAATGGTGCCCCTACTACAACTACTCCTCATCAAGATTCTAGGTTTTTATTGAAATAATTAAATAAGTTTTCTTTTAAGTCATATTTCCATAACTTTTTTTGTTATTATTTTAGGGTTGCTACACAAAGAAAAAAGAAAATGACTGATGAAGAAATTTTAGAGAAATTGAGAACAATTGTAAGTGTAGGAGATCCAAATAGAAAATACACAAAAATGGAAAAAATTGGGCAAGGGTAAGAATAACAATCTAGTTCATAAATTTTTAAAATGGTAAAAACAATGATAAAAATTAAATTTGTTTCAGAGCATCTGGCACTGTATACACTGCAATAGAAATTTCTACAGGTATGGAAGTAGCTATTAAACAAATGAATCTTGGACAACAACCCAAGAAAGAATTGATTATAAATGAAATTCTTGTAATGCGGGAGAACAAACACAACAATGTAGTTAACTATCTTGATAGTTATTTGGTTGCTGAGGTAATAAATTGGATTTTGTTTAATTGGTGTAATTAAAATTTGTACTTATATAAAACATTTCTTGACAGGAATTGTGGGTTGTTATGGAATATTTAGCAGGTGGATCTTTAACAGATGTCGTTACAGAAACTTGTATGGATGAAGGTCAAATAGCTGCTGTTTGTCGGGAAGTTTTACAAGCATTAAGGTTTCTTCATGCTAACCATGTTATACATCGTGATATCAAAAGTGATAATATTTTATTGGGACTGGATGGCAGTGTTAAATTAAGTAATATATGATTTGACTTCATAAATATTTTCTAGTAATAGCAATTTTTAAACAAATCTTTCTTTTATAGCTGACTTTGGTTTTTGTGCGCAAATATCACCTGAACAATCTAAACGAACTACTATGGTGGGTACACCCTATTGGATGGCCCCTGAGGTTGTAACTAGAAAACAATATGGTCCCAAGGTAAAACATATTATAATTATTGCATTTTATTTATGAATGATATTAAACTTATTATTGTTTGTAAGGTGGATGTATGGTCACTAGGAATTATGGCTATTGAAATGATAGAAGGCGAACCACCTTATTTAAACGAAAATCCTCTTCGTGCACTATATTTAATAGCTACTAATGGTAAACCTGAAGTTAGAGAGCGCGAACGTCTTAGTCCAGTTTTTAGAGATTTTCTTGATAGATGCTTAGAAGTTGACGTTGAAGCTAGGGCTCCTGCTCACGATTTACTGAAGGTATGTATATACTTTTTTATTACTATCATTTATTTTATGTGAAATAATTAACAATGCTTATGTTTTGTTAACAGCATCCGTTCCTAAAGTTAGCAAGGCCCCTTGCTAGCTTAACACCTTTAATTATAGCTGCTAAGGAGGCTGCTAAAGGACACTAGCACTATCTTATTTTGCTCCTAATCCAGTGTGAACATATCACTGACGTCCTGAAGTCCTAACGAAAATACGTGTTAATAATTCTTGTAATTAAATTATTATATAGCCATGAATGAGTATTGGATAGACTTATGACGAGAATATTCGAAAAAATGATAATCCAACATTGACTAAGTTGGATTATCATTTTTCACAGAATGTATACTCTCCAAATATAAGAATTCAAGTCTATTTCAAAATATTTTCATGGTTTAATTAATTAAATAGTGGAGCATAATAAATTTTGTATTAAATTATTAGTCACCATTTGTAGACTTTAGTTGTGTCATTATTATCATCGTTAGAAGTGACTTGTAATAAATGAATAAATAAATTTGAAATTTTTTCTATGAGCCAAAATGAATCTGAGGCATATTTTTTTATTAACATATTTATTTGACAAATTAGATTTATTCGTTTTCGTGTTTAAGTGATTGCTAAGCAGTATGAGATCGTTTTGTATTACAATTAAAAAAGTGTTTGTGCTGTTATATAATTTGTGTGAGGACGCTTTTTTATTTTAATTTTATTATTACATATCGTTTTATTTAAAAAGAAATCTTATAAGACGCGTTACCATTGTAAATTCATCCCAATCGTTTTTGGTTCCCAAATTTTCTGTGGGACATCACCTTTTATCGCGGTCAACGTTTTCTACAATGAAATTAACTGATATTGAAATAAATTATATTTTTTATTTGTGATTAGGTGCCATTTAATTATTATAATTTCGATTGCGCATCATCAGGCTGCTAATAGATTATTATTGTGATATATATGTAATTTAGCTCACAGTATAAAGACATCGCTAGAAATGAAAATGTGTATATCCAAAACTAGAACAAATAAAAGTGATTTTTTTTTCAAATATATATATAACAATTTTTTGTTATTCAAAAAATCTGTGCGTTTAGCTATTTTATTATTATTAACAGATATATAATATGGTGCATAGTTTATGCAATTTTACATATTTTTTAACATGTACAAATATTTTGTATGTAAAAAAAATATAATAAAATAATCTTTTTTGTATTCGTTATAGTTTATATACAATGATTTTTTCGAGATTTTTGCTATGTATTTTTTATTTCTTTAACCAAATGTTTAATATAATCGCATTTTATTATTGCTTAAAATAAATTTTTATATGTTTTTAAAATGGTCATTATTTTTGTTCATTTTTAATCAATCATCACTACTATATATATATATACATATATATATATATATATATATATATATATATATATATATATATATATATATATATCATATTAGCAAATCATTAAAATTAACTATTTTTCTTTATTTTAGGGATATTTTTTTAAATCTTTATTTAATGTTCCTATAAAAAAATATTGTATTAATTTTTCATCGACGTTTTTTTATTTGTTAATATTTTTTTCCTTAAATATACATATTTTCTAATAAATCTATTATTTGAACGCTTTAATTTTCATGTAGTTAATTATATCTTTTTTTATTTATAAAATGCAAAATCATCATACAACATTACTATATTTAGTGATGTCCCCTTCCTATCGTCCTTTTGACTGATTCTTTTCATTTTGCTTTATCTGTTCTTCAGAAAAAAAATATTTAGAATAACATTATAATCGTAATATATTTTTTTTGTATTATAACTTAATTTATTGTCTATTTTATTTTATATGTGTAAGTATGAATTTTACTGCAATAATTTTATTTACTTTAAATAATGTCGATACTATAGAATTAACCCATTTACGTAGTATTCCTGAATTATTTATTTATTAAAAATTTTAACTGTTTTTATAGCGAAAATTAATTCATTTATTTTATTTTTACAAGTCACATTTAAGTTAATTTTCAATATATATATATATATATATATATATATATATATATATATATATATATATATATATATATATATATATGGATCAACAATTGTTTTTTTATACTTTTTGCAGTAACATTTATATTGTAGTTCTTATAATTTAACTAATTAGCTGTATTCATATTGCTAAAATTTTAATGCATTTCAATATATGTACAATATTAACTTTTTCCTGTTTTTAACGTATTTCTATTTTTTTAAGTATTTTCTATTTTGTATCACAATGTAAAATTTATCATTGATATTGTATGCGATTAGATTTCACTGAATTTAGATACATATTTTGCACATTCCAATACACATATACACTCAAAAATAACAAACTTAAAACCTCAATGCAAAATATCTATCATCAGTGTACGTATCTACGAATGAAAATTAGGAAAAAAACTGAATTATTGTATAATTTTGATGGATAAAATGTGATTTTAATATATGACTGAATTTAACCAAATTCGTCTGCGGACGATGTGACGAAATGGAAGATTTCTTTGAATAAGCAATTGAAACGATATTAGGATGAAGAATGTGTTGTTTGAGATACGAAAGACCAATTAGTTCAATGTCGTTGGTAAGATAACGATCAATATTACTAGTCTGTTAAGTATTTTCTAATTTTCTTGTGAGATATATTGTTCAGTTCTAGCTTCGATTACATAAATTTGTATGCCTATTAGAAATTTTCTTCTCAAACGGCATTTTACCTAATGGACAAATTGTTTTCTTTTAATGTCAAATTTTTTGTATTACAATATGAATTATATATGTATACTCTTTTGTATTCTTACTATAATATTTATATTTTGTATTTTTTACGTCTTATTGCTGCTATTATGAATTGTAAATTATAAGTTTGACCATCAGATATGAGATTTTCATTGAAGGAAAATGTTTATGATTGAGATTATCTTATATTTTTTTTCTAATGCTTAGAATTGTTGAATCGCATTACTAGAAATTTAATATGATCACATTAGTGCCCCTTCTTAGTGTCTTAACGCAAATCGCATTTTTTTCTCTTTTTTATTTCATATTGGACATCATCATTTGGCAATCATTTTTTTGAAATTTCTTTATTTTTTATTATAAATCGCTATTTAAATCTTTTTCATATTAGTTCGAATATTATAAGGACTGAAATTGTTTATCACTAATACAGTATTGATAATATTTATGTATTGGATATATGTATATTTTTTTTATTATTATTGTATGTATCAATTATTGTATCTTGTTTTATATATAAATATTGTACCATTTGGATTGTATATATTCCGATTTTAATGCAAAGAAAATGGTTCATTGCAGTATCAAAAAAGAATAATCATATATATATATATATATATATATATATATATATATATATATATATATATATATATATATAAAGAAAAATAATATAAAAAGAAAATATAAATGATGAGAAATCTACAGTGTTTTATCCAGCTAAAGGCTTGTTTCAACAACTATGTTTAGTACAAAAATGTATCGTTTTTCTTATAATACCATCTCTTTTTATATTTAAATAGTAAAAACATTGAATAAAGGCAATATAAAAATGACGATATTTAATAGTGCTTAGTGTAGTTTTTGAAACGCGCCTTAAATTATTTTCTTATTTGGATGTGTTGAATGTAAAACTTTGTTAGAGCTTTCTAAAGAAAAATAAAAATAATGAAAGTCATTGTTAAATTTAGCGCTTTGTAAATTTATTAGATTTTTTTCATCTTTATTGCATAATTTTAAGGCCTCATTTATTATTATAAATTTATACATAAAATAAACAAAATACAGCTTATCTCTCTCATTTGTAATATTGTAATATACACGTTTAATAATATGCATTTAAATATTAATCTTAAAAGCATTGATTTTTCATGGTTTAATATTTTTTTTATTAATATGTATGTAATCTACCACAATCGTTATTATTTATTCCAATTATGAATATTTAATATATTAATTTCAATAATTATTATTAATATTATACGTCAGTCGTTCGCGAACTGATTATGGTGTTCTGCAAGTAAAATGTGTAAAAAATGTATAGCATGCTCTCCTTGTTAAACTTTACAAAATAGATTAAGTCGTGACTTTTTTTTTAAAAAAAAGAGAAGAGAAAATAGCCTCTATTTAATAAATGGTTAACGATGGACATTTAATTTGTAATTGTGTTGAAAACACATTTATGCAAAATGCATAAATGTACATTACACATTACATATACATATATAAATATACAGTTAGGTCATTTAATATGTTACCATAGTTGAAATCTTAAATATATAATTAGATATATCATGTAATTTTCTATATTGATTTTTTTTAATTATTTGGAAATTTATTTCTTTTAAAATAAATATACATTTACATTCTGATTCAAAATAAAAAAAGTGTAACAATTTGACCTACCTGTACATATGCGTGTCTGTATGTGTAAATGTATATACACGTATGATTTGTTTTTGTGTATAATAATAAAAATACAAATAACAAATTTATTGAAAACAGTTATATTTTGCAATCAAATGACAATGGATAGTATTTAGATGTATAGTGATTAGGTTTGTTTTATATAAACTACCTATACCATTTCTATTTTTTAATGGAACAAAGTAATAAGTGGCCTAAATGAAAGTAGAGTCATATTTAGATTTATTGACAAAATTAATAAAAAAAAAGTCTTTGGCATAGGTGAAACTACAACAATAATAATAATAAATATTAATAATAACAATAATGATATTAATATTATTAAACTGAAGATGTAGAACGTTTATTTTGTACCAGCACATTGTGTCAAAAAATCAGAATTAAAATACAATAATTGATGAAAAATCGTTTTCTAACATAGTGTCAAATTGATGTAACATTTCGTAATACAAATTCAATTTAAAAATTTCGACATGAAAAAAATACATTTCTTTTTAAATACATTTTAATTTTTTTTATTTCCTGCTTCCTTAGAAAGAAATATTTTCTATTATCTAAAAAATATGTTTAGAAAATAAAATATAAATTATTACAAAAGTTATCATTTTAATTATTAAATATTGTAGCAAATTCAAAGGGTGCCGCACCACGGAGGTGGGGGGGCTTTTGAATTGATAATTCTAGAATAATTTGTACTATTTGAATGACATCTATCGATTCCAAATAAGTTTTTATTGTGTATTATTGAACTGTTACTTGCATTGTTATTATTATCATTTTTTCTTAAACCATTTCTAACAAATATATTTAAAAGCGTTTTATAAATTTCTGATACTTTTTTTTAAAAATAAACAATATAAAAAATTAAATCTAAGTTTATTTTATTATTATCCAAAATAATTAAGAGTACAAAAGGTTAATTATAAAATACAAAAATATTTTTTTTATAATTTTATTGTTTTAAAACATTGTTTAATTATTATTTTTTCAAATATCTATTTTTATATATTATTTTTTTTTTATAATTAGGTAGTTGTAATGTGAATTTAAAAATGAACCTAAAAGTTATTACATTAGCTAAATTAAAATAATAATAATTAAGTTATTACATTAGCATGTAATTATATAATTACATTAGCCACTTTATCAACAATTGGTAGCACTGTCAAGATCCGTCATTGGTCTTTCTGCGTCGACGTCTGCGCGTGGCGGTCGCGTAATTTTTCATCATGTCGTAAGTAATCCGATTTTATTAACGCCATCCGATATATTATGTCAGTTATTCTTTACATATTGATTTGTAAATCAGTGTTATTTTCTAATTTAATTATTATTTATTTACTACCTTTAATGTTGTAATCTTTTATTTTTTTCCGATTTTTTTTTGGGGTTAGGTTTCCATGTGTCTTTACTTTGTATTAAATTAATTAAAGTATATTTTTAGTTTCTTCTTTGTTAATATTTTTAGGATCGTAATGATCGTAGAGAATAGATTATACTTCTTTCTAAATATATAGCTATTAACAAGTGTTCAAAACTTCTTACTATTTAGTCCTTTAAATTTATATACTGTTTTTTTCAGATCCAAAGTATCAAGAGACACTCTGTATGAGTGTGTGAACGCTGTTCTCCAGTATTCACAGGAACACAAGAAGAACTTCTTGGAAACTGTCGAATTACAAGTCGGTCTTAAAAACTATGATCCACAAAAGGACAAACGTTTCTCTGGCACCGTCAAGTATGTTAACCTGATTTATAATTAGAATAATAATGAAACAAATACGGTAAATCAGGTAGTCAACATTTATTGTTGACGGACCTTTATCCAGGGTCTTAAAACAATTGGAGAGGTTCATGCTTTGCTAGAACCGAACACGTTTACTTTTTGTAAACGTGTCTTCCAGTAAGTATGGATTTACCTTTTGCTGTCGTTTCATATTGATGTGATTAAATTTAATTATTATAATTGATAAATCATGTTTAACGAAAACTTTATTAGATTGAAGTACATCCCCCGTCCTAAGATGCAGGTTTGTGTGCTCGGAGATCAACAGCACTGTGACGAAGCTAAAGCTAATAATGTACCATGGATGGACGCTGAAGGTTTAAAGAAGTTAAACAAAAATAAAAAACTCGTGAAGAAACTTGCTAAAAAGTATGTTCTTTTTTTTATTTATACTTTTCTCTTGCCAATTTAATATTTTCACAATGATGTTAGAATTAAACGCATGTATTATCTGCATTATGCCTTGATGTTAAAATCACCTGAGTTTTATTAACTTATATTAGAATGTTTTCACTTTTTTATTTTTGTTAATAATAAATAACTTTTTAGGTATGATGCATTCTTAGCATCAGAATCTTTAATTAAGCAAATTCCACGTCTGTTGGGTCCCGGTCTTAATAAAGCTGGTAAATTCCCTGGTTTGTTATCTCACCAAGAATCCATGAACATGAAAGTCGATGAGGTCAAAGCTACTATTAAGTTCCAAATGAAGAAAGTTAGTGACTTTAAATTGACATTTATATTTTTATATATTGCTGATAATTTATTCAATTATGTACATTTTTAGGTATTGTGCCTGTCTGTAGCTGTTGGCAATGTTGCGATGACTCCTGATGAACTTGCCCAAAATGTTCATTTAGCCATCAATTTCCTTGTATCGTTGTTGAAGAAACATTGGCAAAATGTTAGATCTCTTCATATGAAATCTACCATGGGACCACCCCAACGACTCTACTAAGTGTTTTAACATTAACACTACAATGATTTAATAAAAAAATAAATAAAATTATACTTTCTTTTATTACTACAACCCTTTACTTTTTATTAAAAAGAATAATCTAATGAACTTATATCAACTAACTGCAAATAAAAAATAATTTCTAAACAAGTTACCAATTGCCAAATAAACATCCAATTTGCTGCGAGCGCTTAGATATACAAAAGGGATTTACAAATAACTTGTCGATTTTGTTAACGCAAATATATTTTATCCAACACTGGTATAATACATATTTAAAATAATTATTAATTTTTAAAAGATATTGCTAACGCTTTTCATATCTGAATCTTCATCGCACTCTGAACTCGAAATACTCTTATCATCTTCTGGCAATTGGTCTTCATCGTCAGACTGTTCGCTTTGGATGGAGTCCTGTGATGGTATGAGCTCTCCTTGAAGATTTTTGTTCTTCAAATTGCCCATCCAAAACGCTTCACTGCAATTATTTACTGTTAACGAAACTTTCACTTTATACACGAGCGTTTCCAAAATAAGCTTCATTTGTGGAAGATAGGCAATAAGAGCGGTATCCTTTTTCATCCGAGAGTGACAGTACAATGAATGCAAAAATCTAGTACTGTGTTGCAAGGTTTTTAGAATTTCTACTACAGAATCTGAGTCACTACGTAGTTTCATATCTAACATGGGCATTCCATGAGATAAAAATAATTTTAATAAAGGAATAGATTGTTTGAGAAATGTTGCCAGGTTTGTGCGGCTATCTGCAGTTTTCAAAATATCTGTAAAGTACTTCATTACTATTGAGACATCCTTCCATAATTCTAAATGCTGTTTGTCAGTAAGTCCTTTATTAATTTCATTCTTTGTGGCCTCGTACAATGCATGACACATAGACCGGAACAATAATGGAAAATTAGCTTTATTAATACACTGGAAGGTGCTTAGGACGTAATTTTTTTTCGAAAGCAAAGAACTTTCTTGGTGTACTTCAAATGAAAGTGACTTAACCATTCCTATATTAGGTTTAGAAAAATAACCATTCAACAAAGTGTTTACATTTTGATTAAAACCAAGACCTTTCTCAATATTGCCATACACATCTCTCCAGCTTTGACCCAACATTTCAAGAGAGAGATTCATAAATTTTTCGATTAAACTATTATCATCGATAATTTTCACCAACACTTCAAAAAATTTTAAAAGACACGCTGCTGCTGATATTAAAAGACAATAATCTTTAAAACGGAGTACATATTTACTAGTTTCTAATAACAACTCTTTTAATGGCATTAATTTATTTTCTTCGGTATCATTCCTAGTTGCTAAAACTTTTAAACCATCTTTGAATTTAGCAATATGTTCAGAAGATTGAAATCCAACCCAAGAAAATATATTTGTAAATAGCTGAAAAATTCCAGTTAAACACAATTGAGCTTTAGCATTTTGATCTGTAAATAATCCAATCGCATCTCTTACACCATCGTTATATTCAATAATTTTATGTGTATATTCTGCAATAGATTCTAAATGAAGACAAATTTTAGGAAGTAATATTAAACATTGATGAAAAGTCTCAATGGGATTTATATTTGCATCTGTGATTTTAACAGATTTAAAGTGACTTTCCTTTATAACTCGTGATGGAAATATCAGTGCAATTTTTGGATTAATTTCATCCAAAAGAAAAAGTAAGGAATCCAAAGTAATACTGGTAATTCGAGATTCATTTTCATTTAAGTCTTCAATATATAAATTCTCTTTTAGCAAAATCAACACATCAAGTTGTATATTTCTAAAAAATTGAACATTTAATCTACATTTAACAATATTTGTTTGAGAATTAGTACCAAAAATATTAACTTGACTTTGGAGTGTTTCATTAGACCCATTATCTAAGTCAGCTTCCTGATCTTTTTTCTTTGAACTTTGAGCTTTTTTAGAACCTTTTTTAACTTTATTTTCCTTCATCACAAAAGGTTGTAATTTCATATTTCCAGAATTAAAAGTAGAAACAGGCGGTTGATATACAATTGAAGTTTTACTCAGACAAACAGTTAATTTTCTCTCAAGCATAATCAAATTATTTAATCTTCCAACAGTTTTTCTTTTCATTCCAATATCATTTTGAGAACTGAATGCCGATATTAATTCTCTAAACCAATTGATGCAATAAACAAAACAATGAAGTATTTTATCAAAATATGAAGGATTAAATTCTTCCAAACCAATATCGTCATCCACTACTGGCATTATAATTGCACAACCAAGCAACGCATCAATTGTTAATAATTGTCCATCATAGGCTTTTTTATGAAGTGTTTGTACATTGCGAAACCATGATGGTAATAATTGTAAATTCACTTTTTCTATATTCTCACCAAAAACGATATTTCCAATATTCAATCCTATTGGTTCATTAACTTCTTCATCAGTATCTAAACAAAATTGCTGCGATAATTTAATACCATCAACTGGTTGTATATCAATTAGTTGTACATCAGTTATGTAAGAATTTTGAAAATCATTTGTAAAACCACTCAATATCCAAGTCAAAAATTTTCCATCAATAAATTCACAATTATTCAACATATCTGATAGCTGATCATAGAAAAAGCAAACAATTTCTGGAAATTTAAAACTACTTTTCAATATTAATTTAATTATACATGCGGCCTCTTTGCCAGGGCCTTCTGGAATATCATCAAAATGTAGTGACTCATCAACTTCATCAACAATTTCCTTTTCTGTTTTTGAACAAGCCAAATGTTTTACTGCCATTATTCCACCTGAAATTCCTCTGCATTTTATACTTAAATTCGTACTGCTTAATTGTTTCTGTATAAACATATGGATATCGTCTTTCAAATTAGAATTCTCAACTTTAAAAGCGAGAGCACATAAAAGATCCATTAAACGACTCGTATCATTTGGATTTAGAGTATCAATTTGATTCAATAATGTTAATATTTGTAAAGAAAATGGTTTAATACTATCAATATTTTCAGCTGCAATTTTCAATAAAATAGTTAAAGAATTACTCAAAAGCTCCCTTTCATCAGTAAAATCTTGATAAATCAATTCGCTTATAACATTTCTCTGAACACTTGGTAATTCTTGAAACAAAACTATAATCCACGATACACTAAATTCTTTCACAAGAGGATCATTTTTAGATTTTAGTAAGGATTTAGCCAATTTTAAACAATTTTCAACATATTCAGTAATCACAGGCTTAAACATTTTTATCGTCAAATTTAATAGAGAACAAGTAAACATAGAAAGTCTTATTCGTTTTCTAAATACGTTCTCTACAATTTTTTCTTTTGCATTACTTAATGAATATATAATAAGTAAAATAATTATATCTAATGGTTTGTGAACATCGGGAGACTTAACTTGATTGATTACTTTCAGCCATTCGGCATTGAGATTTTTTGAATTCAACATTGCGGCTTTAAGCGATAGAATAGTCATAATTTGACTACTATCCACATTTACATCAGAAGAATTTTGAGATGTTGTCCAATCCAATCCTTCACGAACACCTCGAATAGTCTCAGCGCTGTATTCTCCGGCACAGCCGATAAAGAAAAAACTAATTAGATTGGGAAAAAAGTGAATCGGAACCGAAATTTGAAGTGCGGTCAACATCTCGTTTCTTACTTGTGATTTTAAATCTACTGAAAGATTGAAGTGCGTAAGACAATCTAAAATAGCCGGAGTCAACTCGTGGTCGTCATTCATCAACTTGCACAATTCCAAAGCTACAGAATGGTGCTGCCGTTCAGAGACCATGTCCGGTAAATGCGTTATTACTTCTAAACGGACGACACGTTCAGAAACTTTGAGAATCTCCATCAAACCGTCTACAAAAATCGACTCAGCAGTCATATTATCAAGAAGAACAAACGGTTTCAACAGCATTTGCACTTTGTTAGGTTCATCTGATATGGCGAAATCGGTCGCCCGACGTATCACAAAAGTCGAAAGGGATTCTTGAAGACATTCAATACGTAATAATAGTTGCAATACGCATCCGGCAACAGGACTTGCAACAGTTTCAACATCTTCACCGGTTTGATTGTAAGTAATATTAGCGGAGAGAAGCGATTCAAACAAATAGTCATCTTCCATCCAAAGTTCACAACCCTTAGCAAACTCGGAAACGTTTTTAGGAAAATCAATATTCTTTTCCAATGTTGTCTTCAAATTGGACAAAAATTTGATAGGTTCGCATGTCAAAACATGAACCGTTGAATCATCAGATAATTGAAGCCCGGCTTCTGAGCAAATATCTTCAAAGTATGATCGAGCGAAAGGCTTAATTGATTTTGCGACGTCAGTTTTCCTCCGCTTCGTAGGAACTTGTCTATTTTCGTGTTCGTCTTCATTATCGGTACCTTGACCCGGAACTCCAGTCAGACGACGTCTACGAGGCTTCATATTGTCTATCGCGCCAAAACAAGTAATTTGGTCCAAAAAGCTCTCAATATGGCCGTTGACGGTAATCGAACATTTGCTCCTTGATGTGATTTTTATTTATCGCAATAAATTTAAAAGTAATTAAAAAAAATCACCGATAAATATTTACGTTATAATATATTTTATATAATTATTATAAATACGATAATTAACTTGTTTTTTTTTTATTTTAAACAAGGAAACCAATGTGCGGTTCACTTTTGGTACATGAAGTACAAAGAAAAGAAACAGAAAAAGGGCGAACCTTAAAAGTTAATATATTGAATTCAAAATTAAGACGTATTTTGATAGTACTTATATCTATTTTTTTTTTAATAATGTTTCCATTAATCTAAAAATTTAATTCCGGTACTATATAATTATTTGAAAATTTAATTTTCTGAGATATTGTATATATTAAACAATTTTTAACGTTTGCGTCCTGAAAAGTTCGAACTCATTTTTTTCCTCAAATTTTTATTTTAATAAATAGATATTAGAAAATAACAACATATATTCGATATCTTAAAAATATCTATATGATTATCTGACATAAAAATGGATATAATTATTTCTATATAATAAATTTACGATTAATAAAAATCAACGCAATCAATTACTATTTAAATCAATAGTCAATAGATAAAGCTTCTCAATCTTTATCTAAATCAAAATTTAAATTGACGAAAACACGTACCGATAACAGATATGGTCTAATTTTAAAATTTTAGGTGCAAATACTTATTTAATAAATTATCGATGAAAGATTTTAAATCTAAAATTAGACTATTTATCGATGATAAATAGTCTAGTGAAAGATTTTTCATGTATGATTCTAATAACCAAAAGACAATTTGCATTTTATAATATCATAAAAATATCAATATATAAAGATTTCTGATTGAATATGAAATCAAAAATCTTTTATCAATATAATGAAATTGTTCTATTTAAAGGATAAATTTACATAGAAAAACATCTTGATAGTTAACATTTTCATATAACAAAACGTAGATAATGCGAACGGCAGAATTTCAGGGTGCCATTGATTTGTAAGATACGACGTATTTACTTTATATCAGTTATTTCTACACAAACTGATAAGACGATCTGATTTTGTTAACATTGATTGGTTTGTGTAGTTGCATTCAGACTACAGATCTAAACGGACACGTTCATTGTTGCGTTATTTCTGAAAAAAAATTCGCACGGTTACTATCAGTTAACAGGATCGTCCCTTTGTTATTTTTCCCTTTTGCCTCCCTATTTTTATATATTTTTATAAACAGTGTAGTTATTTTTGTTGCTATCGATAAAATCCACCGATAAATTCAGTGAATCGAGTGCTACGATGAGATTTTTACGACCGCATAATGTTTAACCCATTCACCGGCGATTACAAATTATCTATATATAAAACGAAGCGAAATTCTCAATTTTCTCTATGTGTAAATATTATAATAATAAATATTAGATTGAAGATTTTAGTTTGTCTAGTATATTTCGACTATATTATGCGATTTTCGTAAAAATGAGAAAAATACGATTAAAAAAAACTGTTTAATTTTAGGCAATTTAATATTTTAATAGATATTTTTTTGAAATTTTAAATGAATTATGAAGTAAAAATTTCCATTAATTTTATAAATTATAAATCGATATTTATTAAAAATAAGAAAATAATTTTTTCACATTTTTTTTTAAAAGACGAATCTTTGAATGCAGAAATACAATTTTCGATATAATTAATTTATGCTCCTAAGAATTATAAAATTAAAATGAAATATATTTTATTATCATAAACAAATAATATCTAAAATAATGTAAATCGGAGATATCGAACTTTTGTTATTATTAAAAGTGCATATAATATAAAAGTAAAACATTTTTAATCACGTTTGTTACATTAATTTTACTATATTTTTCAGTTTTCTTTTTAAGAACGTTTTCAGTGACTTATGAAACTAACATGTATAATGTTAAATTCGTAATACGTTTTTTATTTATAAAAAAGAAAAAATATTTCTGTCGTGAGCCAATTAAATCTATCAAAATTAATTTTCATCGTAAACATATTCGCGGTGCGAAAATTCGTTTGTTTTAAAATACTTTTCATCGTTATGCTGATGCATTGGTTCAGTTTGTTGAACCATAAATTTATCATCAATAAATTTTATCTTAGCTTCCGTTGCTCTAAAAAAATAATAATATATAGATAAATATTCTTGTTTTGCAGAAATATATCTACCACAAATGTTTACATTCATATATATAAGACATGAAAAATGATGAGATTTTTACTATGCTTCACTATTATAAGCCAGATAGTGACAAAATGCAACTGCATAGAAAGTACTGAATCCATTCATACCTTGATATATTTATATATATATATATATATATTTAATATTTCAGCATATATTTTTTATATTTCAGATTGGCCATCTGGAAATACGTCGGAAGTTTATTTCAAAAGTGTAAGGGAAGGACAAAATATATCACTTAAATGTGCCGGAAGAATAAAAGATGCCTCTGCATCTTGGGATTATAAAGTATATAAAAAATATATTTGTAAATTGAAAAGTGATTAGATTTCAATTTTTGTTTTTGTAAAAATATTATTTGTTTTCAGCCATGTGGTAATAGATTTAACGTATCTCGTTGCTCTGAATTACCTGTCGAAGAAAGAAATAATGGATGGTCTCCACTTTCTCATAACAAATCATCTTTATTATTAACTGAAGTTACACTTTCTCAGGGTGGATTGTATCGTTGCAAACAAGCTGCAACTCCATTAATTTATATTTATACAACAGTTCAATTGGATGTGGAATCATATCTAAATGGTATAATAATTATTTTATTTTTATATTAAACAAAATTTATATATACAAAACTATTTGGATTGTTTTCACAGAACAAGAACTTCCACAATTTTTAGATGATCTGCCAAAAAATTTAACTGTATTGAAAAATTCCCAGGTAATCAAAAAAAGAAAAGAATCAAAGAATTTTAGAGATTAATATATGTTTATATTTCAGGCTGTATTCAAATGCAAAGTTTATAGTAAAACTCCAACTTATATAATATGGATATGGCAAGGGGAAGAAGGAGATACTAATTCATGGTCAACAACTGAAATAGGAAAATGGTTTGCTCCTTTAGGAGCTGCTGGTGAAATAGTAGAAATCGAAGTCGGAGAAGCGCGTCTTTCTAGATTAGTATTACCAAGAGTTCGAAATATTCATGCAGGAAGATATTCATGTTTTGCCTTTAACACTAAAGGTATTCATGTTAATGCTAGTGCTTATCTTAAAGTAAGAAATATGAAAACTTAATCTTTTTTTTATTATTTTATAAATTTTATTGTATATATAGTTTTGTATTTTTTAGGTTATCGATGAAAAAGAAACAAACAAATGGTGCTTCTACGTTTTATTTCTTTTACCAGTAGGACTCGCATTAATTCCTTTAACGATATGGTTATGTTTTGTACAAATACGAAGATGTGGAAAATTTTCGACTACTCATGATGATTATGACTTTGTTAATACTGAAATTAAATCGGACGACACCAAAATGTGATGCACGGTTTCATATTAAATATAATATTGACAATATAGATCAGATACCAGTACAAATTTATATTGATGACAAATAAATGATAATTTAACAATTCACATAAATTGATGGTTTTAACAGTTGTGAATGTAATTTATAGGATTAAATATAGGAAACTATTTATTAGAAGGCCAAGCAAGAAAAAAAATAAATACAATCACTCCATCACTACTCTATTGATAAGAATAGGAGGAATAACTATACCACCAAAATAATATAATTAGAAAAAAATATAAATGTGATAATTTTGAATAAATTATATTTATTAAAATAATAACAAAAGATAATTCGTATTCTTTAATTTGTAAAAAGAACAGTTAAAATTATTTAATGAAATGGAATCATTATTAAAATACATTAAAACATATTTAAAAAATTATATACATAGCACACACACACACACACACATATACGCGCGCGTATATATATATATATATATATATATATATATATATAACAAATAAAACTAGTTTATTTGGTCATTTTAATTTACGATATATGGGTATTTTCAATTACGAATAAATAAATTGATTATTTTTTAATTAATTCAATAAACAGTTAAATATGCAGGGCACTTGTTCGTTTAGTTTAGTTTTTTAATTTCATTAAAATTAGTACTTTTATGAATTATCACATAAAAATATTTTTGTGTGAAGAGCCATTTCAAATTTATGCAAGAAATAAAATAAAATATTTTTCCAAACCTAAAAACATATTATTAAAAGGTATTTGTAAACTTTTTATTTTATTACTTTTGAAATTATTTTTAATTCCTATAAAAATATTTATCTCCAAATAATTAATATATTGAAGAAAATGTTTATTTTTGTTTTAATAAATAAAGTAAATAGTAAATTGTACGTATTCAAATACGGAGATTAATATAAATATATGTATATTATGGTCACGATTGTGAGTATTAGGTTCGACGGAAACCCGCTTCTTTCACTTTGCCCGTGGTTGCCGCCGAGGTGAGTCGGCTCCGTTTTGAAAATCCGTTTGAATCGAGCGCATTTATACTTACTATTGGTTATTTGTTACAGTTCTTAAATTTCGAAAGATTTCCCTGCGCACCTAAAGATGGGTAGGGAGGACAAGGCTACTTGGAAGGCGAACTACTTCAGCAAGTTAGTCGTAAGTAAAGTTTTCGAGTCGCGTATGCGCCGCGTTGATCGTACATAACCTGGAAACGTGAATTTGTTCGTAGCAATTATTGGACGAGTATCCGAAATGCTTCATCGTGGGAGCGGACAACGTCGGTTCGAAACAAATGCAGCAAATCCGCATGTCGCTAAGGGGACACGCCGTCGTTCTCATGGGCAAAAACACCATGATGAGGAAAGCGATCCGCGGCCATTTGGAGAACAACCCCGCTCTTGAACGTCTCCTTCCTCATATCAAAGGAAATGTCGGATTCGTCTTTACCCGTGGAGATCTTGTCGAGGTTTGCAATTCGTTTATTCAAAATCGTTTTCGCCGTCCTTTCTAAAGCTAATTTCGCTATCGGTGCGAATTTAGTTTCGCTTTAGGACCAGAGTGAAGCTTCATCTATCCTAGTATGATAGTCCGTCCTGACTTTGCATACTGGAAAAATGTTTGCTACATTTATTTATATTGAACGGAAATATCTCCGCACGTTTGTCGTCTTACGATAAAAAAGAATTTATTTTGCAGGTCCGCGACAAGCTTTTGGAGAATAAGGTGCGCGCTCCCGCTCGCGCCGGCGCCATCGCTCCGCTCTCCGTCATCGTTCCCGCTCAAAACACCGGTCTCGGCCCCGAAAAAACGTCTTTCTTCCAAGCTCTTTCCATTCCGACCAAGATTTCTAAAGGTTTTTTTCTTTCATTGTATTTGTGTAATGTATTTTCAGTGCTCTAAAACAATATTTTAAACGTTTTTTTCGCTTTTCAGGTACTATTGAAATTATCAACGATGTGCATATTTTGAAACCGGGAGATAAAGTAGGCGCTTCCGAAGCTACGCTTTTGAATATGTTGAACATTTCTCCATTCTCGTACGGTTTACTCGTTGAACAAGTAAGTCATCATTCCAAAGTAGTGATCCTTTAAAAACTGACTTAACGTAGCCATTTACATATAAAAACTTTTCAGGTTTACGATTCTGGCACCATTTTTGCCCCGGAAATATTGGATATTAAACCTGAAGACCTTCGCGCTAAATTCATGACCGGCGTGGCAAATCTCGCTGCCGTTTCTTTGGAAATCGGTTATCCAACTGTCGCATCCGCCCCTCATTCTATCGCCAACGGTTTCAAAAATCTTTTGGCTATCGCCGCAACTACCGAAGTCGAATTCAAAGAAGCCTCTACGATCAAAGAGTTTATCAAAGTAATTGCAGATTGAATTATGTATTGCGTAAATTTATATATTTTTTTGTTTATTAATTTTAATGTGATCTTTTCGTAGGATCCTTCTAAATTCGCCGCCGCTGCTGCTGCAGCTCCCGCTGCTTCTGCGGCTCCTGCTGCCGAAGCTAAGAAAGAAGAAAAGAAAGTGGAAGAAGAGCCCGAGAGTGACGACGATATGGGCTTGAGTCTTTTTGACTAAGTACATATTACAGCGTTTTATCTGTTTCGATTATATGCAGTTGAAAATAATTAGTAATATTCCAATACTTGTCGAGCTGGGCTGCTTATATGGCAATTGGAATGTCATTATTTAATTTTAGCGACATTGAAATCAGATATTTTCAATAAACTCCTCAATATATATTTTATGTATTTCATTTATAATCCTTTTCCATAAACTCTCCTATCTATTAAAATCAGTCGTATAAATAAGTGGTAGCCGACCGATCGATTGTGTGCAATGCCTTGACTTAATGGCCGTGTACCATTACACGACATAAGTTTTATGACAAATAAAATCATAACATCTCTATATATGTTTACCTAATTTGAGTGAATAAATATTAACAATTATTCATGTTATTTTAATTCCCCTGGACACGAGTTTTAAACTTATACTACGCATATGACAAGTTGATCTTACGTACACAAAAGTTGGCTATCCCTGGTATATATGATGAGACATTAAGATTGGGAAGGCTGGTGTATTATGATAGAAAAAAAAATAACTATTTTGAATAAGATCTTATTTTATTATCATAATAGAAAATCAGTCATTTCGTGAACTAGGATATTTTCTCGATAAACATTGCAAATGCTTATTTATAATATTTCGAACTAAGCTGATAGTTTTCTCAAAGAATCGTTAATTGCGAATCATCTATGCTTAGTTTTTAAACTATAATATGATATAATATTTTCAATAAATGTTGAAGTTATCGGATTCAAAGCTCAAAAGAACCAACGAAAAAAGTCTTTAAATCTTGGCGTTTTTCGTAATTTTATTTATCATAAAAATCAATTCGAAGTATTGGGTCATATTTTTTGTTGTTATATGCATTGTCAAAATATTAGCTAACCTCGATCGTAGCTTGATTTCTGTCGTTATTACTCGTTCTGTTTTGAAACTAAACTAATTTCAACGCATTTTATTTTTAATGATAGTATCATAAACTAGTGTAATTAATATTAATTTTATGCACGCAATCGAATTATAAAAGTACTTTTTAGTCGGGTTTTTTATTTTAAAGACTACTAATTACTATTACCTCTACCATTTTTTTCCTATAATGTACTGGAATTTATGCAAAAACTAAAGTTTTAAAATTGTTTTAAACAATTTCATAATCCATTCTTATTTCAAAACCAAAAAATGTCTACAAAACCGGGAGGTAAGAAAACCGTTTTTGTTGGGGGTTTAGCGGAAGAAGTTGATGAAAAAGTTTTACACGCCGCTTTTATACCATTTGGAGACTTAGTTGACATTCAAATTCCTCTAGATTATGAATCAGAAAAACATAGAGGATTTGCTTTTATTGAATTTGAAAATGCCGAAGATGCAGCTGCGGCTATTGATAATATGGTAATAACTTTAAAATATAGATTTTCTGTTATTATTTTAGAAAGATTCTTAGAGTGCATTTTTTTATTATTTGATTAGAACGACTCAGAATTATTTGGCAGAACTATTAGAGTTAATATTGCTACACCTCAACGTATTAAAGAAGGTTCAACTAGACCAGTTTGGAGTGAAGACAGTTGGTTACAAAAACATGCCGGAGCTTTGCCACCTGGAGTGAAATCTGACATACAAGACGAAGATTATGTTGAAGAAAGCACTGATGTTTGAATATTTATTTATATTAATGTAATATTACAATTTATACGTTATTTTTTTTTAATTTTATTCCAATTTATTTTAGGTCTTTTCGTGTAAAATGTTACCTTCTATGACTGGAACTCGTAATCCTCAAGTATACTTTGATATTGCTGTTGGAAAACGTGATTTAGGTAGAATTACAATTTTATTACGAGCAGACATTGTACCAAAAACTGCAGAAAATTTCCGTTCACTTTGTACACACGAAAGAGGATTTGGTTACCAAGGAAGCAGTTTTCATAGAATTATACCAGATTTCGTATGTTTTGTTAATTAAAAGAATCTTATATATTTTTAAATATATTAAATTAATTTTTTTTTCTATAAAACAGATGTGTCAAGGCGGAGATTTTACAAATCATAATGGAACTGGTGGTAAGTCTATTTATGGCAGAAGGTTTAATGACGAAAACTTTGAACTTAAACATACAGGGTCAGGAACAGTAAGCATGGCCAATTCAGGACCAAACACAAACGGATCTCAATTCTTTTTATGCACTGCAAAGTAAATTTAATATTTTTATTTTCTTCTTACATTTTATTGATTGATAATTTTAATTTTATTTTTCTTACAGAACTGAATGGTTAGATGGTAAACATGTTGTGTTTGGACATGTTATATCAGGTATGCATATTTTAAAAAAGATGGAAACTTATGGAAGTAAAAGTGGGACAACAACTGAAAAAGTAATTATTACAAATTGTGGTGAAGTTCAATAAACTATATTATTTTAGTGTAATGTTTTTATATTTAAAAATAAAATTTTCCTTTATTTCTACATTCATAGTTTAATTAATAACGTCTTATATGATTTAAAAATATATAAATTGTGAAACAAATCATAAAATAGATCACAATAAAAATACTTCATAACAAAATACATATTATCAATCACTAAATAATATATATAAAATTTTCCAAACTAAATGCAATTAGAAAGTTCTTATATAATAGTCACTGATTAAATAATTTATTTGTTGAAAACGTCATCATTAGTTGATAAATTTTCATCAGTAATAGAACTACTTTTTTCGCTTGTATTACTGACATGAGAATTCATTCGTATTGGTTTTGGTGGAGCTCGTTTTATATCAGATATGAAGTATTCGCTTACCGATTGCTTTTTTAAATCGTGCAAATCTTGAGCGGACATCTGTTGCGATAAACATTCATCATTAATGTTTGGTATTAAAATTTTCTTTTCTTCAATCACAGTATTCTGTGTTACTTTTCCATCGACAATTGTTTTTTTTACAGTGCGAAGTATTTTCACTGTAAATTTCTTATCATGTTTTTCCTCTGTTTCTTGCATTGCATGTTCCATATGCGATTCCACTTTATCTTCTTTCTCGATAGAAATAGGACCCAAAGATTGCCTTTTTAATTCATTGATTTTAGCGCTTTCTGTTTCCAGATTTACATCTGAAGATAATAGAATATGTGATACAGGTCTTTTCTTCCTATATTCATTAGTACCAAAATTGATAGTGTCTGGACTATTTTCATTTTCAGATTGTTCAGCAGCCTGAATTAAATCATAAAAAAATATTTCACGAGGGCTCAACGGCGATTTTAATGGTTGCTCTGACATATTTTCAGTATCTTGTTTATTATTTGGAGGACTAAACGGTGTATTTATTTCTACCAGATGTAGATATTTATTAAAGTTTTCTTTATTCATAGATTCCATTTCTGCCGAATTTCTTGGGGTATCAGATTCTGAAAGCTTCTCTGATGAAGTATCACCTTTTTTATTTTCAACTTTAGATTTATCAAGTGCGTTTTCGTCTTTTTTATTATTTATCGGTATTTTTTCACCAAAAAATTCCACATTCGTATGTCTGTTAGCTAATTCTACATCTACTGGTTGCAAATTTGGAGGCTTTTTCTTTTTAATAGGTTTTTCACGAATTTCATCGATTTCTTCTTTTTTAGTATTACTAATTGTAATATTTCGATTTATAAGATCTTTCGTTCCTATTTCATGAGTAGATATTACTATACTAGAACTAGAATGCCTATTTTTCAAACTATTCCTCTTTTCCAAATGTCTAGATCTTCGTTTTGCTGATATATCTTTCTGTTCCGGTTGTTGGTTTCGTAAAATAACATCACAAGATGAATCGTCAGGTATCTTTTTCTCCGGTTCATTTTTATTTTGACAGCATAAACCAAAACTTTGTTTCTCATTACCGCATTTACAACACTTATCGTTAATTTTCGTTTTTATAGGACAATTGTTGTCACCTTGTGAATGATAATTCGAACAATTAGTACACAATATCTCTTCTTGATCACCATATTGCGGATTTAAGTATACTTTATCATATTTATCTTTAAATCTGGGCGATAATATTCTCCATAAGAGGAAAAGAATTGCCATTATCACGCAAAATATCAAGAAAGCGGCGCCCCAAAAATAATACGGCCAATATTTAGACCAGTGTTTTGATCGATTTTTGTACATTCTTGACCAGACTATAGGACATATAATGAACCAAAAGAGCACAAACCATATTCCGACAAAAAGTGGAAAATTGATCCATTTGAATGGCTCCGTTCTTATTTTATGTGGCACGTACTCAGATTTATTTACGATATTTGCTCGTTCTTCGTTCTGCTTATTATGTATACCCATGATGATATTTCATTCTAGACGGCTGATCTTCATTAATTATGTAGGAATTATTGTATAAAATGTTCAATACGCGGAACGCTTTCACACAACTGGCTATTTTTGAAAATATCCTTTGGTATTTTAGTGGGAAGTATTTTTTTTATCATAGTCACCACATCCGGTTGAAAGCATATTTTTGATAAAATTTATACAATATTACTTGTTTACACAACTTCAAAAATGCAATAAATATATATTTTAATAGAAATTAATTATAATAGTATTCGTTTTATTAATTGAATATATTAATAACTATTTTTAATACATATGGGATGGTGAAATAATATATGTAAAATAAGCACTAACAGATATTTTATGTAAGGTACATATTTATTATTAAAATATTTCACAGTAATTTGTATACATATATGTATGTTTATATAAATAAAATATATATCAAACACTTGGCAACTTTTACATCAACAATTAATGAGATCAGCAAGTTTTATATTTTTCAATATAGAATTAGCAAAGTCTATGATGAAGGTGGCAGCCGTATCGGCCAATTCGTCTTTTTTAATCTGAACATAACGATTACTATATCGATTGAACACAACATTGATCAACTTATTAATCAGACCTCTTCCTAATAAACCCATGACATTTACCTAAAATATTAAAAGAATAATCTGAGATTTAATAAAATATTAAAGAACTTAGTTCGATTTACGAATTGAATACGAAAATAATTAATTACCTTGGTTTTATTTATTTCTAATGCAACATGAAAAGCCTTAACCATCAGGGTTCCGTTATTAGTCGTCATATTTGCCACACCTTTAGCAGTAACATCGCTGATTTCAATTCTTAAATTTTTATTAAAATTTATCAAATATATTACAAATATGTTTCATTTATTTATTAAACGTTTATATTTTATCTACTAGTTAAATGAAAAAAAAATACCACAATGTTATATATTGTTATCAAAAATAAGGAAAATATGTTTTTAATTTATAATGATTGCATAAAAAATAAAATTATTATAAAATAACATACCTCGCTTCTCCTTTTGGCCTATAAGGTATAATTCCTGCTACCTTTCCATTTACATCAAATTCGACTGTAAATATAAACATAATTTAGTACAGAAATCATGTCAAAACTATTATTATTGATCAACTAGTTTAAATATAATATAACGTACGAGTTATGAGTAATTCAGGTATAGTAACATCAAAATCTATTGTCAAATCTGATATTTTCACACTTAAATCATTAATAAAATATTCCTTTAATCCGCTTATAGCGATATTATATAATTCAATGTCAGCACTGAAAACATAAATAGCAATTAAAGAAATATTTTTTTTTATATGAAATGATAACATATTTAATATGAATGTACCTAATTATTGCTCTCTGATATATACTAAATTTGGAATCATCCAAAATCAAGGGATCCAAGGGTGGAACACCAAATGCTGGAAAGCCATGTTCGAATTGATCACGAGCATTATCTAATAATTTTATGATTTTATCATCGATTGAATTTTTTTCATCGCTTAAAGATTTAGATGTGACGCCACAAATTATATTAAAATGCTGGAATGCGAGTTTTTGTATGAAGGCCTCATCTGAAAATTGATACAATAAATAGAAATAAATACTTGTTCTCGTCAAGTATTTATCTATAGCATTATTCTTATTTGATTTTCTTTTATAGCTTTTAAGTCAACATGCAACGTAAAAGATCACGAGTGATGTGAAAATAACACTCTTTATCTTCATGATAAAATTTCAAGCATCTTGAAAATATTATATAAGTATTCACTGTAAAACAATTAAGAATATAATATTTCAAAAATATATATTTAATTTCATCATGTTAAATAAGATAGATAATTTGATACCATCTATTTTAGTTTTTTCAGATCTTATGTGCGATAAAAAAATCTTAATAAATATCAGAGATTTACTTACAAAATAATAATTTCAAAGGAAAGGTAATTATGAAAGTTTATTTTCACTCTGGGATTAATTTAAAGTTTTAGCTGGTAATTAAAATATTAGAGCGGTATATTTTAAATATTCATAAATAAGGAAACATTAAAGTTAGAAATAAAAACCGATTCTAACTGAAAGGGTTTAATATTAAATATTAAAAATGTCACACATTAATAATTAATTTTTACATTGCAAAAATATATATTTAATTTTAAAAGCAAACAATTACACAAAGTATGATTTAGTAATCAACTATTTTAACGTACATTTGTAAATGAATATTAATAATCGTATTTTAAGGTCACAAATTTAGCTATTTTTTTAACTTGACCTGTTTGTATGTCGGGATCCAAATGAGAAATACGTTTTTTACACGATTTAGAATAAGATTTAATAAAAATCATTTCATATATAATATGTATATATATATATATATATATATCAGAAATAAAATTAAAATTTTTTTTGATATAAATTAAACATTTTTTTAATGTTCTTGATATGATGTTATTATATATGTAAATAAAAATAATTATGCAGGTTGATGTAGTTATTTGAGCAACATAGATTTTTATTTTCAGTAGTTCAAATCAAGAATTTGTATAAATAAAAGAAAATTTTGTTTTTAATATATTTTTTAAACAAATGCTTTAATATTTTCAAATTATAATAATATAAGGAAAAAAATACTATAATGAATAATGAGCTAGATAATATATAAATAGAAATTATATATATATATATATATATATATATATATATATATATATGTGTGTGTGTGTGTGTGTGTGTGTGTGTGTGTGTGTGTGTACAAAAAAGCTCATATGAAATATTAATTATCAACAATCAATAGTGAACATATATAACAGGCTGTATATAAACAAATTAGTAATGTCACATTAGCAACAAGTGGTCGAAAGTAAACATCCATAAGTACCGTTTATTTGGCACAGTTCCAAGGAAATGTTGGATGAAAAAAATTAATTTTCCATAACGTGTCTTACAAACGAGCACGCCATCTTTGAAATTCCTCAAATGTATGTAATAAACATTGAACGATATGTAAATTAGATTCATAAAAAAAAAAACGCAACATGATATTAAACGCTCGCGAATAAATAATAATAATAATAATAAATGGAATAAAATTATAAAAAAATACGATTTTATGATAAAATAGGAAAATTCGATACGGATGCCGTTGGAAAAATTTTGACATAAATGTCGTGGCACGTCGCGCGCCTTGACAGTTGTCAAAATTTTCACTGGAAGTCCCCGCGAAAATGGAAAATGTCGCCCTTTTCCGCGTCTCTCCCTGCGAAAAAGAAAAAATCTCTCACATATTTGGGCCATTTAGATGACACGGAAGACGCATGATTGTTTGAAATTTTCTGGAAACTGGGAAAATCTTGAAACACTGTTGAATGCCTTCTGTGTATAATATTATACATGTATGAACATGTGTTCAATTATGTATGTATTGATCCTTTGTGCAGGGATGCGAAAATTTTCCTTCGACTCTCGTGCGCCGTCGTATCGCAAAAAAGTTTTCCATTTAATAATTAATAATTCGTCGTTTCCATATAAATTTAACAACGCCTCCATTATTTTTATTTTACATGTATATCTTTATATCTAAAATCAAATTTCTTCGAATGAATTGAAGTTTATATTTTTAAAATAGTTTTATTTTCAATTTCAATTCAATTAGATATTGAAGAATGATCGAAAAATCGATTTCAATATTCCACTTTGACAAATCAACAGACAGTGCAAATTAAATAAAAGTTGTTTTAGATAAATTTCAAAACTAAATATGATACAACATTATTATAAAGTTAGATTAAATGTAACGTTTTAACAAACAAAAATAATAGTTATCTTATCTTTGATATGTTCATTAAAAATAAAATATGATAGTAATAGATAAATTGACGAATTATAAAGCTTTATAAAATGAATTTCAATCGGATTCTTATATATATATATATATATATATATATATATATATATATATATATATATATATATATATATATATTTATATATTTATAAATTTTGATAAAATGACGTTATTTTATTTTTAGTGTGTAATAATATAAATATATAATTAAAATGTATCATATTATATTTATTATATATTAATTTTTAAATTAAATATTATTTTAAAAAATGGTTGACGATTCGCGAAAAAAATCCGGCGTGGCTAAGCAAACGTTCGTGACGTATTCTCAATCTGTGAGTACGAAAACAATGCGAAACTCGCAATAAATAAAAATTATAATAATTAAAAATTCTTAATTGGATTATATTTTAATATATAAATTACAATTATACACATTTCTGTCGCATAAAATAAAACATAATTAATACAGTACAATTTCCATTTTTAGCTTTGCATGTTACACACACACACACACACACATACACATATATATATATTATATTTAATCTGATTTATTGAAGACTTATAAACGTAAACCGTATATGCGCATTAAAAATTGATTATATCGTTTTTTTCAAATGCTTATTAATTGACAGTTAATTCTTGGAGCCGATAAGATCTCCTAAATTTATGTTGCTTATAGCGTCTCCAAGAACATCGAATAATATTTGGCTGACCCATTCGTTGAGTCTATCCCTTTGCCCTTGGAAAAAGTCATTGCTTAATTGATTAAATACCCAATTCAGAACGTTGTCCAACTGTTCAATACCTATAATGCCTGATATATAAACCTGTACAATTAAAAAAAATATATCATTTAATATGTGAGTCATATTTTTATATATATAATGTTTTATATGATTTATTCACATCAGTATCTTCGATATCGAAATCGACGACGAGTGATCTTAATAATAAATAACCATCGATTGTTGTGCTAAGTGTGGCATTGCCTGCTATGTGTAGTCGTTTAGTTTTTAATCTAAAAAAAACTTATATATATATATATGTTCATGATATAAATTATGAAATAATATTTTAGTTCAGACATCCGTGGCCTGATTAATCAATATATAAGTAAATGAACTTAATAATAGAACTAACATAGATATATTTTTATCTCGTAATCATAAATCAATAAAACGTCTGCCTTTCTAAACTTATACAGTTGAAAAATTTATAATCTAACATTTTTCAATTATACTTGACGAATTAATAATAAAAATAACTACTGGCGATATTGCGAATTTGAATCCATAATCTGTTATCTATAAGTTTAAAATCTCAAACATATGTATTTTTTTTTTGGTTACCGATTATATAAGAATAATTTAAATATTTTTATCAATATAAAAAATAATCTATTAAACAATATAATAATTACTCGACGTCACCGTTTGAATTCAAAGGAATAACCATAGCAGCTTTTCCATCTAAATTATATTGCGCTGAAAATATAAAATACAATTGATTTTTCAATCTTTATTGAATTTTAGAATTTAATTATTGAATAATACTCACAAGTATATATTAATTCGGGAACGATGAATTCATATTCCAATGACAAACCTATTATTCGAAAATGTATTACTTCAATGATAAATTCTTGTAATCCAACCACTTTGATATTTGGAATACTTAGATGAGCTCTGGAAGATTAAAAAGAAACAAAATGTTCACATTTCTATTGAATGTTAATTATAAATTGTTTTGTTCAAATGACAAACCTAATAATGAATTTTTGATTAATATCAATATCAACGTTATCAATAATGAATGGATCCAAAGGTGGTATTCCGCTCTCTGGAAAACCTTCACCAAATTTTTCTCTAGCTTCTTCTAAAAATGCAATAATTTTGTCGTCAACTACGTTCCTTGTTTCAGATGACACATCTTGAGGTTTCTCTCTCAATATAGATGGGCTATTTTCGAAATATTTTGGATTTGCTGTAAATTAGCAATAATCATTATAAGTATAATAAAAAATGTTTTTATTTTTTTTATATAAATTAAAAAAATAACTTCATGACTGATTTTATTGTAACTTATATAGCACATACATTTTAAAGTTTTTTTATGAAAAATAAAATATCGATTACATTATATTTAATATAATTACCAATTTTCTTTCCATTGAAAAATATGTTTAAATTTGCACTAACTGTTGAAGTCAACGCAATAAAAATAACTAACAATTTTATATTTATATACATTTTATATTAAATTAATTATCTATTCTTAACGATTAGACTTCTCAATATAAAATAATAGACCTCTGAAGATTAAAAACAAATATATATCCATGCGAAATCGAAAGTCAATTAATTAATTTGTACGATTTCTTTGATAAAAATATATATATCTAATCCAAACAATGACTTTGATTATCTCTTAATTATTAAATAAGATTTGATTTATTGTGACACGTTTTGTCGAATGTCAAGATAAAATAAAATCTATTTTTATAAGATTTTTTAATGTTATATTAAATTCCTTTAAATTTAAAAAAAAATAATTTTCAATTATAAAATATTTTTTTATTATTAAATTATAAAAATATTAGTTATAAATTTATTTAGATGAATTTAAAAATCGCGCTAACGGAAACAATGTACTATAGCAATATATACAATTAACCACAACAATTAAAATTTCTACCAATACCACTCAAAAATATTACTTTTAATATTTTAAATTTAAAACATTAAAATTAATGAAATGCAGGTCGTTACATATTTTCCAATTCAAACAAATTTCAAAAAAAAGATTGCAGATCAATTATAAAAATAAATATTAAATTGACGTTTTATAATTTTATTTGATTGAAAAAAATATTTATGGATATGATATAATTTATAAATTACAATTTTAATTTTTATAAGGACTATGTAACATCAATAAAGAAGATGCATATTCATTTTTATAAACAGGAACATAATTTAAAATAAGATGTGCAATATAAATATTTTATTTATATATTTTTTTTACAATTAAAAATCCTAATATTAATATTTTATTTGAAATTTATCTTAATCCAAACAAATTGTTTAACCTTGTACTAATTCATAATTTACAGTTCCCAAATGATGCAATCTGCGAGATATTACTGGATTATTTATTTATTTTCAGGAGTTTCACAAACATATTCATTTTTATTAGCGTTTCTATGGATTATATTATAATATCGTAAAAAATATATAGTAGAATAAAAAAAATATCAAAAAAAGGTTATAAATTATTTGAAATAATGATTGCATATAATATTATTTGCAGAACTAAATTAAATATGTTATTGAATTTGTTATTTTATCATAAATTAAAAATATATCAAATATTTATTTTATAAAAAAAAAATAAATATAATTCGTAATTTAATCATATTTACAATGAACGATGAATATATTGTTAATTTTCGAATCGATCTAATGTTTATATTTATTTAAACTAAACGTTAATACTAAAATAAATAGTAAATATAAAATGAATATATAAAATAAAATTAAAAAAAATGTAACATTTTTCATCGTACAACATTTGTGAAATTGGCTGAAAATCTTGTGGCAACCCTGTCGCGAATATAGTAAGAAATATGTGGGCGTTCAGGTCCGTCGTCCGCACTGTCGCACTTCGTTCGTCAGGGTGCAGAGGTGTCTCAGCGGGTTCAGGTGGAAAAATTTGTTTTTTTTTTCATTATTTTTTTTCATTTTATTGTTCAACGATACGACTATAATAATGATAAAGGAGAAGTAATAATCTGACGTGTGCCTCGTATGGAGCAGGGTGATCCGCGTCCAATAAGCGTTCCCTTATATGGCTGGACGGACGAATGCGTGCCGAAGAACGCCACTTGACCCGCATTCGTCTGTATTTCATACGTTTGCGCATGCGCATTATTTTTTACAAACATTAACCCTTCAAATTTATATTAAACCGGTCTTTTAAATATATATATATATATATATATATATATATATATATATATATATATATATATATAATATTTATTATTTGAATTATTATTTTTAATTGAGTTTGAAACATTTTATTAATTTATTCTGTCAATTAAATTTTCCTATATATATATATATATATATATATATATATATATATATATATATATATATATATATATATATATATATATATATATATATTTAATATAGAATTACATAATTATTGATTGAAACTAAAATTAAATTAAAACTATCTTTTTTTTTAACATTTTATCGCTGTTTTTGTTACTCTTGATTATTCTAATTTATTATTTTATTTTTAGTATAATACTTTTAATTTTTTTATATTTAAAATCGAATCTTATTATTTTATTATTATTTACAACTTTTTTCTTCGTGTACAATGTTAAATTTTATTTTATTTTTTTCATATATTTTGTATGTCGCTAAATATATAATGGTTTAACTCAAATTCTATGTAATTAATTTCTCAAAACATCTTCCTGGTTCCTTTTTTATTTAAATTCTGTTAATTTAAAAATCTTTTTAAATTTAATCTTTCTTTATCTTTTTAAATTAATCAACCTATCATGTTTTTTCTATTTTATATATATCATGTATATAATCTATATATATATATATATATATATATATATATATATATATATATATATATATATATATATATATATATATATATATATATATATATATATATATATATATATATATATATATATATATATATATATATATATATATATAATTGTATATGTGTAGTAAAAGAGATACTATAAACAAAACAATTATCTTTAAATTTATAGTTAATTTACAAACTGAAAACTTATTTATTTTGTTAATTATACAAAAATAGATTTATGAACGTGAAATAGTTTTATTTTTTATACAATACTCACATTTAGTGTGTGTAAAAATAGTTAGTTTAATGTTTTAATATATTATGTCTGTCTATATTAAATATTTTGATCTCAACTGCCACACCTTGAAGTCCATATTTGGTGCGAAATTTTATATTGTGAATTAAAAATAAAAATATTTACATAACGTGACTATTTTAAAATTCCACACTCACAGAACAGGAAGTTACTTCCAATTTTATAACAATGGTTGCATTTTGCTCCTCTATAAGTTAATTTGTTACTTGAATCATTCGTGTTACATTTAGCACTTTGTATGGTATGACCCGTTTTTATATAATAATACACTATTCTATTTATGGACAAAGTGTTCGTATATGGTTTTCTTTGATCAAAAATGGCCTTATCAAGTTATTTTATATCAGTCTCATTTAAACGTTTCGTGTTAGTATATAATATAATATACTCTCAAACCTCGTTTTTTGCGGAGTAATAAAAACAAACTTTGAATTACTTATAAAAATTAGGAATACTTTCCATCTTATAAAATTGAATAACTTTAAAATTTTTCGAATAGAATACTCTAAAAATTGCACGAATAAAGTTTTATTGTTATTATTATTCAGCAGTACTAAAAATTAAGTCAATGATATATTCGTCAGAAATGATATTATCTTGAAGCAATTCGTCAAAAGTATCAGCGTTGAATGTCTCAAAACCTTTTCCGCCAATTTTGCGAACTAGAAAAATGAAAGAAATGCATAAAGTACTCTGAAATTCTTGTAAAAATGACAAAAAATAAGACTTAAACCTAATAATTCTAAAATCTCTGAAAACTGAAAAAAATCGTATAAAATAAGGTTTGAATGTATATACAATTTTGTTCTATTAAAATGTAATTATTTATAATAATTACATTTTAACAGAACAATTATTTATATAAAAAAATATCATTCTTGTAAGTGTCCATGACACTGGTAATGATGCCAAATAACTTTTGACCTACGTAATCTTAACTTATTATTTTACTATGTTTTTAATATTATCGTTATGTAATTTGGATGCCATTTATAATGTTAGCCTTCGAGTTAATAAGAAAGTAATGTTTTCATCTAATGTGTATACTAATATAGATGTTTTATGTTAAATTTCAGCTTTATTTTGTAAGAAAATGGAAGATAAAGAAGCCTTAAAGCAACGTCTTACTTCTTTACAGTATCATGTAACACAAGAAGCAGGCACAGAACGACCTTTTACAGGTTTTTATTTTAATTATACATAATTATTTGCATAAAATTTCATTTGCGGTAACTCTTAAGGTCAGATGAAAATTCTTAAGGTCGAGATGAATTTAAAAATAATAATAACCGCAAGAATAATGTTTCATCTATAATATATATCACATAGTTGAATTATTAGAATTTTTTTAATCTTACAATTTTTATTTCCTTATAGGCTGTTATAATAAGTGCTATGATGAAGGAATGTATGTTTGTATTGTATGCCGTCAAGACTTATTTAGTTCCAAAACCAAGTATGATTCAGGTTGTGGTTGGCCGGCTTTTAATGATGTATTAGCCAAAGAAAAAGTTACTCTTCACAAAGATACTAGTACTGGTAAGATTTAATTTATATTTCGTTCGTTTCTTTAGAAATATTGCATTTACATTACTAGTTTAGATATGATTGATTTTATTAGAGCTTTATTTTTTTATTTTAATATCTTATTTAAATCTTTTACAAATATTAATCATTTCTTTATTCATTAAAGAAGTCAATCTTAAAATTAGATTTTTTCTACATAAGCATTTTTTTAATTGGGAGTACTTAAAGCAGGGATTTTATATTTTTATTTCATGCTATATTTTTATTATTATTAGGTAATTTTTATTATAATGATTTTTTAGCATTTACCTAATACATTTAGAAAATTGCCTTGTAATTAATATTTGTTATATTAATAAATTACTATACTAAAATGATTGTAGTAATAGTAGTAGTAAATAACAAATAATTCGATTAATATATAATATATTAATTTATCGTAATTGTCTATTTTTAACAATTCTTCATAGAATAATTGTCACATTTTTAATATTTAATATATAGTTTTATAATAAACACATGTATATTATTTAATTTTATATATGAAAAAAATATGATGTATTTAAATTTATCCCATCCTTTATCATTGGTTGCCCATTTGGTGATTTAAATTATTCTACACTGATCTTTATTCCTTGCATGTTGATTTGTTGTAATTATTACTGAATTTTTGCTTATGTTGCTTCCATGATCAACATTTTATCACATCTTTCATTATTCACTCACGATGATTTATTTTAAAGATTTTAATGTATATATATTTATATATATAGTCTTGTGATTACATTTCTGGCATATTTTTATCAATTAAATGTAAATTCGTGTTTTCTATTGGGGTTGCTTTCTCAATAGTCTTATTTTTTGTAAATATTTAATTAAATTACATAGATATTTTTCAATATTTATCAATTACATATAAATTTTATTGAATATATGTATGTATATGCAATTATGCGTCTCAAAATATTTTATAAATTTATATAAAAAAGCTTTGTTAATATTTAAAATTTTAATAATATTTAAAGTTTTCAATAATATTTTTCATTTTAATACTTAAATTAGTTTTTTATATATAATAATAATCAGCTCTAAATATATTTTAATTGCGTAATTTACATAATTGCATATATGTGTACATATATTTATATTTTCTCATGTTTGGGTGAAGGTTATAATGATTAGTTCTAATGTTGTCTTTTTCTGATCTTTTAACCCTGTTCCTTTTACCTTTTCCTCATTTCCCATTTTAAATCATTTATGAACATGCATTACATTATATTATTATCTATCCCATTCATTTTTTTTTATTTGCTTTGGTTACACTTGCTATCTATTTTTACTTAATTTTGCACATTGTTCAATCATTATAATTTTACACTTCCATTTTTTGTTTCAACCCTGCATTATGCTTATTATTTTTTTTCTTTCCTCACTAACCATCTTTGAATATGATCCAATTAACTTTTTGGGAAAAATTCACTCCTTTTATCAAACTTTCCTTCTATAATCCATTCCAAAATATCGAAACAAAAAATGAAAAAGTTGGCGCCAACATTTTACTGGTTCTGACGCGCCCAGGGCTGATTCGGACTGAAGTTAGATGCGCAGCTTGCGGAGCTCATTTAGGACATGTATTTGATGATGGACCAGCTCCTACTCGGAAAAGATTTTGCATCAATTCGGCATCATTGGACTTTATTCCTGGCAACAAAACTAATGAAACAAATTCTTCTTGATTATTGTAAGAGAAAATAAATGTAAGCATTGGTTTTTACTATAATATTTAAAATAAATATTAATTAGTATTTAGAAAAAGTACTAAATAATATTAATTATACTTTTCGTTTTTAGATATTTTGATAAAGTTGTTTTTTGAAAAAGCTGATTTTTATACTAGTCTAAACAGTGTAATAAGATTTGGATTATTTCAAATGAATTACTTGGAGAAAATGAGTCGTTTTTAATTTTAGATGTAGCAGTAATTTATGTTTTTATTTTAATAATTAAATCCGTTCCGTTATAATAATTATTATATCTCGAATTTATATTTCTTCTTTTTATAAAACTTTTTTTTCCTCTATTAATTTATAGTTTAAATTTTTAGTGATTCTCAACGATGCAATTAAAATTGTTTCCTATACAATTAAAAAGTTTTACTCTATTTCAATAGTATTGTGAAAGTTATTAGCGACTGTTTTTTTTTGTATTTATGTAAATAATAAATAAAGCTATCACGAAATATATGTAAACGTAATTGGGTATAATGTGTACCTGTTTTGTATATATCTATAGAGGTGCTCTACTTGTATTTTTAATAGCGGTTGTGTTATGTTTCGTATATTTTGTTTTTATTTATATTTTATTATCATCAATTAGCATTTTTTTCTATTATACCGATATTTTTATGTATAATATTTTATAGTTCCTCTCTTATTTTTAATAAAAAAATATTGATATTTAGTTCCGTCAAAATATATACAATAAAAATGCTTTGTTATGTAATACACACACACACACGCATATATATATATATATATATATATATATATATATATATATATATATATATATATAGCTTCATTGAACGTTGATTATTAATTTATTCTACTATTCATGATAATTAAGTTTTATACAGTTTTTATGTTCTTTGATTTTATTAGTATTTTTTCTTGTTCAATATTTTATTTTATTTTATTTATAAATGTTAAAAATGTAAAATAAATATTTTTGTAAAATAATTGTGTTTCTATTTAAATATATTTATTTTAATAAATTAATTATCAAATATCAACGATATATCAAAAATAACTATATAAAAAAGTTTGGGGATATAAGTTATTATGAAAAAGAATCATCAACAATATATAAAATATTGAAATATTTACATCATATAATATATAGTAGTTAAATAAAAGCACAAAAATAGAAATTTAATAGTTTAAAAAAAACTCGTCCATCGAATAAATATACCAGAATTAGTAATTTATTTAGGATGTCTTAAATATAACTGAAAAATATTTAAAAATATAAAAGAAAAAAATGCATTAGCTATATTTACGTTTTCCATCAAAAGAACCTTATATATATATATATATATATATATATATATATATATATATATATATATATATAAATTTTCGACAAACTATGACAATTTAAAATCAAATTTAAATAATAACATTTTTATAACAAAACTTAAATTTTTATTAAAAATAAATCAATGGAAATCTTGTCGCGTTCAACACAAATCACTCGAAAACTGTCCAATAAAATATCCACTCAAATATTTTTTAATTATTATAAAATGTTAAATAGTTAAAAACCGTGTGTAATATTATTTTAAGAAAAATGATATCTAAATTTTTGAAAAAAGAATTAAAATCTTTTTTTATTAAATAAAATATGAATATTTTTATAACATCGTTTTTGGTGATGTATAGAGCGTTTACGGCCAATATAGTTTGTGCATTTTGACGTTTGATTTGTTTCGGCGCCAAGTGTTTCAGGTATTGTCACATATTATATTTGTATATATATAAATAATTTTCGCATATTTAAATTATTTCGCATTAAGAATTAAAGTAACGTTTATTTATAGAGTGCATTAGTAATGTGTAGATGTTGATTTGTGGAGCGAAGTTTTTTTTGCGAAAATGGATTTTGATACAGACTTAATCCAAATTCAAGGCGTTTTGTTAAAACTGAACCATAAGTATTCATTTAAAAATATGTCTACTGATGATGACGGTATGTTGTTTTTATATTAATAAAAATTAAATCTATATTATGTCAGAATTTGTTAATGACTTAACAATAATTTGCTTTATTTCAGATTTCGAAAAGAAAATAAAAATTATTGGCGATCATTTATATAATTTTTTATCAGATAAAAAATATATTTTTGAAAATAAATTGTCCGAAGAACATTACCCAAATCTTAGAAGAGTTACTCTGTTTTTAATTTTTAATTCTGATTTAAATACTCTCAACGATTTGGTTAATTATGACGACATCAGTCATTTAGTTTGGATTACACCAACAATAACGAAATATTTATTAATTCATTTAATATGGTATCTTCGTTTAGATAAATTTTACTGCGAAGCTATTAGTTTTTGCTGCCCTGAGTTATCACTAGAATTAGTTAGATTAGCTTTAGCAAACATGAAACTATGTAATATAACAAAAGCCATAGAAAATACCAAGTTATGCGTTGCAGCTGTATATCGTTCGATAAATAAATTTTTGATTACCAGTGAAAGTTGTGAGAAGGTTATTTTAGACAGATTTTACTCTTGTTGTTATGAATTAATGAAATATTTCAATGAACCTCCAAACAAAGATGAAATATCTAAATTGAAAAAAAATCAATTATATTTACATGCAGGAAGATCTCTTTTACACTTATTGGAACTGAGTTGTGATTGTTTTAATACATTCCTTAAAAAATCTGATAACAATATTTCAGAAGAAGTAATAATTTATTTTTGTACTTATGAAGAATCACCTTTAAACAATAGTCATAAAAAGTCTGACGATTTTAATAGTACAATAGATGAATATTTATTAAAACTGAACAATATTTTAGTCAACGCTATAATTGAAAATTTTAAATCAATTAATATTGATATATATTGCTTTTTGAGTGAACATAATATTCCTGAAAATAATGAAAAATCTTTTCAAAATGCAATTGCTGAGACTTCTTATATTTTACTGAATATTGTTAATGGAGATAAACGTTTTAATAATGAATTAACATCTATACTTTCTCCGATAGCATTTAAACCTTTAGAACTATCTGACGTAATAAAAGATGCAGATATTGACACATTAATTGAAAATGCGAACCAACCTTCAAAACATCAAAAAGAATGGGTTGTAGCTTTATCTGAAAAAGATTATTTGTTTCAGAATAAAGATGTGACGGATTGTATTAGTAAAAATATATATTTGTTAAGTATTGACGATCACAAAAGAGTTTTCAAAAAAGGCATCAATTTTCTAAACGAAAATTCTAATGCCAATGTTTCAAATATAATATTTAAATGTTTCACATATATGAACAACGATGTTAAAAAAGAAATTGTAAGCGATATATTTAGTAATATACCACTCGATAATTGTCTAGAAATGCCTAATTTTGACAAAAATTTTACTACTGAACTTAATAAATTTTCTCAAGTAAACGACAGCACTATTTCAATATTTTTCAATTTTTTCATACAGAATCCATATAAATTTTATGTTTACATTTTTCAAAGATGTTCTAAAAATAGTTACGATTTAACAATATTAAATATATTAAGGTATTTTCACGATATGCCTGATATATTGTTTATAGATTTTGGCAAATGCAAGGAATGTTTTCAAGATTTATCTGGATTTCCACTTTTAATATTATGTGCTTTAAAAACATTGACAATCTCAACATTTAATACGGATTCTGAGAGAGAAAGTTTCGTAAATTTTATAATTGAATTAGTAAATAGCAATTATATATCTGCGGAACTGATTTTTCTTAGATATTTAATAATAGAATTAGATATTTGGCTAGACAAACGAAAATATAAAAATGCTATATTGTATTTAGAATCCGTAATGCATATATTTTTGAAGAATGCCTTAATGGATCATATTGCAACATTTGTTGTTCGTATTGGACAAATAATGGAAATACATAGATGGAATATATCAAATTTTAATTCTCATCGAGTTCGACTTTTAGAATGTGCAATTGAATTTCAAGAGTGGTTGTTAATAAAATTTCATACTTTATATTCACCAGATGGTATATATATATATATCCCACTATATTTGAAAATAATACTTGTTAGTTTTCTTATGATATTAATACATTATAATTCATTTAATTGAAATTAAAAAAATATATTATTTTAAATTAAATAATAATTAAAACTAATAAATAAGTTAAAATCATAAGGTTGAATTTATGTTTTTTTATACAAATATAATAAATCAATGATTCCTTATGACTGAATATCAAACTTTTGTAGTTGTAAAGTTTCTGATAAATCAATTGAAATTGTTTAAACAAGTATTATTTTTACATATTTTATTTACATGTATTATAATTTATATATCTGGGTTTTTTTCACAGGTGAAGTATATAAATGGGTTTTAAATGAAATCCACTCTTTCACTCCGTTGACTGCAATTTATTATCAGAATTTATTGGAAAATGACAGACGTGTGCCACTTTTAGATAAACGTCTTAATGACACCGAAATATTGACTACATTGTGTTTTGTAAGAATTTTTTTTTAAATCACCGACATTTTAAATAAAAACACAAAATATTTATTATTATTTAATTTCAGTTGCTGCCTCGATCCACTTTGGGAGAATGGAAATCCATTTTTTCCGAAATGATCATAACAAGATCGACAATAGTAACATTCAAATTATTTTGTCATACTATTGCGTTAATTGTATCCAACACGAGCACTTTAAATTTTCATACCACACCGGCTTGTTTGGATTATTGTAGTAGAAATTTAGGTATTATATTGCAAGTACGTAAATTTATTCCTAATTAATACTCAAAAAATCCTAATACTCAATTCCTAATTAATCTTTCTTTATGTTTACTACTTTTATTATTTCTATTTATAGACATTTGTGCTTCCTGTGAATAATGGAGATGATAGATATCTCATTGTGTCGGAACTGATATCTCTTGTTAATGATTTTCCTGAGAATATACAAACTACGTGTTTTAACAGCCTTTTACAACCATTATCTTGTATATTAAACACAATTCAAACGGATTCTCCAGAAATGGAGAGAATTCAAAATGTGGTGGAATTTGTAAAAGATGAAGTTTCAAGAAATATTCTGAAAGGTTTAATGAATCGTCAGTAATTTAGATGTGAAAAAAAATATATTCAAGACAATATTAGTGAATCATCAGCTGTGAATAAATTGAAATAATTGATGGTGATTGCCGTTTCACACTATAAGGAATTTTTAAATATGTTACATAATTTCATCTGTTGGGTCTCCTTCAATTAAGCGTGACCTCTGACTTGTTATATTCATTTCAAGTGTTTAAATTTATGTTATAAAAGAAAATGTATTATGATGACAAAAATTTATAACAAGATTATACCAGAATTATAAAATTATTTAAGATTTTTTTTTATTTTTTGTCATCTAATTCTACCATCTCACATTTCTACAAAATAAAATAATATAATCTGATATTTAATTCTTCAATTTTATATTATGATGTATTCTTATATTTTTTCTAATTCTGAAAATCATATTTTTTTTTATTTTCTAAATGAAACAAAATATGTTTTATTTTGATTCATATATTTTAAATTCTTAATTTCACCAATGAATTAATAAAAGTATATAAGAAATAGAAGTGAAACGATTTCTTTTAACGAATCAAAACTGTGATAATTAATGATATTAATAAATATCCCATTGTTCCCGAGAACGATATATTACTTCCGTTACAAACTTTTCGCACTTCTGATGTAGATAAATCTCTTCTGTTCAGAAGATTGTGTATGCTATGTATAACCTGCCTTCCAAGTTGCAATGGTTCTCGTGATAAAATTATCGAATACAATTCTGACTCTGGTAAACGTTGACAGATAGTCAATACGAGATGATCTCCTACAGCCTTTATAACTTGAATGGTGCCGGTAAATTGATTGTATGGACTTCTCAATAGAGAACCTGAAAAAGTTTAAACAATTCTTATAATACTGGAAAATTCAATGTAAATCGAAACGAATGTTGTTAATCAAATTGTATGAACATGTGAACCTGTATGATATTTTTATGACCAATCTGAAATATTGAACGTGTGATATTTTTTTATGTATGTAATTTATAAAAATGATATTTTTATATGCGATCTCTTTTATAATTATAATTTATGATATTTGACCTTTCATACCGCTTTGCGGTCCTGAAGACATCCAAAATCCTTTTCTTGTATTGTTAAATTTTAAATAAAATTCAATCGTTCGTCCACTTTCTTCCCAAAATAGTCGCAAATGACGATAATCTCTGTCTCTGTGATCATGGGAACCATAACGTTCTTTTGTCCATTGATAACCAAAGCTCCCCGGTGGAATATGAGAATATGGTGTTGTTGCCTAGATATCAGAAAAATATTCTGCTATTAATTTAATGTTTGTTAGATATGTTTTATTATTGAAATATTTCTTTGTGAAATTAAACTTTTTGTTGTTACTTAATGTTTATTTTTACACTTTCAATAAGATAATAAGGTTTTGATTGACCTTTATATATCCAATCAAAATTCTTGGAAGCAGACTCTCACACGTACGTTATTCTTTATGTGTGCAATTTTTATATTACTATTTAAACTTTTTTTTTAACATAATTTAATCTTTTCATATAAACATATCGTTTTACATTCAATTTTTTTTATCACTTATTTCATGTTACTTTTTAAATAAATAATTAAATTTGAAAAATTTTAATATTACACACACACACACACATATATATATATATATATATATATATATGTATATATATATATATATATATATATGTATATATATATATATATATATATATATATATATATATATATTATAATCTGTGTATTTAGAAATTAGTTTTGTAAATGTGCAAAATTTTCGTACACTTCATTTGCGTATATTTTAGTTCAATACATACATGTAAAAAAATATATGTGCTTCATGTGCATTAAATTTGATAATTAGTATAATTTTGAAAAAAATTAATTACCGAATAATAATCATCACGAACGTATACACCTCGACTTGGCTGAAAATAAAAATAATCGAGATTTTCAATTATAATATCGTTATAATTATTATTGTATACAATATCATATTCACAAAGGAAAACCAAAGGGTTTTGTCTTTTTTTTTTAATAAAATCTTATTTTATGAAAACATTGCTTTCTCATCACTAGCATATAAAAGGATGGTTCAATACATGATCGAACAAAAAAAAGGAATGAAAATTAACATCTTACAGTCCACAAGTTTTCAGGCGAACTTTCCAAAAAGTCCAAGCTGATTTGGCGGGAAACGCAGAAAACTGTACCGCTTCCGTAAAATTGATATAATTCTTAAACTAGCCAATAGAATGGAATGAGACTTTACAAGCGTCTTTATAAGAGTTTATGTCATCGATATATGTAAACAAAATAAAGATTTTCCATCTGTGGCAAATGTAGTAGTGTGACAAAGTACAATAAAAAATCATGCTAAAACACGTGAATTGTAAAGGAATTGGTATATATATATATATATATATATATGTGTGTGTGTTTGTGTGTGTGTGTGTGCGTGCGTGTGTGTATATGTGCGTGTGCGTATGTATATATATATATATATATATATATATATATATATATATGTATGTATGTATATATATGTGTGTGTGTATGTATACATACATATGTATATATATATATATATATATATATATATATATATATATATATATATATCAGAAAAATTTCTAAGGAACAAAAATATATAATTTATTAACTAATATTTCATAAGTAAATCCCTTTTAAAATATCACAAAATAAGAAAAACAAAAATGAATTAAACGTACACATATGTATCTATAGATTTTATAGTGATTATTTAATATTCCCATAATAATTTCAAATGAAGGTTACACTGATATGCAATGAAATACAGTGTTAATCGCGAGTCGATATTTTGAGCTTTTTATATTTTTATCTATTTTTCAGAAGCATTATAATACAATTATTTCTTTTTGGAACAATGTATTATATATAGCTAAATTGTTTATCTTAATTGAGGAATTTTTATCTATGCAAATATTAACGTAATTCAAAATCTTCCAATTAGATTCTACTTGCTTAGCAAATTCAAGTGGAATCGCGAAGTAAAAATGTAATTTGTTATATTTCGATATCATGTGAGATATATTTATATTTAATACGTTTAAAATATTAACAGATATATACACTAATATATTTAGAAGAAAAAAAATGCCTATATTAAGTTCTTTTAATATTTTTTAAAGCCAAAGTTACATCGGTGTTTTTCACGCGTAAACGCGTGCGCGGACTTTAACGCTAGGATTTCTTTCACGCATTTACGCGTGCTTGGACTGTAACCTGTTAAAAATGTGTTAACGAGTTTCTTTTTTTAATTATAAGTGTTAATTATTATTGTGATTATTTATATTTTTCCTCAAACAATTATTTTGTTATTGATTTCCAATTAACTTTAATTATTTAATTATTGATAACCAAAACTATTTATAATAAATTTGACAATATTTTTCGTTATTATTATTTGATTTATTAATATTTTCTTTTTTATCTGTACACTAATAAAAATAAATTAAAATTGTTTTGAAATAAACTCACTTCATATGTTATTTCCGATAGATGAATGATAGGGCAAGTGTCGATCGATGAATAAATATCTTCTTTAAGATGAGGAATAACTTCGACTCCATACCACATTCCCATAATTTGACTAATATCCAGACCACCTTGAGGCTTCAAATCGGTACAATATGCATGTTCGTGACTGGTAGCTTTTACACTTATACATATAAAACTCGAGAACAAATAGAAAATCACGAATATGCAACTGCGGAGATCCATATTGATTGATAGTGAAAGAATAAAAGATATTCCTTGATAGTGTCCGGTTTTATTGTGTGTTACAAAACCGCAAAAGATTAACGCACAATTAACGACACAGGATATGTAAGTCCGTTTACGACCACTTAAACTTTGTAAATAAATGAAGGAATAGTGGATTATGGCTTATTATATGGCCTATCAGAATTCTCGTTCATCCAATCCTACGCCAATTCTTGATCCCTTCCAAAGCTTAGTGCACGTTGTGTTAAAAAAATATAACATATCGTTTTAGTTTATCGATTTTATTTAAATAAAAACATAACATAAATACACACACAAATATATATTATTAGTCCTTTAAAGAAGTTTACCATAATCATTTAATATAAATAAAAAATAATCATTTTTCTTTTCTACGTCATGTTATTTATATATTCTTCGAATTATAATATATATATATATATATATATATATATATATATATATATATAAACTCTCCGGATGATAAGTAAAAAATTTAATATAATTTATAAATTTACATTGAAGTATTTATTTTTTTGAATCTTATTGTACTTGTCGAGTGGAATTCGTGACTTGAAAATAATACGATTAAATTCTGACTTTGTCTTTTTCAATTTATGAAATTAATTAAGTTAATATTAAATTAACAGAAAAATATTTATATTTAACTATTACGCATACTTAATAGCCATGTTAATAACGTTTACATTATTAAAACTTTATAAAAAAAAAATATACAATTATAAATTAGAGCAAAATATAAATAGATTTTATCGCATAATAACTATATACTATTATACTATGTTAAAAAAATCTCATAATTGAAAAAATAAATATTTTATTTCAAAATAGTTTCATATATATATATTACTGAGTGACTTTTGCTTGCAGACAGGAAATTAAATATGATCCTGTAACATTAGAATTAGGCTAAATTGGGTAAACATAGGGTTTCCTACGACACCCTGGAATTGCAATATTTTTACAAGCAAATAAAATGTATTTATATAGAATTATATAAATCAATTTTTAATCTTGAAAGTAAAAGTTTAATTATTAATATTATTATTTATGCAACAAATACCAAGTGCGAATTCCAGAACGAAAACTATTATGTATTGTGAAAAATAAATTATTAAAGATTATATGCAATAAAAAAAATGGAATCTTTTTTGTGTATGTTGAAATATATCCTTTTTATAATATTAAAATTGTTATCATGTATAAAAATATATACATTACAAAATGGTTAAATTCAATTATAATTGTGTCATACTAATATGTAATATATTATGAATTATGTTTCAATTATGTTCAACCTAATTTTTCAAACACAACCAACGATTATATGATATTAACACTTTCAACCCCTTTATATTTGTTGTTTTTTTTTTTATCATTATTATAAGGTTTCACATCGAACGACTGCAAATCGATGCATTTACACGCATTAGAAAACGAGACTCGCGGATTAAATATTAAAATGTACGTTAATATTAAATGAGCGGATATCGTAGGTGTGTTTTTCTGACATCTTGATTATTGTTCTGGACCAATTACCCTCCTAATCATTATTATTATATCATTAATTAATGATAGCAGGCATTTCTTAAGTGAATTACGGAGACGTTCTATTATTATTTCGCCGTTTAGTTGGTGATTCATCGTCGAGACAAGTATAATAAGAAGTATATGTAACTTATGTAAAATTTTCAACTAATGTATTCATAGTAAAAAGATCCGCACTATCGAATAATAAAATATGCTTTAAAACTATCACATTCAATAATTATGATTCTAATTTTATTTAAAAAATATAATTTATTTTATAAAATTATTATTATCGAGACATTTTATATTAATATACAAAAATATTTTTATTCTGAAATAGTTTTCAGCAGTCTTTTTTTTATAAATAATAAACATCTAGTTCACAATGCTTTACTTTACCGTTCAAAGGATTGTTTTAAATATAAATATTATTTTTATATATGGTAAATCAAAATACTCTACTTCAAAAATAAACTTTTACACAAATATATAATTTAAAATGCGCCTCTGTGCTATATACGGTTTTTAGTTTCCACAAGGAAGGTGTACTTGTCATCTTCTTAATGATGTTACTGTTCCATTTAAACTACAATAGATGGAAAATTGAATGAATTAACCGTCACAATTACCACTTTTTATGTATTAAGTTTTGTTTTTGGATTCAACTGCAATAAAAAATAATATTTTACGACGCCGTTACTTAATTATTTCTACCGAGATAGTTTAGTGTTTTCTCAAAAAAAAAAAAAAAAAAAACAACGACCTAATTCAATTATATATTTAATTCAATTCGTGATATTTTTTAATTGTATAAAATTTTAATAACGCAAAATCAAATAAAATATTACATATATTTTTATAATGCGTATAAACAATAAATAAAAATATATAAAACTAATTTAATAATTTTAAATTGCTTTTTAATATATATAAAAAAACTTTTTTATTTATTAAAAAGCGACAAATTGTTATTTATTTATTGCGCTTTATTTGTTTTTTTTATACATAGAAATAAATTAAAATATTTTTTAATACAATGTACATTATTTTTGTACATCGTTAATACAGTCAAACAAAAAAATAATACGATAAGTTTTTATTTCTATAAATTGAAATCGTTTTTTTTTTTAATATTAAAAACGATTCACTTTCGAATACATTGATATCTTTGTGCTCCATTTTTTGCTAATTCATCTGCTCTTTCATTGCCTAAAATTCCTTTATGCGCTTTTACGTAAATCCATTTAACTTCAATCAATTGTGTCGCCTTATCTAAATCTTTGAAATCAATCTCATTTTTAACTGGCTCACCTGACGCCAATTTCCATCCTTTGCGTTTCCAACCTGATGAAAAACGCTGATTTTAATAACATTTATGAATAGAGTTCACAAGATTACTAATACTATAAATTTTAGAATATTTAGTATAACTAAAGACATTAGAAACAATATATAAACAATTTTATAATCAATAACTTTATTATAAACATGTAATAATATAAATTAATAAATTTGCAGTTAATTTTATAAATTTATATGTAGAATATAATTACCAGATATCCATTTTGTGATTGAATTAATGAGAAACTGTGAATCAGTCTTAATAGATAATTTTTCAACTCCCATGGAATGAGCTATTTGTATAGCTTTTGTAGCGGCCTGTATTTCACCACAGTTATTGGTAGCTCTTCCGGAAACTGGCTCGCTAACATTTAACGGGTGATTTTCGCCAAAATAAACACCTAAACCAGCTTTCGCTTTTTGTGTTCCGTTTTTTGTACACGATCCATCAGTATAAACTTCTACATATCCCGAATCGTCAACGGTAAAATCAAAAGTTCCTAAATTAGCAGAAAATTTCTCAATTTTTACGCGTTTACTATTACTATATGAAATATCTTCCCCAACACGTTTTTTATTTGAAATATTTTGAGGAATATCATCTAATAATTTTGTTTTTCTATTAGATTTTTTAACGTCCTTATTTTCAAACTTATCCATTACTTTATTTAATTCATCATCTAATCCATGATCAAATATTTCGTCGTTTCCACTATCATCAAGAATGATTACATCAGAGGATTTGCTATCACTTTTAACAGGTTTTTCACTATTAGAAAACGTTTTATATGTACGTTTCACGTTAGTGGTATATTTTTTCTCTCTACATTTTGTGGAGATTTGATTTGAAATATTTGAATTATGATTAGAAAAAATAAAATTTTTGGCTTCTTGTTCACATGAAAATTTTTTAAATTTAGCCCCAGCGAAACCCTTTACTTGAATTTCACATTCTGTCCATGTTTTATAAATACCAGTCTTTCTACCTTGCGCAACAGCATAATAAGGCATTTTTAATATGAATTGTAAACTACAATGTTTAATTATATTTAGCCTGCCACAAGTTATAACGACATTTAACATGTCACTAAGTTTAACCTAATAAATGACACATGTCTAAACAATCTAAAGAACGATCATATTTTAAATAAAAAAAACTGCAATTAAAATAACATTATAATTTTATTCATGTTCTTTTATATTTATAATGATACAAATTTTATAATGAAAAATGCCCCATCATAAAAATTGTTTCGTTCATTTTTAAAATGAAAAAAAATGGATGATCAGCTATTAATATTTCTTTAGGTTTGGGAAATTCTTCATCTCCTATAAAATATTATACATATATTTAATAAATGAAATTTATTATTTATTGTAAATAAGTTAAAATAATTACCTGTATCTTTAAAGGAACCACGTCCATCATCAGCCCATAATTTCAATCGTTGAATAAAATTTGTTATATGCGATTTCTTTTGCAATACCATATTATCAAATTCTGCATTTTCGGTAAATATGGATGTGATACCCATCTAAAACAAAAAAAAAAACATAAGCTCTTTTTCATTTTATTCTTATTAATTATTTATGATAAATTACAAAAACTAACTTTATACAATTTGCTTGGCAAAATTATTGATGATTCTAATGTATATTTTGGCAACGTTATAGCTACAGGTATTTTTTTCATTATTTTGTCGATACGTTTCAGGAGAAAATTATATTTCATAATATTTTCTTCCATTAATATTAAACCATCTATTTTATTAGGCAAAAAAATGATCATTGAAACATTTCTTGTATCATATGGAATTTCTACAACCTATGTAATATTTCAGATTAAATACATTTAAAATTTTTCAAAATTTTAGCTAGAATGTATTTACTTTGGCGTCCAATTCTATTACATTAGCATAAGACATTATTCCATTGATTCTGAACATTTTAATTTTTTCTTGATGATTTTCTGCATTACTAAAATTTTGCATGTCATTTAAAACAGTTGGTGGATAAAGCCATTTATTTTTATAATATATGCTGCTAAATATTACAATAGATGTATTTTTTCCATCTAAATCAGTATCATCAAATACATCTTTCATTTTTCGTTTAGTGTTTTTACTTATCTAAATGTAGAAACATTATAACAATATATTAGCTATGTTTTTATGTATCTAAAATATTTTTAACATTAGATTATTATGTATATTATATATTTCAATTTGAAAAAAAAATTCATTTTCAAAACTTTTACAAGGAATATATGTATATATATATATATATATATATATATATATATATATATATATATATATATATATATATATATATATACACACACACACACACACATATATATATATATATATATATATAAATTTTCGATTAATAATCAAAATAAAAAAATTCACTACAATACCATTTCATTCAAGTTTGAACTTAATTCTTCATCTTTGACATCTATAAAATTTATTAGTATATTACCATTGTCAACAATCAAATTGTAATAATCATAATTCATCGAAATCTGCTTGTTTATAAACATAAAATTATTTATTTCAATTTTTAAATTAATATCGTGTGGAATATGATTATAAATACATTTCAACATCGCAGCTTTTTCCTACATAAAAATATATTATATATACATGAATTATTAAAAAAAAATAAAGTAAGAGAACGTTTTAACATTGATTAAAATATAAATTACCATCTTATTTCTATATACAGATGTAACTTTATCAATTTCAGTTTGTGATAAACCTGTAGTTCCGATTGATATTGCGATAAGCATAAATTCTAACCAAAACGGAGAAATAACAAAACTTAACGTTTTTTTAAATGGATTTCCAATTAGTTTCATTTGCAATTCGTTAGACACTGTCTATTAAAATGTAAAATAATATATATAACTTGATATATGGTACTCATAGTAGTTGAAAAATAATACAATTTTCTTCACATACACGTACATAAAATTTTCTATATTTTAAAATATTTATATTTTTAAAAATTTCAAATAAAATCTTACAGTAAAAAAAGGTGCTTCTAAATTTTCAACGCCACTTTTAAACAAACTAAAAGATTTTTCATAATTTTCAGGTAGATTTCTTAAATCTTCTTGTATACATTGTGTTATTAAATTTAAAAATATTAACAATTTCACAAACATTATATATCATAAATCAAATAAATAGAAAGTTAACACATCAATATCTAAAATCGACTGAAGAAATTCTTCGATCAAGGCTAACTTTTGCAATTAATCTTGAAGCGTGACTAATATTTTATAACAGAAACGAATTGAAAGAAAAATAAAATGAACAAATACAATTGTTATATAATTAAAAATATATATATTTACACGTTTTATGACGTTAAAATATTATTTACAATTAAAATTAAGTATAAATATATTTATATTATAAAACCTTAAACAAAATATTCATTTGTCAATTAAAGTGCCGCGAACTCTCTTAGTTTCAATTTCATGTGGACCGGGAGTGCCAATGGATCTTTTATTCATTCCCTTTCTTTCCAATTGTTTTTCAATAATTCGCGCATTGTTTGCATAACTATCTGCAACTTCTCGCTATATAAAAAAAAAGAAAAACATCAAAAGACAGATCTTTAATATTATGGTATAATATGTATCTATATATATAAATGTTGAAAAGTAATTAAGTTACCGCTTCTATTTCATCTTCTTCTTCATCTATAGTTGAAACAGTAACAGAACTGAATTTTCCCATATTTTTCGTATGTTTTGTAACCATTATTTTCTTTGGTTGAGCCACTGACACTTGTCTATAAATATCAGTGACGGGACCTTCACCGGACGACTTTATCAGTGAACCTTTTATTATGAAGTTTACATTGCTATTCACGTCATGTTTATAGTATATAGGCAAACTACACTTTTTGCATTTATATCTGTGTTGTCTTTCGACTCCTTCGAGTCTCTTTATATATACAATATCGTCTTCGTCGCACGTTATTTTATGAGCATGTTTGGCACCGTCGATAACCCTACCTCCATCTCTCTTTCTTAGCGGTAGTTTTTCAATGGCACAATCTGAAAATTAAAACGCGAAAAAAATTAAACGCGTTCTAATGAATTACAATATTTTTTATACGGAAAAACATTTTTTACATATATTCATATAAATACCTAATATGAGTGACATTTGACCACATAAACAATAATATATATGAAGAGGTTTTGTTTCGCTGTATTCTTCCTGATCTTTTGTATCCGAACAGACGATACTGCGAGAAACTACCTTCGGCATTTTGTATTCGAAACTAAAAATACACACTTTTCACAACGTATTCAAACGTTCTAACTGAGACGTTAATAACAAATAACAAAACTGTCAAGCGTGGCCGCTATTTATTTTATATAACACGATAAATATCAAGCATATTTCATTTATTTATTTATGGTTATTTCTTTAAAAAATATAAGTTTCAGTTTTAAATTTAGATAAAATGTAATTCAAGAAAAATATTTTAAATAATTAATATACTTAGAAATAAAATTAGTAAAAAGAAAAATATAACTTTGTTAAAAACAATACATAATATATATATATATATATTAAATTATTTAAAATTTAATTTTTGGAATGTGATAAAATTAGATTTTATTAATACATAATAAATATTTATATATGAATGTCAATTAAAAAATATTTAGATTCGATATTGGTGAAGTTGGTAAACGTGCATCTAGTCCGTGTATCGGTTGACGTTTACTGAAATTTGACATTGATAGATAGAAGTGTTGATCTGTGTTGTATTTTGAACAGTAAATTTAAAATGGGAGGAAGCTCCGGTTCCGGCGGTCAATGGAGAAGACGAGCGGGTCGTCTTCGACCGAGGAGGCGAGCTCCCGAACCCATTCCTTCAAAGTATAATTATCGTTTATATTATAATAGACTGAAAATTATTTCAAAATATTATTATTTATTTTTCATAAAATTTCGTCAATAATACTATCGACCTTTTATAACATACAAAATTATCTATAACAATATATACGAATATAATGAAAATACGTTCTATCTCTTTAATTAAAATTTTAATATTTTGTCTTTATATTGAAAAATAGCGTTTAAATACAAATTTAATTTAATTCTGTGCAAAACTGAAATCAAGAAAATTTTTTGTATACGGCTTTCAGAGAAGTTATAGTAACAAACGCACCTACGAATTCTCGCGGTATTACGTTTCCCGGTAGCGCAGCCGCTTTTCGAGCTTTAGTTTCTGCCAGATGTTGTTCAGCGGTTTGGTGTCATATTTCTGACTGTGATGAGGTTTTTAATTACTGGGAACCTATCCACTATCTTGGTAAAATTATAATATTTTACAAATTTTATTATAATGTATATATTTGTTTTTAATATATATTTTTTTTAGTTTACGGTTGGGGCTTACAAACATGGGAATACAGTGCAAATGCGGCGTTGCGATCTTATGCTTCTTTATGGATTGTCGGTGGACCTAGTGCTTTAGTTGCAACTATAACTGCAACGGCTCCGCCGGCTCTTTTATATCTGACTCGTTGCCTGCTCGCTTTAGCCGCCGCGACTGCCGATCTTTTCTTTTATAAGTCTGTTAAAAATTATTATTTATATCAAAAAATGTTATAAGAAAAATTTTAATTGTGTAATTGTTGTTTTATTTTTTCAGATCTATATGTCAAGAATTTGGCGTTCATGTCGGTAGAATGTGGCTTGCATTTTCTTTAACGAGTGCTGGAGGTTTTATTGCGGGCGCTGCAATGTTACCGAGCGCTTGGTGTTGTACATTAACTTCGCTTGCACTCGCCGCTTGGTGGAAACATAATTATCCACTTGCTATTATTTTTACAGCCTTTAGTGCACTTTTAGGTAAACATATGTTTTAAATTTATTTATTATTATTGAGAAAAAAAATAATATATTTTTTTCTTCAGGTTGGCCATTTGCTGGTGTTTTAGGTCTTCCAATTGCAATCGATCTTGTATTGAGACGCAAACAACCATTCGTGTTTATTCAATGGTGTGGAATTAGTCTTATATTAATTTTATTGCCAATGGTATATATAGATTCCGAATATTATGGTCGTTTGGTAATTGCACCATGGAATTTAATTAAATACAATATTTTCACTGATCATGGACCTGATCTATATGGAACTGAACCTTGGTCATTTTATTTTATTAATGGATTTTTAAATTACAATATCGTTTGGGTAAAATTTTTTGTAATAATAAGTATTTTTATTATTTTAGTACAAATAATAATTTTATATGTTTTATCAGATTTTAGCTCTAATTTGTCCATTATTACTGTGGGCCTGCGAATACATACCCAATATTAAACCAAGAGTTAGTTTTTGTCAACCATATTGGTTAAGTTTAATGCCTCTATATTCTTGGTTGATTATTTTTGTACTGCAACCACATAAAGAAGAAAGGTATTAATTTAGTATATAAATGCAGTTATATATAATTATAATAATATTTTCATATTTATTTTATTGTTACAGGTTTCTCTTTCCTGTATATTCTATGATTTGCTTGTGCGGAGCAATAAGTGTCGATTGCTTACAAAAACTTGCATTTAGATTGAAACCAACGTTGGATATGATGTTAAATAACGTTGCTACAAAACGAAATAAAAATACAGAACCCGTTGATAAGAAACAAGCTGGATATCATTATGTGTCTCATACGAGATTTATAATGGTCTTTTTTATGGTTATCTCAACTCTTTTAGGTATGTTTTAAATAAAGGAAAATAATTTATTATATAATATATTTATAAAAAATGAAAATAATTATTTTTAAGGTGTTTCAAGAAATATTGGATTATATCAATATTATCATGCTCCTATGGATATTCTTCGAGGTTTAGCTGAAGAGGAAGTATCATTAACTGGAAATATTAATGTATGTTATGGAAAAGAATGGCATAGATTCCCATCGAGTTTTCTATTTCCTGATAGTCGCTATCGTATTGGATTTGTTAAATCAGCTTTTGATGGGATGTTGCCTGCATATTATAGCGAAGGCGAAAATGGTAGTGTATACTCATATGTGTTAAGGTTTTCTTTATTGTTTATATAATTATATTTTTAATTTATTATTTTTAGCAACTATGTTGGCTCCAGACCACTTTAATGATTTGAATAAAGAAGATCCTCGACTCTACATGGACATAAATAATTGCCATTACTTTGTCGATTCCACGATAGGCGATCCGGGTCCATTCGAACCAAGATACGCCAATGACGTTAAAAATTGGACAATAGTGAAATCTTTACCATTTTTAGATTCCAGTAAATCGAATAGAATTTTCCGAGCCTTTTATGTGCCAATATTTTCAGATAAATATGTAGTTTATGGTGAAATTCAATTACTTCGAAGCACTAAGCTGAAGGTTACTTAATTTACGATCGATAAATAATTTTAATGTTGTTACGATGAACTCAAATAGATACGATGATAAATTAGTCATTGAGTTTTTATTAAATATTTTTTTGTGATAATATATCGTACATCGATTTAATGATTTATTACATTGCCAAATATACATAAGTATATTATTTATATTTATGTTAATAATTATTATATAAATTTTTATTAATAACTGTTTATGTACACTATTATTTATAAGTGAATGTATGTCAGAAATCAAAATGTTAAAATGTTGAAGATGTGTTTTTTTTTCTTTTTATCATAATTTAAGTACAAATACCAATTTTTATACTAATAGATATAAAATTTTATATAGAATTTATTATTTAATACGAATTTTCATTAACATTATATTTAATATACATATCTTAATATGTAGTGTTAAAAATTATCATGGTCAGTTTATATTTACTTAGTTTTATAAGTATGATTTCTTTATAATGATAAATTGTAAATACTAATATGTAGCTATGACATTTTTATAAAATTGTTTTTAGAAATATGTATATCGATTTTAATGTGAAAATAGTAAAAAATAAAAACAAATAATAATGTAATATAAATAACTTGCCTTTTCTGACACTTCTTATTAGACTCTTCTTAGGGGACCTTATTTAATATTTTAGTATTGTCAATATTGAATATCAATATTGAAAAATCAGTAATTTAATATTGCATCAATATTTCTTCATCAATGCATTTACATATCGCACAACATTTTTTTTTACATTCGTCATTTTTGATGATTCCATTGTAGAATGCCTATATTTCTGACGATTTTTTATCGTTATTATTATATTTTTAATAATTTTATACATTCTATAATAATATCAATGTTTTAACCATTGTCAAATATTATTATATAAAAAATATATATAATTACTTTGACAAAATGGCTCAAGGAATATTTTTTTTTTCTAAAATTTGTTATCATGAAAACATTTGTAAATATGAATATTAACATGAATAAAAAATAGCTTTATAATTTAAAGAAAAATAATTTATTTTTAAAATAATTTCATATGGAGTATTTATAATACCTACGTTAAATAGAAATTCAGGTTACATTAACTATAATTGAAATGATCACAATCTACTCATTTCCAAATTGTAATCTTATATATATGTATATATATATATATATATATATATATATATATATATATATATATATATATATATATATATATATATATATAATTATACATATAATATTTATAATAAGATATTCTAGTCTAAAATACAATGATTCTCATAATCTACTTGTTACTATCGTAGCCCAATATGCAATATATTTTTTTCTGATTTTTATCAGTGCACGTACAATTTATATGAACTGATCCATCCAGTCATCATTGCCCATCTTGGAAAACTATCGAGGAATTCTTGAAACTCTTTGATTCTATCTTTTTCGTGATGAGCGTGATTTCCCGCTATTCCTATATCCAATATAGGTTTTCCAGCGATTTGTTCAGGTGTTACCTAGTTATTGTAAGTGTTGTATATAATTAGAATAAAGTTTTCCAAACTTCATGCATATATTTTCATTCAGTACAACTATTGTTAAAAAAGTATTATTTTTTAATTAAGTATAAAAAATATGACTTACTCTAAATTGTAGCTCAAGAATTTCATCTCCTGTTATCTCTCCTCTTACTAAATGCAGGTAATAGAATGACCTTCCTCTCCATTCTCCTGTTTTCTTTATTGATGTTGGAATATTCCATCCTACTAATTCAGCTCCAGGATATGGAGCAAATGTTACCGTTATGCGATCAGGACCTAAAACACAATACTATTTATTTTGTTCTACTTCAAATTCGATATGTAATTTTGTTATATCACCAACCTTTAACAATAAACCGTAATTGACATGTCATGTTAGAATTTCTTTCGCAACGATTTTGAATTTCTAAACTGGTTGGGTGAGGAAAATATGGAGCCGGTCCAGGTATCCAACTGCTGTCTGAACTATAATATTCAAATTTTAAAATTTATATCTTAAAGATATATTAATATTTTATTTTCAAATAAATATATACCTTAAAGGTATCATTCTTGTCATGTAGAAAGGTAACCCGCAATATAGTTCTTCTACGCAATCACTACTCAAAGAACGTATGGATCTTGATTTTAAAGGTACAGTTTTTGGACTATTTGGATCTAAATTCAGTATAAAGTAACCTGTTTCACGACTTCTCAATTGTTGACTTGTATTATAAAATTCACGTTCTGAATGCTAAAATTAATTAATTATTTATTATAACTTTTTGTAATGAAAACAAAAATAATTTAATATATTTATATACCATAATCCAGTATCTTTGTGGTGATGGATCGGTCGGTCCAGCTCTATAAGGAAATCCAACATCGGATGTCAGTGCTACAATTATTGTAATGATGGAAAACAATGACAGCAAAATATATACAATATATTGTCTTTTGACCAGAGTCATCAATGGAATCTATATTAAATATACAGAATGTGATTTTTTTTCTAAATTTTGTAATAAAAATATACTATTGTGATCAAAAAGTAAGGTGAAAATGATATTTAAAACACCCGGGCATTAGGAAGGCAAGTAAATTGTATTTTTTTTCCTAGACTGTCTATAACATTTGTCAAAAAGTTTAATTGTCTCCGAGTTACATGTATTTAAAAACTCGACTCATATCGTACCGCAACCACCGTATTCACGTGATTCGGCTCCGTGCGACTTCTGTCTATTCGGCAAACTCAAAAGGTGGGGAAACTTATGTGGGGATGCCATTTTGACACGATCGAGGAGATAAAAATTGAATCGAAGAAGGTTTTGAAAGCTATTCTGGAAAAAGACTATTCCGACTGTTTCGAGGACTGAAAAAGCGTTGGCAAAAGTTCGTTTTATCAGACGGAGATTGCTTTGAAGGGGACGAAATTGATTTGGACGAATAAATAAAGAATTTACATTTTATAAACAAATTCACCTTACTTTTTGATCACATTGTTATATATTTTATTATTTACTGCAAAACTTGTGACGTAGAATACTGCAAATGCTGTAACAACTCCAACATATAGTTCACTGTTAATAACTCCAGAACGAGCAGCAATAGGTACCAACATTACATATACTAATAATGTTATATACATAGTGAAAACCCAAGATGGTATATGAATAAATAAATAAACCCAAGTCCATGCACGACCTATAAAATACAGATATAAAATGTAAGTTGATCTTCGTTATATAAAAACAACGTTTTTTAAAAAAAAGTCTCATTAATAATACCGGTTCTACATAAAGGCGATAAATGCATGATAATATTTGCGATGGCACTCGACATCACTGGAAATACAAACAACGATGACGATCTGACTCCCATAAATGTGAGGACTAACAGAGCGAAAATCCATGGTATTTGAGTTGCGATTAAATTCAATTGGGTCGTCGTATTAATGGAATAGTTTCGCTGAAATTCGATAATAATTAGTGTTGTTAAAAGAAAAAAAAATATTTTTTCATTAACAATGATAAAAAATTTATATTAATTATTACCGCTTTTTGTCTCCAAAGGTCTATTAAATATACTACTAAAGCATATATAATCAAAGTTGGACACCAATATAAAGGAAATATAAGCCAAACATTTGAATACCAAGGCATAACTAAAGTTGCTGAAGATTTAATTATAGTGGCTACTAAAGCCGTGAAAGCAACTGCACATATCAAACTTAAAATACGGGCAACAATTGCAATTACTAATTCCAATATCGCTTTTCCTGATAATTAATATTTTAATTTAGAATTATTTAAACGTTTTCAGATAAATATAAAAATAAAATTGATAAATATTATTATACCAAGTGTATCACCATTATCATTCAGATCATCTGAAGAATTATTACTAACACTGCCGTCATAATCATCATAATTTTTATTATCATAAGCGTTTATCGTTAATGAATTGTTGCTCGAAGAATTACTATCACCACCACATTTCGGCAACCATCCCCCTGAATTAATATTAAATATATATATATATATATATATATATAGTTTTAATTAAATAAAGAATATTGATTTAACATGTAGAACGGATATCTAATTACAATTTCGCCGACGTCCAATAAATATAAAGATGCTAAAGATTGCCAAAGCAGCTGAAATAATATTAATTGCAATGCCAGCTTCTCTGGAATAAGCGATTGTAAACCATCCAAGATAATCATAGAAAACCATTTCGCCTTCAGAATAAGCCTAAAATAAAAAATATTTCAATAAAATACTATTAGAATCAATATTTGTTGCATCTTTAAATAATCACCTTCATATTGTCAAATTCAGATGCGTATCCAAGAGTTCGTAAAAGTGCAATAACATTGTCTCCCATGTGTTGATGACTTCCAGCTGGTATATAAGCCTCAGTATCATATCTCGTATGATAGACGTAACCATTTCTGCCAAATGCGAAGTCCAAACCTAACATTAAATATATTCAATAAAACTTTCATACTTACTATTATTTATTATAATTATATTTTTTGTTTTTATAAAAAATACCAGGCATATTTCCAAAATCTCTAAATATCCTGAAATCTGTGTCAGATGGAATAAAACCACTTTGGAAAAGTTCTTCTGTAAAAACTTGACCATGTTGATGGGGTGCATTCAAGAAATAATACTATAATTAACATTATATGTTATTAAATGATGCATTTTGTATACTAAATAATTATTTTCTATTCATAATTACTTTGAATATCCAAGGGTTTTCAGGACCAGTTTGGAAAAGCATTGCTCTACCACCTTGACCAGCAGCTTCCAAATTTAAAATAATTCTACAGTTTGTCGCCCATTTGTGTTGAAGGAACAAATGAGCAGCCTACAGGAAGAAAAGGGTTAAATTATAATATTATAATCAAACAATTGACTAAATTCAGATAAAATTTTAACCTGTAAAGGAGCTTCTTCAGCACCATTGAACAAAAAGACCACATTATGTTTCAAACGAACCGGAGATACTGCAAGGACTCTGATCAATTCCATCATAACAGCACACGAAATAGCATCATCAGAAGCACCTGATTTTATATGTGATTTTTTTAGTGAATATTTTATTAATTAATATATAATTTCTAATACTTCAAAACTAAGTAAATTACCAGTACTGGATGGAACAGTATCATAATGACAATTGACTAAAATGTTATGTTTTCCTTCGCTACCTTCCACCATTACAAGTACATTTTGAATATTTTTATAAATGTTAATAAATCCTGGTTTAAAGCCAAGGAAATAAGCGCCGGTGCCCTTTTGTCTCTATAAATAATAAAAAGATTGATTTTTTATAATTTTCGCATTCAACAGTTAATAATATTTCACTGATTTACCTCCATTAGAATAGATTGGGCAGGATGAGCATTTGCCTGAGCATCAAGCACTTCTTTTTCTATTATTTCTGGTGCATAAACTTCATTGGCTATATCTCCGACGACCCTTGGACCTAAATTGGTTAATTTCTGCAAACTCATTTTCGATCTTTGACCACTGAAGAGGCGAGGATTTTCCATCTTAAATCATAAAAAATATGATTTATTATAGTGATATCGATAATCATTATAAAAAAGAAAATTGTTTATTCAAAAAAATTAAATTAAAAATAATATAAATAACTAATTAATACAAATTTGATGTTGATAAGTTAAAATAATAATAATATGATATTACATTAAAAAAATATGAAAATATATTTATGACACGCTTATCATTGTTATTTTATAAATTATCCATAAATATTACACAAAAAAAGTTGTAAAATTTATGACAGCAATATAAGTTTTATAGTCCATTTAGTTTTTTTATTCCACGTTTTTCTACCACTTGAAATGTATGTTTAATATTTACTTATTAGGATTTATTCCTTAAAATCACAAATTTGCAACAAAAATGTACAAAAACAACAATTAAATATCACATTAAAAAAATCTAAATTTTATAAAAAATAAATAGATATAATCATTATTTTTGTTAAGAATTGGACTATATTTTAATTAATAATATTAAAAGTAAAATTATATCTTATAATTCCAACTTAGATTAATAATTAGTACTTTAACAATTAGATAAATTAGTATAAGCTTTTTTAAAATAATATGAAATAACATAATTTACCGCATCATCTGGCGAAACTACTGTTGGTAAGACATGATCTATGAGATGGACCCAATAATATACAAGACATCCAAGTGCCAAAACTATCAAAGGCCATAACCAGGATATTGTGTGCTTCTTATGTGTTCCATTTTTTCGTTCACGTTTATAATCATAGTTATGAATCTTCTCGTCCACTTTTTCATTCATCTCATGCTTCGAATTGACCTAAAATGTAAAATACATATAATTTGAGATTAAAAAATGAGTATTAAATTTAACTTTTTGGTAAAAAAAAATATATATATTCCAAAATATAACCTCCATGTTCCGCTGAAGCGGGTAAACTGAAGCTCAATGTGAAACTGGTAAGCTCTTGTTGAATAAATAGCTAGCATTATCTTTATTTGGGCCGGTTTTCGTTCAAAGAATAACACAATAAATCATTCAATTATTCATCATACAAAGGTAAAAATTATAACATGTAATCATGATAACGATATTTTTCAAATATCTGAATTTTCTTGTACGATATTTTAAAAGTTTCAATGGAATATTATCAGTATTCACTAAATATCCTTCAGAATATTAAAATTATATTTCCTCATATTTCAATAAAATATTATTTATTTCCTTATGATGAAATAGAATATCATTTTAATATATATATTATTGAATTTGTGACAATTTTTCAAAATATTTCTTTAAGAAATACAAACATTAAAATGATTTTTTAATTGTTGAAAATAACTAGTAATACATTACATTAAAATTCATAACTGTTAAAAATATGAAATTTTAATTTTTACTTACTCAAAATTTTCAATACTGCATCCGATTGCCTTAAGATAATAGTTTAATTTTATTTTATATTTTTCTATTGGAAATACATTTTCAAGTAATTAGATTTAATACTACTACTACTAAAATCAATACGTAAAATTAAAATTATTAAAAAGAAATGAATTATTTAAAAAACACCAGTTTAGAAAACAGTATTTTTTTATGAAACCATAACTTGTAAAGAAATTTATAATCAAACGAAAGACTTTTATTTCTATTCTTTATTTTCTCAATATAAACTGATTACGTGCAATTTTAACGTTATGTGATTGTAAAAAAAAAATGAATAAGAAAATAAAGCTATAGAAAACATTTCGTGTAATAGTAATCAATATTGACAGTAATTTTTATGAGCATTGAGTATTATTTTTTTAGAAATTCATATTGCCCTTTGTGTTTTTACCGCTTATTTTTAAATATAAAATTGTAATATTACATGATTTTTATGATTCAAATTTTATACTGGAACAATGTCACTTTAATACAACTAGAAACATCAACACGTATATAAGCAACCAATTTTTTTATATACAAAAATGTATATATTCTAAAAAATATATATATAACTATAAATATGTCGATTTGCTTTAATTAGTAGAAAATTTGTAAATATAAATAATTTACTGATTTATATTTACATTTTTATACATTATTAATTATTTGTCAATTTCAACTCTATTTTCAGTCTTCTCTAATATTATTGAAAAAAAAAATATGATTAAAGATGATATTTTTCTTTCTATTTTATGGAGAAGAATTTATTTCGATCACATTAGAATTTTAACGAATTAAACTGAAAAATATGGATATCTCGGGTTTTACGATTAGAATTTTATATGTAAGAACATAAACTGTGCAACAATGCAATCACAATTTGGATTTGTGTAATTTAATGCAATTGTCAACATTAAAAATTTACAACTCGGCATTTTTTTTAATCTGCAGTTATAAAAGCGCTTTTTTTTTTAATCTAAGTAACATTTTATGAAGGTTGTCAAATGATATATTTTATACTAAAAAAAAATAGATAAAAAATGGCATTAAATTTAATAAAAAATCGATTTCTATTATATTATTACTTTATTATTATTTTTTATATATAACAATAAAATATTTATTATTAAAAAACATATCCTTTGTATGAACTTATCCATCCTGTTACTGTAGTCCAATGTGGAAAACTTTCAATGAAATCTTTGAATTCTTCCGTTCTATAGGAATCGTGATGTGCATGGTTTCCTGCTAAACCAATATCTAAAATTGGATCTTCATCCTTCTGTCTTGGTTCAACCTATTTTTTTGACAAATATTATTATTTTAAAAATGCAGATTTCATATATTTTAAAGGAAATGGATTTGTAAATAAGCGAAATTTAAAGACTGTTTTCAATGTCATTAACATTCTTAAAATGTGTAGTTTTTATATGCAAAAAGATTTTATCATTTCTCTCAATTCTTTCTAAGATTTTAAAAAAAGATTGTTTATATTATTTTTATCAAAAATACAATAAAAAATAAAGAATACGTTTCAAAAAAAGAAATAAAATAAGACTAAATAATGTAACGAAAACAAACATTTCAACAACATATCCTTTTATATAATTGGTATCCTTATATACAATAGTATAAAAATAACTTAATCTTGTTTTATATGTGCATGTAATGTTTTTGGAAAATGTAAGTATATATCATAATTTATTATCTACATTTGAACCATTGAAAATAATAACATATGTCCTCAGTAATAAAATGTTTGATAAAATATCATATGAAATTTCTGAATTATTATATCTGTAAATGCAATAATGACTTAAACTCCAAAATAAATCATAAGAAAAATTATTATATTTTTCGTAGTTATTTTTTATGTTAATAGACCAATACAATAACGTTTATAAAAGACATATCTTCATCAATGAAGAATGCAGTAATCAAAATATTTTTGCATATAAAACTATTCGATTTCATTATAAATTAATTTAAGATAACTAAAATAATTTGTAGATTTATAAAACTAAATTTATATGATTTTTTTTCTCGTTTTTATTATAATATTTTAACATACCTTAAACTTAAGAGTAATTTTAAAATTAGTTGTAAATTCTGCACGAACAATATGTAAAAAATAAGTTGGTCTGTCTTTCCAATCAGTTGCTTTATCTATATGTGAATCTACACTCCAATCAATTAATTCAGCTCCTTTGAATGGCGAAAAAGTCAATGTCATCCTATCTGGCCCTATAAACGTTTACAAATAAATTAACATTAAAAAAATACAATATTTAATTAATCAGCGAAAAAAAAACCTTCTAGTTCGAGTTCCAAAGTACATTCTGTCGAATTATCTGTTGCTTTACATCGATCTACCATTATTATTTCCGTGTTAAAAGGTTGATTGGGAGCTGAAGTTGTTATCCAACTAGCAGTCTTACTGAAATTGATATATAATAAATTTAATATATGTAGTTATGTATATAAAAAAAAATAAAAATATTACCTTCGAGCTACAGTTCTAGGAAAATAATGTGGAAGTCCGCAAAAAAGTTCGTTTTCACAATCGTCTTTTAAAGATTCGATGGGCAGATCATATGACGGAACTGTTCGTGGACTATTTCTATCTAAATTAAGAAGGAAATAACCAGTTTTACTCAATCTAATGCCTCCCGTTTGATTGTAAAAGATTCTTTCAGTATGCTAAAATTAACATTTTATAAATAAAATATATTTTCGTATTATATGAAATATTTTTTTTATTATTGTTGTACAATGGATATATGAAAAAATGTGTATACTAACAAATATCCACTGACGTTGCGGTGTAGGATAATGTGGACCAGATCTGTAAGGAAATCCAGCTGGTGTAGTCAATGAAATAATTATCATCACAACTGAGAATAACGTTAAAAATATATATGTTCTGTATTGTTTACGAACGAGTGTCATTAGTGCAATCTAAAATTATTAATATAGAATAAGAAAAGTGTTGATATACTTATTTTTTTTAAATAAGACAATAATTTTATATTTTTTAGTTTATATTAATTACAAATTTATTGCTTTATATATAACATATTTAGTTATAATCCTGATAAAATCATTTATTTTTAGCACATAATCAAATATTGCACGTTAAAAACATAATAAAAGTATATTTTCAAGATAAGTTAAATAATATTTTATATTAAGCATTTATATATTATATATATAAAATAATGATATCTTAAATCGTTAATTTTGGATAAAAATCTGAAAATTTTTCTTATAGTTTAAGAAGTTTTTAAACTTATTTTATATAAAAACAAATTAAATTCAAACATTGAAGCAATATTAAGCAATCCAATATATATATATATATATATATATATATATATATATATATATATATATATATATATATATATATCGAATATACAAATAATGAATAGAATTTATTATTAGTCTGATTTTTCTCAACAAATAGCTAAGAATCTAAATAATCACTTTACATTTTTTGAATATATTTTTGAGTTTATATATTAAAAAATAATATTCAGTATACTCACTGCAAAACTTGATATATATAAAGAAAGAATAGCAGTAACAATTCCAATATATAAATCTCCATTAATTGGTCCAGATCGACCCATAATTGGTATAAAAAGCATATAAACTAACAATGAAAAATACATTGTATATAAGAATGAAAATATGTTAAATATCAAATAAAACCACGTCCAAGCATAAACTGAAAGGAAAAAAAAGATTAATATACAACAAATAAATATTTTATAATATAATTATATTTCAATGGATCTTCAGTCTTTTAACTTTTTTTAGATGTTATGTTAAAAATCAAAACGATTGTTGTCTATGAGTAATATAATTTTTATATGGTTATGAGAATTACTAATACATGAAGATATTTATTGATATTTGATTTTTTAATCAAAATTATATATAAAAAAGGAATTTTTGTTATAATTTTGTTGAAGATGTGAAATTCCAAAAAAAAAAACTTAATATTATCTCATAATTTATTGCTTCTCTTACGACAATTATGGCTAATATTAATATCTATATTAGTGCATAAAAAGCCGACAAACGTTAATAACCGTGGATTTAATGAAAACTACTTGATATAAAAGATAAATGCATTGGAGAACAAAAATAATTATCAAATTCATCATAAAAAGCTTGGATTACAAGATTTTAATAGTTATTCTTTTATGTGTCATATAATAACGATTTGGAAATAAAAATGCAATTTGATTTATCTGATAAAACTACATAATAAATAAATAAAATTTATTTTTAAATATATTCTTTGAAAAATCGTATTTTATTCTTATAAGGATATTTTATTTGTAAAATATGAAATAATTGTTTTACCGGTTTTATAGAGCGGTGAAATATGAATAATAAAATTAGAAACCGCTGCACTGAGCACGGGAAGCATGAAAATCACCGAAGACCTGATACCCATACATGTCATAACAAATATAATAATAATCCATGGTATTTGAGCTGCAATTAGATTCATTTGAGCTACCATAGAAAGTGGCATTCGTCTCTGAAACAATTCATCTCAATGTGAAGATATATTTTATATGTTAAATTTTGTATTATTTTTAAATATCATTTTAGATTATGAAATAAATCATACATTTATATACCTTTTTCTCTCTCCATATGTCAACTAAATATGGTATTAGAGCATAAATAACCAAACATGGACACCAATACAATGGAAATATTAACCAAACATGAGTAAACCATGGCATTGCCATATCAGCTGCTGCATCTACAATCGCTGAAAATGCAGCACTTATGGCAAATGTTGCAAAAAATGATATTATTCTGGCACAAATTGCAATTATAAATTCTAATATTAGTTTTCCTGCAACAAATATAAATAAAAATATTTTTCAATTTTTTTTTAATTATAAAAAAATATACAATTATAGCTAATTAACATTTAATGTTGAAGAAGTACAATATAAACAATTATAATAAAAATATATCTTAAAATTTCATAATATGATAGAATGTCGATTTTAAAACTAATAATCATAAAAAATTCCCTTATCTTAATTCCAATGTAATTTATTAACAGATTTTCTAACTTAGTTGATTCAAAGACACTGTATTATTTTTTATCATTTGTGTGTATCTTGAATAATAGATATTTCCTTTATCTTAATCTTAGTATTTATTTTTCATTATGAATTTTAATCTATCAATAATTATGATTCATGTATGTGTAAATAAAAAAATAGTAGTTTCATTCCTGTGTTAAATAAATCAACTTAAGAAATGAAAATTATTATTGCGAAATTAAATATATTTATTTTATTAAATTAATTATTCTTCAAGAAATAGAAATTAAATTATAGTAAAAACCTAACGAATTCATTAAATTCTGTGTAAAGCCAGTTCCAAAGGTTTAATTTTAATGTGTCATCGTGTTTACATTTATATATTTTTATTATGTGAAACACAATAGAACATAAAACATTGAAATGAACGATAAGATATATTTTCATCTACTATGATAAAATTATAACATATAAATTATTTATAGAGCGATTACAGGTCAAAAACTAATATTTTTTTTTATTTAATCTTGAAATTATAAATACATACAAAATAAATTGATTGAAAAGTTAAATTTTTCATATTAAAATAGTAATAATCAAATTATTGTCAATAATATTTAAATTATGGACTGAAATGAATTTTAAAAAATATTATTTTATTCACCTGTTACGAATTTTTCATTTCTAGTAATATTAACAATAATATTATAGAAAAGTTATTTCTAATGTAAAAAGGTGATACTAAACTAAATATTTAAATTATATATTAAATACAAAATATTCTTAATTATTTATTAATAATTATATGTAACATTTCACTAACAAGCATAATCAATTTATTGAACACTGAACCCTTATTATTATCGTTTTAAAGGAATAAAAATATTTTCTAATTTTTAATAATTATATAAAAAAACTAAAATTGATTTAAGGTTAAAATTGACGCGCTTATTTGTAGAATTATATTAAACATTTATAAAAAAAAATCAACAGTAATGAGTGATGATTGAGAATTTTAAGTACTTTATTAATTATTAAAACGTAGTAAGTTTTGCAAAATAAAATGCAGAAAACGAAATATTAAGAAACACAATAAATACTTACATATAAATAATAATTATCATTTTAACTATTCATACATAATTCTCATCTAAATTTGAACTTTTTTTAAACATCAATTAATTAAATTAAATTATAAATAAAATGGAATATGTAAGGTATACTATTATTACAAAATTCTTGATAATTTTGTGTGATTATTATGATTTATCTAATTAGTAATATACAAAAATTTAGATAATAGAATAACTTACCGGTTGATAATTCATCTTCAGTGTTAATTTTGCGCTCCAATTTATTTTGATCAATTGAATTATTGTCTAAAAATGTAAATTTGCATTTTGATATAAATAAAATAATTAAAAAATATTTTTCAACTTAACTTCACATACCATTTACAATTGTATTATCATTTTGTGCATCATCACTGATTTTCACTGTAGATTCTTGCGATTGATCAAAATTATTCCTTTCAAACGGTGCACTATGACTTTGATTGCTTTTTCTTTCCGATATATTATTATATTGTGGTAACCAAGACCCTGAATCAAATGACAATATAATAAACTAGACATAATTTTAAATCAAATTAATTTATTATAAATTTGCTTACATTTCAAGAGTCGTCCTATAAACAGAATCACACTTGCAACACCCAAAATTGCAGATATTATATTAAGAGCAATAAATGTTTCGTATGAATAATAAGCTAGGAACCATCCTAAATAATCAAAATATACCACTTGACCACTGGCATTGCTCTGAAAATGATATATGATTGAAATAAACCATAAATTATATATTTGAAATAAATAAAATTGTAGTAAAAAGAACAATTTTAATTCTATATTAAAATAAAAGATAATTAAAAAATCAATGTAACATATAAAAAAAAATATTAATATGTAAAAATATGTATGAAATTTAATTTTCAGTATTAATAAAAGTTAAAACCTCCATATCATTTAATTCTGAAGCGTGTCCCAATTCTTTAAGAACCGGAACTAAGATGTTACCAAGATGTTGATGACTGGCAGCAGGAATATATTCTTCAAGATCGTATTTGGTGTGATACAAATATGCATTTCTTAAAAATGCAAAATCCAATCCTAACAAATAAATATATGATTTCATTATAAATTTTATATATGAATATTTTTATTTATATTGTAACTCACCTGGCATTTTACCGAAATCACGAAATATTCTGAAATCCGTATCCGATGGTATAAAACCATTTTGAAATAGTTCTTCGCCTACAACTTGCGTATGAGGATATGGTGCTAATCTAGCGAAGTACTAAAATTATAATATTTTTAAACTAGATTATACATTATATCTTTAATTTTCTATTGCAAATTATAAAAAAAAATATTTTATGCTTTCAATCTAATCAGAGTAAATGATGCTACAAAAATGATTCTGATATATTTTACTTTGAATAACCAAGAATTTTCAGGTCCCGATTGAAACAATACAACTCTGCCACCGCTGCCAGCTGAATCTAAATTTAAAAATACTCTTGTCTTTTCAGCATATTCGTGCTGTAAAAATGCGTGAGCACCCTAAAAAATAATATTTTCACATATATTTCATAATTAATCTTATTATTATAATTTAATATATATATATTTATGTAATTAATTTCTACAAGAAGGCCGGCTTCTTCACCTCCGTTGAAAAGAAAAACAATATTATGCGTTAGACGTTCCGAAGATAAAGAAAGTACCCTGAGTAACTCCAACATGATCACACACGATAAACAGTTGTCAGATGCTCCTAAAATCAAATTTAATTAGAGCTGTAATAGTTTTGAAATGTCTTGTAAAAATTTACATTTATCATTAGAGAAATTTTATAATAGTTTACTAACCAACACTTGTGGGTACAGAGTCATAATGGCAATTAAGCAATATGCTATGTTGTCCTTCACTGCCTTCTAACATTGCAACAACATACTGAATATTTTCATATACTGCTGTATAAAAAAATTCTTCTTCAATTGGATAAACTCCACTCCCTTTTTCTGCCTATAATAATATCATTTTTTCTATTTTAAATGTTTAAAAATAACGTCATTATATATATATATATATATATATATATATATATATATATATATATATATATATAAATATATATAAATATAAATAAATATACATATATATATATATATATATATATATATATATATATATATATATATATATATATATATAAATGATTAAATATTACACATTTTGTTTCTACAATTTATAAAATATACTTTACACTAAAATTGATTGATTGAGAAGCATTGGCATTTTGTCGAATTATTCTCAATTCATCCATAATAAATTCCGGAACTAGTACTTCATTTATATGACTTCCTGTCACTTTTTGTCCTAGTTTTGCTAATCTTTCCAATATAGATTTTGATCTTTCAGAGCTGAATAGATGAGGATTTTCAATCTGTTAAATAAATATTATATTTATCAATCAATTCAAAAATTAAAATTATAATATTTTTATCATTATTCAATAAATTATAAACTGAAACAACAATTAAAATTACTTTAATATATAAAATTTAATAAATAATCGAAAAATTTCTATTTTTATCAAAATCATTATTTATCATATAATTGAAAAAATAAAAAAGAATCCATATTCAAGTTTTTATCGTTTATTTAGTGACAAAAATATTGACATTATTTTATAATTTTCAATAACAAATTCAATATATATGTTGTCGTCATTCCATAATTAATATATAATCAATCTTTTTTTTAATTTTATCAATAATATATTAAATTTATTTGCGTCAAATATATCAGAAAAATATTATATTTGTTGAATTTAAGATAATCGTATCGCATAATAAATTCGTAATATTAAAATTATTATAGAATTCTCTTGTGAAAAAAATCATTTATATTTAGAAATGTTGCAAAATATACAACAAATGCTTCAAAATTTTGACAATTAACATATTAATATTTTTCAATTAGAGTTTATCAAAGTTAATGTTTGTTTATTAATCAAATTTCACGAGATACTAATAAGATGAATGATTTGTTCATATATTTTACACTAACTAAATACGTATATAAATTTAAGTTAACTTTTAAACTATTTAAACTTTTTATGATTAAAAATTTAGAAAAAAAATGTAGTTAATACATTTAAATATTATTATACATTCAATTATTTGCTGGAAAATAATATTAGATATTTCTGCAATTAAAAAATATTATTTATAATATTAAAAATATATTACTTTAATTAATATACAATGTTATATATAAATATATGTGTGTGTGTTATATATTATTGAAATATATTTTCATTAAAACACAATAGAAGTTTTTCAATAAAAATCATTTTTAAAAAACTGATTTCGTTTATATATATTTTAAAATGGCTAAAATTTATTACAATCAATATATTTGTAGATGACTTAAAAAATATACCGATTCTCGAATAGTCACAACAGGTGGTAAATTATGATCCTGTAAATGTATTAAGTAAAAAATGAGGCAACCAGCTGCCAATACAAGGATCGGCCACCACCATGATATCGAATAAGGATCATATTGCTCCACTGTTTTCTTCTTTTCACCATTGCTGCTCATATCTTTAACACTGTTCTTCGATAAATGATATTTTCAATCAAATATGACTACTTTGTAAGCAAAGCACAACATAAAACTAATTAAATTTGATGGCGATGTGATATATTTTCAAATTATCTTAAGTAAGCTTATGTCTTTACATCGATTACGATAATTAAATGGCAAAACAAATATCATTGTATAAATATCTGAGATTTGTCTTTTTTTTTTACTTTTTGTGATAGTCAAGATTTCATGAAAAAAATAATTATGGTCATTTTATCTTTAAATCCCAGAGAATTTTATATTCTTATAAGGTATGAAAATTCAGAAATTGCTGAAAACTATAAGTCAGATTATTTTAGTAGATAATATTTTACTTATATTATTAAAAATTAAATAATTAAAAAATTTCATTACTATGAATATCTTGTATATATATTTTTTAATACAAATACATTTTATAAGAAAATTCAGTAAAACTTGAACCAAAAAGATTTTTTGCAAATTTATATTTCAATATACTATTATTTTTATAATACATAATATATTTGTGATTAATTTCAAACTTAGATAATATATTACTAACAAAAAATAAACCTTGGTGATAAGATAAGCATCAAATAAAACCAATCTCCTCCAGTTTATCCATTACCAAATTACATAGATAATCTTTATTTATTGTTTTTTTTTAAACTGATCGGTTCTATAACAATCAATCCATCAATCCCTATAACAATGTTATAAGAATATAAGATAATGATTGCATTTTTTTCATATTTAATATTATTTATAAAAATTTGCAAATACTAAGAAAAGTTTTAATATATTCAATTTATTTAAAGAAACAATTATAATATTTTATAGAACTAAATAAACAAATTAACAAATAGATATCATATATAATTAGAGATCTATAACACTTTATATCTTAATAAATAGTAAAAATGAAATACTGATTAGTAATTCAATTCTTAATTTCTTTTAAATGGAAAATTAAATGGCATTGAATTAAAAAAAAATTGTAAACAATTTAGAATAAATGTCCTACAATAACTCTTTAATGAATATATATATATATATATATATATATATATATATATATATATATATATTTTGTAATTATGTATAAATTTTACAGTTTTGTATTTCTGATAGACATAGAAAGTGTAACATTTTGATATATAATATTTTACATTCAATTTATGTATTGTGATTAATCATGTAAGTACATATGTACACATTTTATTATATTAATTAGAGCTATATATATATATATATATATATATATATATATATATATATATATATATATATATTTTTATATATATATATATGTGTGTGTGTGTGTGTGTGTGTGTGTGTGTGTGTGTGTGTGTGTGTGTGTTAACAAAAAAAAAATATTGTAAATATCTTTTAAATACGTTTATTAAAATAATTTTAAATTTAAAATATGAAATATAAATTATTAGTATTAAAAATTAGTAAGTGATATAAATATTGGTAAATAAATTATATATATAAAGTACCCATAAATATAATTTATAATTGTTTTGTTTAGACCACATATTTATTATCAAAAATGTCAAGTAACAGCTGTGGTTTCGTGGCGCGCTCTCGAATATTTTATCCTATTACAATATATTTTTTACTTTTACTTTGAAATATCACAATAAAATATACAATTTTTTATGTTACTTATACATAATTTTTTATTATTTCAACTTTCTCTGTGAAATAAGACATAATATTTCAATTATTATTTTAAGGTTATAATTACAAACAAAACATTAAATATGGACGACTGCACTAGACAGGTAGTTTATTTTTATTGCGCATTATTTTTTTTATTTTTTTTAGAATATTTTATAAATTCTAAATAAAACGTACATATACAGTGTTTTTATTACTTCTTGTAAGTGAAAATACATATTCAAATATTTCAATATAAATACAACTTATATGAAGTATTTTATTTATGTTATTTAGACTTAATTAAATTGAATATTTTTTTTTCAATAGGCAGAAGAAATGGAGGTTCTCTCCTCCATATACGGAAATGACTGGAAAATAAAGAGTAGAGGAGAACGAGAACATACTATAGATATAACACAAGATAAAATTACAATCACTTTGTGCTTTACCATACCGGAAAACTATCCATCGATTTCTCAACCAATTTGTGAATTGTCAGCACCATTGTTAAATAATATAGAAAAAGAAAAATTATATGATGCTCTAAACGATGTTTGCTCGTATGTGTCATTAAAATATTGATTCATATTTTTTACAGTCTTTTTCTTTTATGTATATGACTTTATTCTGAACAAATAAAATTTTATTTTTTGTAGGAATAATGTTGGGGAAACAGTGATTTATCAATGTATCGAGAAAATTAGAGAAACGTTACAGTTATTTATGCCAGATCCAGTTTACCTTGAAAAAAGCGAACCCACAATTTTAAATAGCAATGTAAAAAATATATCAATATAAATATATAGATTAAAAATTTATATTATTACTTACATATACATTAATATTTTTAGATGAATATTGATAATCCCGTTTGTGAAAACTGCCCCAAAATTACTCATGGAGATATTATAGAAGATCGTAAGAGCATTTTTCAAGGTCACGTCGCAGTCATAACATCTGAAAATGATGTAAAGTTCGTAATAAGTATTTTTATTATTTTTCTTCATGCAATTATACCATTTAAAGTTTTATTCGATGAATTGTGTTATTTTAGCGTTGTGTTTCATACCTTAAAGAAGATACGTAAAATTTCTGAAGCCACACATAATATTTTAGCTTGGAAATTTAACAACCACAAAGATTATGATGACGACGGTGAAAAATCTGCCGGTTCCAAATTATTGCATCTCTTGGATTTATTAAATCTCAATAATATAGTCGTCGTAGTTTCTAGATGGTTAATATCCTTACCTTTATTTATTTATTATTATTATTTATAAAAAGAAACGCCAATGGCCTGAAAGTAATTTTTATAAAAAAAATATTATATAATTTGTTTCGAAATAAAATTATTGTTTCAAAAGAAAATAATTTAGTATTAAAGCGCCCATTTTGTTTTTTTTTTCTATAAAGAATAATTTTATAACAAACTATTATATATTACTAAAAATTAAAGTGAAACATATTTCAATTTTGATTTTTCTCTGTTGCAGGTATGGTGGGACTCATTTGGGTCCGATTAGATTTAGACATATAAATAATGCGGCACGAATGGCCATTATTAAAGCCGGATTAAAAGCGCAATAATTAATTTTATAATATTAAAAAAAAATGTTCTTCTCAAATACTCTATTTTTTGTACATATGCAATATATTTTCCTTAAATTATATCTCATTTTTTAATAGTTTTTATTAAAAATAACTAGAAAATGTATATACATACATTTAATTTAGTGTCTTGCCTTGTAAAAATGGAATTTTGTATCGAATTGTTATCAACTTCTGATTTACTTATAAAAATGTACAAAACTAAATATTTAAACGACGCCTTAAGAAAAATCATATTTTTAAATTATATCAAGCAATATTAAGAAAAAAATGTGCCTCGTATTTAATATTATTTTATACACTTTGAATACTTTTTTATAACTATTTATTTTATAGTGTATTTTAATATTGAAATAGTTTTTTTTCTGATTCGTCTAATTATTAATTTAATTTTTAAGTAAAATAAATATTTTATGAAAGAATGTTTATATATTCTATATAAGCCATATGTTAATATAATATTATTATTATTATTATTATTTGATATTATTAGACATACATTATAAATAGCATTATATATAGTATATTTATAAATAAAACTACTTTTTGTATATAAAAAACCCCATTTTGTTTTATTTCATATATGCATTACAAAGTCATAAAATATTTTTTATTCAATTGAGATTGCGCAATATATGGTTAAAAAATAAAAATGAGTTATATTAATTTAAAAAAAAATCGTGCTTATTATATACACACATACACGCTTTTATATACAAAATGAAACATTTCTTAAATTTTAAAACACAAAACCCTTATAAGCACTAATCCAACCAGTAGTCATCGCCCAATCTGGGAAACTATCAAGAAAATCTTGGAATTCTACCGTTCTATTTTTTTCAAAATGTACGTGATTGCCAGCTAGACCAATATCCAAGAATGGTTTTCCAGCTCTATGTTCACCTGTTACCTAAATATTTCATAAGAATAATAATGAATATCCATTAATTTTATATATGTTGAAATATTATAATCATTTTAATTTATTTACAGAGAATGTTAACGTTATGTTATAATCTCCATTTCTTTCTCCGCGTACGATATGCATATAATATGAAGGTCTTCCTTTCCACACTCCCGATGCTTTTGTAGGAGATGGTACACTCCAGGAAATCAATTCAGCTCCTTCTCTTGGAGAAAATGTTAATGTCATACGATCAGGACCTATGTATATTTAAAAAAAAAAGTTAAATTAGACTACATAAATCTATTTTTCTTCAAAAAATAAATTAAGTTGGAAAAACTAAAAGTATTACATTTGTGATAGTTCTAGTTTTTCTTGAATTATTAGATAAGATTAAAAATTCTTAGTATTTTTATTATAATTTTGTGTCAAAAGTTAATACTGTGTTAATATAATTACGTCAATCAATATATAAAAATATGTATAATTTATAAAATTATTACAATAATCGCATTTGTATTTTTTAAGATAAAATTTATTAAATAAATTGTTCTAAAAAGAATTAAATTTGAATTATACCTTTTAAAACTAATTCTAAATCACATCTTGAATTGGAAATAGGCGTTGACGTACATCTGTTTTTCAAAAAAAGATCTGTTTTATATGGTTGACTAGGAGGTGCTGCAGGTATCCAGCTACTTTTTGGACTATAAATAAATTGGAATAAATATTACTTTCCCAATATGCACCTCGACAAATATTTTTTTTTATAATTATAATTACCTTAAAGGTACCATTCTGGTCATATACAGTGGTAAACCACAATAAAGTTCTTCGTCACAATCTTTTTTTAATGAATAAATTTCTCTACCTTTAAGTGGAAGTGTGCGTGGACTATTACGATCCAAATTCAAGACAAAATATCCAGTTTCACGCCGTCTTAGCATGCGAGATTCATTATAAAATTCACGATCGGAATGCTATAATTTTTTTTTAATATAAAATACATTAATTTAATATAAACTATTAAAATAATAAAAATATCGAACCATTATCCAATATCTTTGAAGTGATGGTTCGTTTGGTCCAGGACGATATGGAAAACCGACAGCTGATGTTAGAGATATTATTATCATAACTACTGAAAATGTTGCACAGAACGATATAATAACTGTGTTTCTTCTCACTAAACTCATTAATGGCATCTAACAATAAATAATTTATTATTAATCACCATTATTATTGTTTTAAATATTAATATTGTTTAACAAATAAATATTACAGCAAAAGATGTGACGTAAATGCATAATATAGATGAAACAAAACCGATATAAACGTCGCCGTTGATTGTTCCTGAACGAGCCATTACAGGAATTAAGAACATGTATCCAATGAGCATCATATAAAACGTGAACAAAATAGATGGAATGTGTATCAGCAAATATACCCATACCCATGTATGAACTGGAATAAATTTGTATTAAAATCTAAGTACTTTCTTGTATTACAAATAAGTTACGTTTGTAAAAATATATACCAGTTCTGTAAAGTGGTGTCAGATGAATGACGAGATTGGCAATGGCACTGAAAAGTACCGGCAAAAAGAACACCGATGAAGATCTTGAACCCATACATGTCATCACAAACATTATAAAAACAAATGGTACCTGACATGCTATCAAATTCATTTGAACCGTTGTTGCCAATGATAATCCTCTCTATAACAATCGTATATTGAATAATGTTATTTATAATCAAATATACAATTTGATGTTCAAAAGTGTTACCTTCTTTTCCCTCCAACAATTAATCAAATATGGCACATAAACATAAGCTGCGGCACACGGTAACCAATATAGTGGGAAAATCAACCAAATGTTTGAGAACCAAGGCATGGCAAGTGTAGCTGATGCATCGACTATTGCTGATATTAATGAACCGATAGCCATAGCAGCTAATTGACCTGCTATTATAGATCCAATTGCTATAGCAAATTCCAATAATACAGCTCCTAAAATTTTTATTTTAATTAAATATTTTATATAAGATTAAAAATATAATATTTTATATGAGAAGATATATAATTAGAAAGTCATGTCCTTAGTGTTTCGTTGATATTTAATTCCTTAAATGCAGCATTTTTACTAAACGAATCCATCATTACATGATTATGTTATTTATTATTTTTGTTATATACAAATAATTACAAACAAAGAAAGATATTTACAAAAAAAAAAATATATATATACATCTTTATTTATAATAGTAATGAATTGCTTTGTTGGAAAAATAAATTTCTTCACATAACCACAAAAGTAGTTAAAATTGTTTAAAATATATAGTAGTGTTATAAAAAAGAAATAGTTAGTGCAAAGCTATAAGCATAACTTGTATAATTGTATTAATTTTGACTTTCTTTTTAAAAGTTAATTACACTGGAAATTACCTGTTCCTTGTCTGAGGACTTCGGAATTTAAATTTTCATCTTCTTCGTCCATGTAAATAGTTTGTCCCGTTTGAGGATCTGGTGTTGATTTGTTTAAAGGATTCATTCGTCTAGCTATAGTACCTATATCGAATTTTTCGAATTTTTTTCCAGCTATTCCTGTACTTTTAGCTAACCAAGGTTCTAAAAATACAATTATTTACATGCCAATCTATGTTACATATATTATACATAATATTTTTATGAGTTAATCAAAAAAGCTTAGTGCAAATAGAATGAAATTAAGAAAGCTTCAATATATTTATTTACAGATCACATTAATTTATTCACATTTTTTAAATAAATATATTTGTTAGTGAACAAACCTTACAAAAATATATTGATTATGAGAAATACTTACTTCTTAAAAGACGTGAAATAAAAATAACCATGCTGAATATGGAAAGAGCTATGGCGAATAAGTTGAGAAAAATACCAGCCGTGTAAGAATAGCTTATAATGAACCATCCTAGATAATCATAAAAAACTACTTGACCAGCAGCGTGTGCCTGAAATAATGATGTATATTTATTTTTCACGTTTGAAAAATTATTGAAAATATTTGTGATTACCTCTATATTTTCCAATTCTGGAGCGTTTCCTAATGAATTAATTAATGCAAGTGTATTATCCCCCATATGTTGATGACTGCCTAATGGAATATATTTTTCAGCATCATACTTAGTATGATAAGCATATCCATTACGACAAAATGCAAAATCTAGACCTGTAAAATAAATTAACCTAAGCTGAACTACTTGATCTTTATTTGTAAATAAAATATAGTTTTTATAATGTCAATATTATAAGAAATATTTTTTAGCATTTCATATTATAATATATATATATATATATATATATATATATATATATATATATATATATATATATGTATATAAAATATGATCAAATTTTTATGTAATTTTGAAATGAATTACATATCTTATCAATAGAAAAAATCATAGCTTTATAGAACCGACAGATAAAACCGAAATCAATATTTCAACAAATGGTAATATGTCAATGATTCCGTTCATCAATTTTTTTTTTATAATTTAAATATAACTTACCAGGTAATTTACCAAAATCGCGAAATATTCTAAAATCGGTATCCGATGGTATGAAACCATTTTGAAATAGTTCTTCACCAACAACCAATGCGTGAGGATGTGGAGCATATTTTGCATAATACTAAATAAAACAAAATATTAATAATAATAATAATAAAACAACATATTATTATTATATAAATTTATCGAATTGAATAAAATTTTACATTGAATAGCCAAGCATGATTCGGTCCTGATTGGAAAAGAAGAGAGCGTCCACCTTGACCGGCTGCTTCCAAATTCAAAAGTATACGCGATTTATTATGCCATCTATGTTGTAAATATAAATGCGATGCCTGAAAATAAAATACACATATTAATATATATATATTATATATTATTAAAAGTTATAAAATATAGTATATTTTACCAAAAGAGGTGTCTCTTCTGCTCCATTAAAAAGAAACAATACGTTATGCTTTAATCGTTTAGGTGCAGTTGAAAGTACTCGAACCAATTCCAACATTACTGCACACGAAATACCATCATCAGACGCGCCTAAAATTATTATTATAAATATATTAAATATTTCTTAGACGATATAACGTAAATAAACTTTAAAATAATGACTCACCGTCAACTTCAGGAACGGTATCGTAATGACAGTTAACTAATATATTATGATCACCTTCACTGCCTTCTAATAGAACAAGTACATTCTGAATATTATCATATATATTTGTCATAGATGGTTTAAATTCTAAATGATATGCTCCACTGCCTTTTTGTCTCTAAAATTGTTTTATAGCACATTATATAAAATAAAATATTATTTTCAAAATTAATTAAATCATATTATGAACTGTGATCTTTGCATAATATTAATATTCAATTCAAATACAAGCAGATTATATCAATTAGATAATATAACACTAAGATAAAATTGAAAAGAGCAGATCAATCGTTATGATTATTTATTTTTGACATATATAGATATTTATTAGTCTATAAAATAATTTAATATATTGAAATAATAAATTGTCTTAATTTAAAAAAAATACTTAAAAAATAATAACAGAATGATCCTGTATTTGAAGACTATAAATAGTAAAAAAAAAATGAAATAATAATTTGTATAATAAAAAAGTAAACACCTCCATTAAAATAGATTGAGAGATATGAGCTCTTTCTCTGGCTTCCTTTACTTCTGCTTCAATTATTTCTGGAGTGTATTTTTCATTTGCAATATCGCCAACCACTCTAGGTCCCAAATTTGTCATTTTACGTAAACTTTGTCTTGATCTTTCCGCACTGAATAATAGTCCAGGTTTGGCCATCTGTAAAAAATAAAATTTTCAATTTTAATTTTAATACATTTTTTTTCGAATATTATATTTCATTAATTTTTACCGCCTGTTCAGCCGTTAATGGTGTTGGTAAATTATGATCTTGCAAATGTACTAAATAGTACAAAAGAAGTCCAAAGCACAAAAAGAAAAGAGGCCAGTGCCAAGATATGGAATGTATGCTTATTTTAGAACCTTTGGCTTCCGCTTCATCATCATCGTTTACGGTTCTCGGTTGTTCTTGTTTGTTTCCAACGGCTTCAATTTCGTCCGTTTCATCACTTTGTAAATTGTTCAACTCGTACGAGGTTTTCGTCATATTTGGATTATTCTATAATCAGATAATTCATTAATTATATCGTGAAACGTCAAACCTTTTAATTTTACAACTGCTATTGTATTATAAAAACTTTGTCTTTACAATACAAATTTTAAAATTAATAGTTTTTTTGGCCATCATGTGTTATTTTGATGAAATAACAATATTTATATTATCATTATAAAGTTATAGATTAAATTAATTATTTCACTATTTCATAATCTACAATTATATTATATATCATAATTCTATGGAATATAGTCCAATCATCAGAACTAAACGTATATTTAATATTATTTAAGAATGAGTAATAAATTATTATCTCTGAATATTTGGAAATACCAGATGTACTACTTTCATTGATTTTTCATCCTTATATTTTGTTAATTCTAAAAATATATTTAATTCACGGATAATTTTAATATATAAATTGACTGATATAACAAATAAACTTCTGCAATAAGAGAAAATAAAACATTTAGTCGTTAAAATTTATTAGTTTACATAAATTTACACATTGATATGTTCAAAAAAAAACATAAGTAAATAATATATATTAATAATATTACAATATATTTGCCAGGTGATATTTTAAGGATGTATAAAAATGGGGTTAAAAGAAACCCCACTCTAATATATTTATTTTAATATATATATATATATATATATATATATATATATATATATATATATATATATATATATATATAAATATATAGTAAATTTTAAAAATTATTAAAGAAATCTAAATAAAAACTAGCAAAAAGTTCATTAAGTATTTTTATTATTTTTCTTTTCGAGAGACATTTAAAAAAAAAACCTTAATTCTATGACACCGTATATTTAAAAGATTGAGATTTACCGATCGAATTCTGATTGTTATTTAATAAATCAATTGCAACGATTTCTCTCACATATATTTATAATATACGAGGGTATATTCCGTTAATATAATAACATGCTTTTATCATATCTGTTAATCTAGATATGATAAAGAATACGTTTATAGTTTATATATTTATAAAATATATTTTAATAATTTAGTATTTGTAATTGTATATATATTTATGTAGATAAAAACTTTACTGTAAATTGGATACGGAAGGGTGAAATGTGTATAACATATTCTAGATATTCCATAATATTTATATAAAAGAATTTTATGTATATGTTGAAAATATTTATGATTTTTTTAAGTAGTTTTTGGCATTTTAGTTGTGCAAATATTGAATTGCCTGTACAAATAAACCAACTTAGATAATTTGGCGTTGTTTATTTTGAACGATAAGAAATGTTGGATTTTAACGTTTTAGTTGGAATATTGAAAAATTTATGTAAGAAGTTTTAAATCATCCTGTATACTAAACATGAGTGTATACGATTTTTTTTACTAATAAAAATTAAATATTTTCTTAAAGTATATTAAAATTATATATAAATATAAAAATAAATATTTATATTATGATTAATAAGATATTTAAAATCAACAAAATTCACTAATTCAATTATATGTATATATATATATATATATATATATATATATATATATATATATATATATATATATATATATCAGTAATCGTTAATCCTTTATAAAGATTGTATAATATTTTACATTTTATTTTATTTTTATGTATTAAACTAACTTTTTATCTTATTCAAAAATATAAATTTTTATCGCGAAAAACTGAAAAGTGTTCTATATTTTTTTTAATCATAGAAAACAAACCATACATGATTTATAACTCAACCTATGTCATAAAAAGATTGAGTGCTACTGAATCAAATTAATTTAAATGCACAAATAAATTAGATAATAATTTATTTTTTGACTCCGTCTAATTGTTAAATTAAACAATCAATTAATCAGAACCTCATCTACAAATGTATCACTTCCTATTACAAAAATTTTATTTGTGTTTGTATTCCACATTTTCTCTCACGGAACGTGTTAATTGTGCCGTTCTTGTATTAGAACTGAATTCTATTTAAGAATTCGAATTTTAGTTACAAAATGAATCTTTTTATTCACACTTTACAAAATATATGAGTATATATATATATATATATATATATGTATATATAAATATGTATGTCGTATATAATCGATAATTTGTTAGACAAACACTTCTTTGAAAATATTAAAGTGTACAACAGACACAAAAGTAACGAAAATTATTTTTAACATATATAAATATAATACCTCTATATTATTTTACCACTTTATATAAAATATAAAATATTATGAAATGTTGTCTTCTATCAACAGACGACAATTATAAACTGACAATATATATTTTATGGAGTATTTATAACATGGCAAGTCGTATATTACTCATATATTTACATATTATTTCTACATTTTTTTTAACTCTTCAACGAAAAAAAAAAGAAAGGAAACAGACAGTTTGTTTATTTTGCCTAAATTTATAGTACCGAGAAATTTGGATTAAATCATCGTGAAATTAGGTAATCGATATTACCGACTCGAAAAATTTATTTTAAACATCACGTACGATTAATTAATATGTCAATTGCCAATCAAATTATCACAAATTCCCATTCTAATATAATTTAATTAATTTATTAAAAAAATATTTTTGTAATGAAAATTTATATGCATCTTGAGTTTCAGAATGAAAGAATTTTTAATAAGGATTTTATAGAAAAAAAAACTGGAAAAAACCAAGGCCATTTTTGATTTATTTAACACTTTTTATATGCAATAACTATTTGAATATTTATATCTAATATTATGAAATAATATTATATTTTCACATAGAAAATAAAATTTTGCTCTAAAACATGTTAAATATGATTTTCTATACAATTTTTTTATTTACAAATTTTAAATATATATTTTAATATAAAAACATCATGATTTCAAATCTAAAATGTGATTATCTATAATGAAAATAACACATTTTTTAGCCTGAAAACTAAATATTTTTCAAATTTAACTTTATATCATTTTTTTATAGACTTTAATCTATAAAAATAATGATAAAACAATGTACAAATATCTGATGCATTAAAATAAATAAAATAAAAAGAATAAAAGTCAATAATAATCGTAATATGGTAACAAGAAAAAAATACCTTAAAAATTTAATTGATAATCATTATTTATATTTATATAAATCATTCATTATGATCTCTAATTAAAATATTTATGTTAAAAATTCTTAAATATTTTCTAAAAAAAAAAATATATCGTTTTATATTACTAAAACAAATAAATCTCACCCTCACTTCTCTTAGCAATAAGTATAATTTACTTGAAGTGGAATTAACACTGTACTAAACTTTGAAAGTAAACCGGTAGACTAACTGTGTTAATCAATCAATCTGTTTTATATAGTATATATATATATATATATATATATATATATATATATATATATATATATATATATAAACCAATCCTTATCAAATTTAGGTGAAACTCAGATTATTTTTTTTTATAGATAGAACACATCGGTAAATAAGTAATACTTCAATATTATACATTTATATATAATATTCATTATATATAAATTAATATATTGATACAATACAATTCTATAATTAAAAAATGGGTTCCAAATATAAACAAATCGTTAAAAATATATGTTGTAATTAAATATAGTATTACTCACTGAAAAAAAAAGTATTGTTGTACTACAAAAACCCCAAAAACTAATCATTCTGTCAATTTTCAAGAAAAAGTTCAATTATACAAATAATTTTACCTGTTCAAAGTCTGATATAACATTTTTTTTGTAATGTATACTAAAAAAAATTGTCATAATTCTGGAAAATAGAGCATACATAATATTTATAAACACAATTAGGTGAATCATTAAACAGTTTCTAAAAATATATAATTCTGTTAATGTATTTTTTGAATCGGAAACGTAATTGTTATTCTTAATATCCGGTGACTTTTCAACTATATATGATACTATAAATTGATAAGTTGTTATTTTGGTCAATTGATAACGATTATATATTAAAGTAATGAATGTAATATACCATATTTACTTTTGATAAATCTTTTTTACATGATTCTTTGATATTCTACGTCTTTATGATACTTAAAGTGAAGATATACTGGCATAGAAGATACAGAATAACGGATTTTGATAGTAAGTAGGTAAAGAAGTCACCGATCATGATTCACATCTGCATTCATATAAACTTATATACAATTATAATATTTATACTTACAACGTAACATTTAACTTAAGGTTATATATATATACATATTTCTTATTAATCATTTTATAAAAAATCTACTTTATAATACTTTTTTAATGTATATATTATAATCATTTTTATATTTCTATATAAAATAATAAACAACTAACAAAAACACATTAAAATGATATATTTTTCCGGATTCTAGATGTATTTTTCCAAATATATATTTTAAAATTTTAACAATAAATTCCGTTCATCAATTTTCAAAATGTTCTCAATAGTTTCTAAATCAATAATAATAATAAAAATCCTAATATATTACTGAAATTAATCAATTTATTTCAATATTGATAAATTTATTTTATTTTATTTATAATTTAATACAAAATAATTTATAATCAATATCGAATTCGATCAAAAAATGTCGTAATAATTTTTATGAATCAATGGAATAAGAAATACATTAGTACAAATAGAAGCTCGCAGTCATTATATAAAGAGTACAAAAAAAAATACAGCTGATCTCTCTTATCTATGACTCGGTTTCTAATTTAATGAATAAAATTCTTGAAATATGATCCATATGAAACGTTTCATAATTTTTTTTTTAGATAATTTTGAATTCCACGTCTCCAATCTTTTTTCTATTGATACTTCATTGCCTTTATTTTGCAACTGTTCCAACTTAATTCTAGCTTTATAAACTATATTTTCATACACATAGAATTTCGTTTTCACAATAAATATTAATTTATCTAGACAATTAGAAACTTCTGAAGCAAAATTATAGATTTAGAACGATAAATTTATATATATATATATATATATATATATATATATATATATATATATATATATATATATATATATTGCATATAAATGATAATAAATTATGTGTATTCCTTAAAAAATGTTCCATTTATTATAAACTATATTATGTTACAATATTGTTAAAACATTAAAAATATCATTCTAAAATCATTATATAGAATTCTTTTTTTTTTTGATAAAACCATTGAAATTTATTTGATTATGGTTATATATATATATATATATATATATATATATATATATATATATATATATATATATATATATATATATATATATTAGATTTTTGTTTCATTTCACATCCTTCTATTTTGTGAAAATGTAAATATTCATGTGAGAATTTAAAAAAAATTCGCAGTGAACATATTAAAATTTATTAAAGTATTCACAATACTTATTTTTTATAAATAATTAAATTTTTGAAAAAGAATAGATTCTAATTTTAAAAACTAAAATTTTTAACATAGAATTTTAAAAATAAAATATCCTTAAAAAGTTAAAAATTGTACATTTTCTTCACAAATATCACAAAAATGGAAGACACATAAATATATTATTATATCATGCAATTTTTTTTTTACATTAATTTTAAGAACAATTAAAATTATTTTTGCATTTAACTCGTTGTCATCTCTTCAGTCCTAATGCAAAGATGGCCAATCGCGCTACATTAATTACATGCTTGAATTTTATATGACTCAAATTTATTCCACCGTACCTATAATTATGAAGAAAAAAGTTTCAATTACACTGTATTTTGAATCATTTCTATTTGAAAATAAAAAAAAATCACAATACTGACTGTCTGGAAACTATAACAATCACGTTATCAACTCCCAACAAATCGAACAAATGGAGTAATCTGGATCCGGCACCTTTCATTCCATCGTCATCGTAGTCTTTATTCTTTCCGAATTTCCATGCTATAATATTGTGTGCGGCCTCAGAGTCTTCCTTCTCAATCATAAAATGATTTATAACCAATCTGAAATATTTACGTCCAATAAACACGATTGCTTTAAAATATAACGAAAATCTGTTAATAAAGGTGTTATTTTAATAAGTATATAAAACTTTAAATTATCATAAACCATAGATAAATGGTGTTATTTGTCATAAATTCAACTTTATTCAAAAGACAATTTTATGCCATTTTTATTTAAATATGATTTCTGGTATGTGGTTACTTCCGTTGGTTCAGAGAAGTCTAAAGAGGAAGTGCAATTTTTGATCACTTTTTGCAACAACTGATAATCTGGCAAATACTGTCTTCCAAAGTTTTAAATCTTTACTATCTATCGGCGTAGTACAGAGACTTCGCATGGTTCCATAAAAAAAAAAATAGTCCATTTCGAAGACCAATTCGCGGGTCCATTTTCACCAGCAACTTTATTTTGAATCTATTTACCAAACTTACGACGGCCCGATGGTTGCGTAGCTCCAATTTTTGCGATAAGTTAAATTTTGTAAGCCTACAAACCAATTTTTTTTTTCAGCTCCAATTGTTTAGCACCATGCCGAATGGACTCATTTGGGTCCTCACAACAGCAGTGGCTTCTCTGGTTCGCACTGTATGATGCCTCTGATAACGCCTATTATCCTGTAGAATAGAATTGTTGCAAAGTTATTCGAATTAATTTCTGTGATGGATGATTATGTCGACCGTAAAATATTCGAAGATTGCGATGAATTTCTTGAACTGAACCATGGTTTTCGTAAAAAAAAAAATTACAAAATTCATAGGCGTCGTTCAGGTGTTAATAAATACATGATATATAATGGCATATCAAACTAAATGCAAAATAAGTAATGGCTGCTAATATGAGATGCGCATATCGAAATGTTTTATCAACATAAAGTTTTATACCTTTATAAAATAAACACCCTATATTTAACAAATCTTACTCTATATCATTTTCAGAATTTAGAATGGCTGCGTGACCCTGGAAGATGCTACGTCTGTCTTCGATGACGCTACTGTGAGCAATATTGGGACATTTTCCCAATGGAGAATTTCTAGTTTTTGTAACTATCTATAATTATAAAGACGTTTTGTAAATATCAAAAACACAAAATGAAAACGAATACGATGAAATATTACAAACATCATTCGCAAGCGATCCACAATTTTTACGAATCGGTGCCAACATTTCCAGCATTTCCTTGACTTTCTCAACATATTGATATATGAGCGTTTCTCCAATGTGATTACTGAAAATACAAAATAATCATTGACTATTTACAGAGAACAATATTGTAAATGTAGGTTTTTTTTTGTTGTTGTTGTTATAATACATACACATATATATTGCTGATGGCGTTATAGATTTTGCTTTTTTGTATTTTATTCAGTTGCGGGGCTGATATTTCGCACAGAAGGGGTGAAATCGACGGATAATTCGAGGGTATCGTAAACCATATACAGACTACTATTCTCTCATGCTTCACATCGATTGTGTGCTCTCCTTCACCTCTGCTATTCGCCTTCCAATCCTTACCGTATATAGACGTCAGCAGTTGCAGTTCGTTTATCTAATAATAAAATTATGATTTCCAAATATGCCAAAGATGCATACAATTCTTACATAAAAAATATTTAATAATATATATTTAAAAAAAAAATATATAAATTATTTCAGTACAGACGATTTGATATAGTTGATATGTACGCTGTAACGTATACGTAAAATAATAATAATTTCATAAAATAGCTAAAATATGAGTATGAAAAAAATATTTAGATATATATATATATATATATATATATATATATATATATATATATATATATATATATATATATATATATATATATATATATATATATATGTCATGTGACAATACACCCTCAAAACGGTAGACAGACATTACTAATTCTCCCTTCGATCCCGTTTATATAAAGGGTAGAAGAAACAAATGTATATATATCTATCTTTTTCTCGGTAAAGCTATATACGAAATTTATTTAAAGAATTCTTCAAATAAATAATCAATATTAAATAAATTTTATGTATGTACAATTATGTCATTTAAGTGTAATTTAGAAAATTGTATCACATCAATTATAGATAATTTTTTATTGATGATATTATAAAAACGACAAATGTAATCTCGTTATTTTCTATAAAATTTTGAATAAATTAAATAATTATAAATTTGCCAATAATAAACGGCAATTTACTGACAAAATCGTAATAAATAGTTTAAGACCCCATATGATTTTGAAAGCTCGTACTGACATCGATTTTCCCTATTTTTTTAGATTAGCAACAAATAAATATGGATATATTTCTTTGTTTTCTTAATTTAACTTTCATTTTTGTATTTGTCATTGCGTATGATATCGATATATTTTAGATATATTAGAATTTACTGTTTTTTTTCTGCAAATCTAATGAATCGGAGATAAACACCATAAAAATTCAATTGGAAGAATATAATATTTTGTCTAAAATTAAATGTATTATATGATAAAACATACAATTTCAGCAAATTTAAGTTTATTTTTATATTTTAAACCTTCTGCTTTCGAATCAATTCATTTTTACTCGCGGTCTTCAAAAATAAAATAATTTATGAAACACCAAAAATAATACAATATTAATTAATGAAAAGAAAAACTAATAAAAATCTCTATAAATGTAGTCTCTCAATATTGCGAAAAAAAATGTAATCAGTAATTAAACTTACGTATAAAAAAAATAAAACAATATGTTCTATTTTTTGAAAGAAGTCTTTAGTTTTAAATAATTAATACGAAAGTAAGAATTGTATTTTAAAATGTGAATTTTATATATTATTTTTTCACAATCTTGTAAAATACGATAAGATTATATAAAAAAAAAGACAAAATTAAAATTACGACAAATGATAGACAGCATTAATATTAAAATGTTTATTCTCGTTTAATCCATTTAATATTGATTTTAATTTATAGTTTATCGCAATAGATATTAAAAGGCATACATTCTTTTTTTGAAAAATAAACAACTTTTATAATTGTTTATATATCGAGGTGTAATGACGTACAATGTGTGACTCATTCTATCCGATACTTTTTTTTTTTAATGCAAAATATTGCACTATATATATGTGTGTATGTGTATGTGTATTGTGTAAACAAACCTTCGATAAATCGGATCCCGCGCATGCGCAGAATCGCACGCGCAATAAATATCGGTCATCTGTCAAAATCTAATTAATAATTAAATGGCAAAATATCGAAATAATTCACGAGAAAAAAATCGTATTAAATCAGAACGCGTTATATTGAGTTGTGATTATATTCGCGTTTAAATCATCGCCGATCGACGAATAAAAAAAAAATGGCGGCCGTGTTATATATATATATATATATATATATATATATATATATAAAATTAGTGATAGGAATATTTGATGACACTACGTTTTCATTAGACCGCGGTACAAGGATTTGGCACGTTGTAAAATGATAAACAACAGTCCAGACGGAAGGAGAGAGAGAGAGAGAGAGAGAGAGAGAGAGAGAGAGAGAAAACGGTGAGAAAAAGTGAGAAAGCGAATACGGTGGCATCACCGTTACCATGCCATCTGTTGGTATGGGGGTAGACTTCTTTGGCATGACCGATATAGTTAAGCCGCCATTATTGGTTTGAAATATTTATATATATATTTACATATATATATATATATATATATATATATATATATATATATATATATATATATATTTGTATGGAAGTATTTAGATCGTTTTTTTTGACATCTATACAATACAATAAAATTTTAATTTTTTTCAAAACAAACATCGTTTCAATCGTATTATCGTTAAGTGACCGTTAATTATTTATATTCGACTCATATATTACATTTGTAAACACCATGTACATATATATATATATATATATATATATATATATATATATATATATATATATATATATATATATATATATATATATATACACTGACGATTTATAAACAATGAAAATTATTTAAATAATACGATATAAATAATAATAATAATAATACCTGAGTCTCTGTGTCGTCCATATCGAATTTTCAGTTTAAAAAACGTTAAAATATGAAACGAACCATATAATAAATTATTACGTAATCGGAAATAAAAAAAAAAAATCACGTAATTAAATAATAATAATAATAACAACAACAAAGGACATAATCGTTAGAAATCGTAATAGTTGGTCTGAATCGCTGATGAAACGTTCGATCCTTTCGGCGCGAGACTCCGACCTTAAATGGCGTAAAATCACGACCTACCCCGATATGTCAATTTGCGATTGATGAAAACGACGGTAATGGTCGGAGAAAGGGATAACTAGATGCAAAAGATGACGTCATCGATTGCAATCGTTGCGCGTATTACATTAGAAAATTTCAACTGATTATTAATTATTTTCTTCAATTAATTAATTGAAAACAATAATTTCGATATTATATATATATATATATATATATATATATATATATATATATATATATATATTTATTTATTTATTTATTTATATATAGTACATATAATCCCTCGCTATTTTGCAGTTCGTTTATAGCGCACTCGCTATTTTTTATTTGTTTTTTTGAATATGAATGTGAAATATTGATCGCTACGTTTTTACTGTTTTACTAGTTTTGAATAAAAATTTACATCAAATATTTAAATCCACAATTTTACATATCTAGATGTAAAAGTGTGGATTACATATATATGTGGAAAAGATTATTAAAAGAACGGGTTACGATTATATATAATATATGTTATAACAAAGGTTTTTTTTTAAGAATTCAAAATAGTGTATAACGACTATAAAATAATGTATAAATATTAAAATAAATACAAAGCTTCCATTCAGCACAGATGGTTCTAGAACTTAACCGCCCTATGAAACCGCGCCAGCGAAAGGGACACTAGGTGCGAAAGAGACGTCATATTTATCTATGTAAAATTTCTACTTTTGTAATGTATTAGCTTTCCTTTCGCAATATAATTTTTGAAAATCATATTTTAATTATATATTTTAATACATAAATTCATAGTTTTAAAGTGAATGCCATTTGATATTATTGATTACGACGAAATTTTAAAGATAACCAATAATTAAGAAATGAAATGAAAATCATTAGAAATTATATCTGAAAATCGATAAATACGATTAATTTCGAGAACCTTTATGAAGTTTATAATATTTTTTCCAATATTTTTGAATTCGTATAATACGATTTTTTTCTAAAAAAAAATAATAAGAAAAGATTACTTTATAAATAAATAAAGGAAAGAATGTAATAATAAAGAGTGCGAAGATTACACTATTTTTCGATAGCGAATGCTTTTGTTGATTTTTTCACTAAAGATAACATGATTTATTATTTCTATTGTTGAATATTAAAATTATGTGTACTCTGAAGAAAATATCAATAAAAAATATTGATAAACAAATATTTATATATATATATATATATATATATACATATATATATATATATATATATATATATAAAACTTATCTTTCATTTTTTTTCGATGCAATATATTATATTGGAAGTTAATTATTACCAAAGGCATTATTGAAGTTTATGTTTTAATTAATATTATAATATTTTAACTATTTTAGGTTCAATATTTTCGTTAATTAATTATTACAAAATCTATTATTTTTTTAAAACTCAATATCGTTAGTTTAATATCGTTATATAAATACACACACGCACACACGCTCACACACACACGCACGCTCACACACACGCGCACACACGCACACGCACGCACGCTCACACACAGACACACACACATATATATAATATGATTAATTATAATTATACAGAAAAGTGAATATGTAATATATATATATATATATATATATATATATATATATATATATATATATATATATATATATATATTTATGTAAGTAATCAATTGTATATTATAATAGAATATACAAAATACTTTGTATTTAAAGATAAAAAACTTTTTCTTATTATTTATCGTAAATTATTAAATTAAATTTTATCATTTAAAAAAAGATTACATACTTGTTTCATGTACAGAACTTTTTGTTAAAAAAAAATAAAAAAAAAAGATTGTTATCAGAAATACTGAAAATTTTTATGTTTAGCAACTAGTTATATGATATTTTTTCTATTTATAGATAAAAAATTGAGATTAAAAGTGTATATTAAAAAAATCAATTCTCGTTAAATTGTCCAGTGATTATAATATATCATAATCATTACTAATATAATATTGAAATGAAAATAGTTTTTTATTCAAATTATATTTTATAATGCTTGGATATATAATAATTATTTAATATTTTATGAATATTTATATAATTGATAATTTCATTGTTAAGAAGTTGGAAATTACTAGAAAATTACGAAAGTATAATCTAACGACTCACTATTAAATCGAAAAAAAGAGATCTAAATTAGTTAAAATCTGCTAGGACTCGAAATATTTTATTAAAAAATAATGATAAAATAAAAATGTTCGATATAAATCTACATTAGATTATACTAAAATTACATCGCATGATTTAGCGCTTTATAAAAGTTTCATAACGCGAATGATACATTCTTATAACTTTCTAATTATAGATGTTTCTAATAAAAATAGAATAATCCCTTTTCTATTTGTTTTTCGATACATATATACAAATTATATACAGAAAAAAATGTTATGTTTATTGAAAAAGCAAAGCATAATATAAATTGAAAAAAAATAGTAATTCTTGAAATTTCAAAAAAATGCTTATTATTTTATTTAAATTAATGAATTAATTTATCAGTCATTTAAAATTGTTCTTATCTCTAATTACTACTTTATCGGAAAACTACTTTCTAATACGTCATTATTACTTATCTTATTCATTTTCTTATTGTTAATCATCATTTTCACCAATCAAAAATTTAGCATGACGAAATAAAATGAAACATTAAAGTTTCATATCTACGTATTTTTTAACGCTATGTAATTTAATCAGAAATAAAAATTAACAATTCATCATATTAATTTAAAAAAAAAATCGTACAATTCACAATTTTAATTCAAAAATGATTGAGAATCTATGTCATAATTAACATCAGCTTTGTTTTCAAAACATCGAGTCTATTCACCGCTTATTGGTTATCATTTCAACAAATCATAAATTGATCTAAAAATCCAGTTGAAATTTTATATATATTTCCATTTTAAAAGCTGTAATTTTAAATACTATATTAATTATTAATCATATTGATTTAAAACAAAAACTTGTATATTTCATTCAAAAATATTCAATTTATCGTAAAAATTGTTAGAAATGAACGCCATATTTGTTATTAATAATCTTTTTTTTTTCTAAGAATTCTAGCCACCCCTTCCTCACTCATTGGTCACAATTTTAACCAATCGTAAATTAGCATATAAAGGAAATATATGTCAAGGCCGAATATTAGGTTGCCATTTAAGCCAGGTAACTTGTATCGAAAGGACCTCAGCTACCTTCGCGATCTCTTCGTATAACTTTAATAATCTAAAGTAATTACTTTTTAAATTTTAAAATTTATTTCATTATATAATTATTACGTTAATATTGCATTCACCACTTTCAGATTTTCAATTGTTGAATTAAAAACTAAACATGGACGATTTCACGAAACAGGTAAAAAAATATTTATTTCATTCTCAATTCGTTTATTAAAAAAAACATTATTATTTTTTTTTTGTATAATAATTTTTATTTTTTCAATTTAACGATATAAAAGAATATTAAACATTTAAATAAAATTCTCATGCACCTGTAGTTTATTTGAAATGATTTTTTTTTATTGACAGACTAAAGAGCTAGAATTATTAGTAGCTGTATATGGAAAGAATTGGAAGACAAACAGCAGAGGTGAAGGAGAGCACAGCATCGACGTGAAGCACGAAAAAATAACAGTTGTTATATATTTCACGATACCTCAGAATTATCCATCGATTTCACCCCCAATTTATGAGATGACGGCTCCGCAATTAACTAAAAAAGAAAAAAGTTTAATACATAACGCTCTCAAAAACATTTACGCGTATGTACCGGAAATTTTTATTTTTTAATATTCTTTTTCGTAAAAAAATAAAAAAGGTTATTTTTTGTATTTTCAGTAATAATGCCGGAGATCCAGTTTTATACCAATACGTAGAAAAAGTTAGAGAAATGCTAGATATATTTGCACCGATTCCAATTCATCCTGAAAAGCGTCTATCGCTTAAGAAAAGAGTTAGTAATATTTTATTGTATTCATTTTAATTTTGTGTTTTTTTTTTGATATTTACGAAACGTCTTTATAATTACAGATGATTACTAATAAATCAGCTAACGATATCGAAATAGTTCACAGTGGTTTCATCGAAGATAGACGTAGCATATTCCAGGGTCACGCGGCCATCATAAATTCAAAAACAGAATTGGAGTAAGTTTCGATAAATAATATTAACCGCTTACCTGTTAATGTAATTTTCTATATTTATATATGTATTTATTCAACGTAATATTTAAGAAATGTTCTGAGACATCTGAAAAAAATGAAAGGTATCACCGAGGCCACGCACAATATTTTAGCATGGAAATTCGGAAGGATTAAAGACTACGATGACGATGGATTGAAAGCGGCAGGATCAAGACTATTACATTTATTTGATTTGTTGGGTGTGGACAACGTGATTGTTATAGTTTCCAGATGGTCAGTATTGTGATTTTTTATTATTATTTCCATTCTTATAGAAACGATTGAAACTGTGACGTAATTTAAACTTTCATAATTTTTAATTATAGGCACGGCGGAAGTTTAATTGGTCCCGCCAGATTCAAACATATAAATAATGTTGCACGAATGGCTATCATTGAAGCCGTACTGAAGAAATGATAACGATTTAATTTTTTATAATAATTATTATTGTTGCTCGTATGTTTAATATCAAAAATTAGTGTAATATAATAATGTGTGTCTTCCATTGTTGTAATTGTAAAATTCAAAGTTTTTCATATTAAGCCCCAGTTTTTTTTTTTACAATAATTGTAATTATTTTTGAAAATAAATATGTAAGTTTTCCATTTTTGTGCTATTAAAAAAAAACGTTTTTACAAATTTAACTATAAGGATGTTTTTTTTTAGAATTTTTATATTGCAATTTTAAATTTTATATTATTGTAATAAAAATAAATTTTCAGAATACTTTAATTATTTTTTACATTTAAAATTTTCTCTTAATATTTTTTTCATTGACTTTTTTATATATATTATGCTATATTTTTAAAAATAAATTTTTCTTATATTTGTATATATAGTTTAATAAATATTAAATAGCATAAATGTTTAATGTGTAATTTTCATCGTATTATATAATGTGATTTTTTCTTAACTGATTATAATGTAATGTAGTGTATAATTTTTTTTATATGAGATCTCTTAAATATAATATTTTTTCATCATAAGAAATATATTTTATTATTCTATATCAATACTTCCTAAAATCAAATGATTCAATGATGATTAGAAAGCAGTTTTAGAATTTAAAAACTCCAGTTCTATTATGAATGTTAATTTCTCAAATTTCTTTTTATTTGATTATCGTGATTTAGGCACGATGAAAATAAATAAATAAATAAAAACAAAAACTGTCAAATAGTTTCTTTTTATAATGCTTTTTTCACACGCTTAATTGTCTTGATACATCGTCTTTAATATTAATTTCATAAATAATCAACGTTTAATGCAATCAAAACATTTCAGTATTACAACATTTTATTTTTTTTTTCATTTTCAAATATAATAATAATCATAATAATAATAATTATAATCATAATAATAATAATATCCGTAACGTTATCAATATTGACTTTTATAACGTAGTGATTTCTTTAGGCGCAAGTATAATTATTACATTGCATTTAATGATTAATAATAATAATAATAATAATAATAATATATTTCATTAAAAGTTGATCTTGTATTAACAATAACACTCCATGTAAAATTATCTCTTCTTAATGTATTAATTACAGTATTTTAACACATTATTTTATTTTTAATACATCAACATTATACAAACAAGTTATTATTATTTTTCCAACTAATTAATGTAAATGTGAATGTTTCAACAAAGTGTAGTGATATCAAATGTTGTATCTAGTTTTCTTTTTTTTTTTTGATATTGTGGACTCAAATGCAACTATCATATATGTATACATATGCAAAAATATACATTTATGGATAAAAATGTATAATTTCATATTTTATAATTTACCAAGCAATGGTTAATAATTAGTTAAACAACAAACTAGTAACATTCATATTCATAAATACAACACTGATCAACAAAATTGATATTAACTAGGATATATATATATATATATATATATATATATATATATTTAAAAATATTTTTTTTTTTGGTAAATGCCCAAATTTATGAAAATTTTTCATGTCAATGCGGATGTTCCAACATTTTTATCCATAATTGTATACCAAACATATATGTAGTGGATTTAAAAGTTATTAATAACAACAACCTTCTTGTTAAAATTTATCTAGTAATTAAAATAGAAAGCAAAGTATATCATTTTGCCATTGGACAACGACAAAAATCAACATAGTTTTTTTCTTTGTTTTGTTTATGAAAAACAAACTATGCACATATCCCTAAACGAATAGTAGAACTATTTTTTTTTTAAATTTGAATACAAAACATTTCACCTAGGCAACTTACGACTTCTATTATTTATCTATTTGTTTTATTTTTTTTTCTCCATTCATTTTTTTATTATTATTACTAAACTTAACATTAATTTACACAGAAACAGGTAAATGAAGTTAAATCAATGCACCAAACAGAACGTTTTAAATAGATTTGCATTATGAAAGAGTCCGGGCAACATTGCAGATTTTATAAGAAATTTTCAAAAATCCGCAGAAAGAACAATAGATTATATACATTGATTACATTATTGTTTTTAAAATTATTAGGAAATATATAAAGGAATAGAAAATGTTCTACATTCGAGACCGTATTCATATTTTTAAGAGATCAAAGCTTTAGAACCGTGTGCTTTGCTATATTCGAAAAGTACTTCGAATAGAATTTTATTTATATAAAATAAAAATAGTCCACTTTGATGCTTTTTGGCAATTTATTTAATCATAGCTTTTCAATTATTGCCTCAAAAACGTCTATATTTGAGTACGATCTCGGACTACATTACGCTACTAGGAGAAAAATGATTTTAGATAATATCTCTTAAATCCACTGATTTGTTTTTTTTAATCCAAAATTTCAGTAAACATATTAAACGACTCGAGGAAGGTTCTGATATGAATCTTAACGAATATTTCGAAATTAAATGCGTTCACAATGATAAATAAAATTAATCTATCGTAGACGATGATATGAAAGAGGGAGAAAATGTTACATGGGCACATCATTAGAAACAAGAAGCGACATTGTACAAGAAAGTTGTTAAACTTGTGCGAATTTATAAACAGTTAAATAGATGTTTGGATCGTCATCAGTCTCATGATGAGCTAATTACACTTTCTTTAATCATATACATATTTTATACTCGCTTACTTATTTAAAACACCGATTGAGTATTATAAAACATGTTTTCATTATAATGATAATAATAATAATAATGTTGTTAATAATAATAATAATAATAATATTGCAAACACAATGTAGTAATACTTTAAAAAGCGTTTTTTTCCATTAATATTTACAATTAATAATGATAAAAATCATAATTTTAATGATTCATACTGATGTATGTTTATAAAAATTTAATATATATGTAACATGAATACAACAAGCACCTATTTGCATGATAAATGTCTAAATATTTTTTTTCCTTAAAAATGTCAATGATTTTTTTTCTATTTTGTTTAATTAATTAATATACGATATGTGAAAATAAGGTTTCATTTTAATGATTTAATATTTCTTTTAGGATGGTCAAGGCTGACATGGCATTCATGATTAATGATCAAAATTAAAATTGCCACAAGTTTAATGTCAGATATTTTCACGCTGTTTCAATAAAAGCTAACAGTGTTTCATAAATATTTCAGAAAATTTTCCTTATATAATAGCACAAGACATTTTCATTAATAACGGTCAAAAATCAACCATAAAAATATAGATGGAACAAGTGATTTTTTTTTCATATACATTATTTTTTACTCAAGAAACACTGTGTTGTTGTGTAAAATATATATTATAAACTTTATAATAATCTCACAATAATTCAACAAAAAAAAATATATATAATTGCCAAAAGTCAACGTCAACCTTCTGATATGTCGATTCAAATAGCTTTCATTAGTCGTTTTTTTTTTAAAAGGTACCGATTTTTAAACATCATTCCTTCAGCATTCAACAAATAAAATCGCTAGTGTCACAAATAAACTACTAAATTACATCAATCAAATACACAACTAATCATCTAAAACAATATAATAATGATATGGATGTGAATTTTTAAACAATTATTTACAAGGGATATGAAAATGAATATTAAAACGATCGGACGAATAATTAATTGGATATGATAAAGCAGGTCGACTCAAAAAATAGACTATCAGATTATCAAGGATATATAAACCATCACAGTTTGTCTAGAATGACAATTCAACAAATGATAAGTAGTATTGTAAGTTTAATGAAGTGGACTTTCTTAAATATTATGTTAAAATCATAGTCTTATAAATTGTGAGTGAATTTTGATCCATTATATTATTGATAATATATAATAAACATCTATTTTTTTAAGATAATTTGATAATCTATTATCAGAATCTACCAATAATTATATAAAAACAAGAAAAGTGGATGAGAAATAAGTCTCATATGTCTACACAAGTTTCAATAAGATAATGAAATTAATACTAGAACACATTTTTTTTAATGTCCATAAATTATGACTTAATTCCATATTTTGAAAGCATTATTCGTTTATTTTAATTAATAATTAGACAGAGAAAGGATTTAATGTATTCTTTTAATTGTGAATAGCATGAAATTGGACCCGATTTAAAACATTTAAAATATAAAAAAGATACAGTTGAAGTATTCCATAGAAAAAAGCCGCTTAGAATGTTATAAAGGAGAATATTCAAGCTGATATATCTTTTTTTGTATCATTCAAAATACAGCAAGTTAATTTATGTACACGTTTTTAAGGACAATTAGGACAATTTATTACATTAATTAATTAATCAAGAATGTCTTTTTTTATGAAAAAAATTTAAAGTTAGTTTAACAATTGCACATTATTATAATACACATACACAATTTTTCTTTTTTTTTCTTTAACTAAATAAAATACTTTTCATCTTCTTAGTACTATTTATTGTGCTCCATAAAATGTCTTTCATTTACTTCTCTATGCGAACCGACGACAGGTTTGCAAATGTTTACAAACTTTTACACATTTACTATTATAAATAGTAGAACATATACATTAACAGTATTTTTTTCTCTATATGTATACCAAAATAGGTTACCGATAATGTGAAGAACACACTTTAGAAAAAATTCGAAAAGAAAACTGATTTCTTCATGAATTTTGTCAGCATTATCACAATGCGTACTAAGAATTTATCTGAATAAGAATTCTATTTTATAAAGTAAGCAAGATTTTCGACTTTTCAAAGTTTTTTTTTGTATATTGTAAACTATATTAAGTACAGTGCGTTCAAAAAATATACACCCAGTGTTTAATTTTCTTTCATACATTCAATTTTGCTTTCTTATCTTTCATAGTCACTTTGTTAAAATTGTAATATTTTACAACGAGTATGCTTTAATCATAAGATTCTTTTGATATTACGATTAACTTTATATTTTTCAAGCTCGTAATCTAAGTTATTTCACAACATAAGTCTCTTTGCAGGTTTAAATCTTATTAAAAGTGAGGTTATGTTTCACTGTATAAATTGACTGTAGCAATTTATATTGATATATTCATTTAGGATCAATTAGCTAATTTAAATTAATGTTTGAAACAGTCATTAGTATAATGAGCTGCACACTTTAATACTCCATACTTCTTCATTCACCATAATATTGTAGAAATTCAACTATACACTGATGAAAAAATTTTTGAACGCTCCGTACAAATAATTCCATATTAATCATTAAAAAAAAATAAAACGAGAAATATCAGTATGGATACTGCGGTTCAACTTTTACATTTTTCAAAACCTCAAGCCGGCACCAAATAGGAGTCTGAAACAGAATTTTCAAACAAAATTATATTAGACCAACATTATCAGGCAGTCAAAATAACTCATTAATAAATATCTCACAATCAGATTCAGATCTGAAGCCGACTTTGTACATTCCTAATAAATGTATAAATTTATTTGTATTGTGCTAAGTATAAAGAACACATTTTATCAGCATTCATAAGATCTATAATAATAATAATTAATTATAACAATAATAATAATAAATAATATGAAATATTGATAACTGTTACTTTCATTTGTACAAATAAATATTGTACATATACATTCACGCATATGTGTATGTATATATACGTAAATTTATCAGGTGAAAATTTGTTACGTAGTATAAAATATATATATACAGTAAATTTGTTTTTTTTTTTTATTTTCCAGTTCTAGGACAGACATATTTTGGACGAGTTCTGAAAACTGCATTCAGTACTCGGATATGACATCACTTGAAAGAAGAATTATTATCACTTTCATGCAGTTATAGTTAAATAAGTATATAAGAAGATAGCAGCATAATTTGTACAAAATATCTGCAGTACTGAATACAACTTTTTGAAATGCGTCCACAATTATGGAAATGACATACGGATATTCTTAAATGATATATCTTAACGTTTACTAATGAGATTAAGTCTCTTTTTTAAATCTCTTATGTGATTAAGTTGTTCGCAATGTAATAAAAATATATATGTCGCCTAGAACTCTGATGATTGAAGCTGTATATTTTCATAATAAAAAAAAATGCTTTGTATACACTGCAAAAAATGATTCTTATACATATTCATTATGTATTTAACTATATATGAAAATTGTGAGAGCGTTGAAAATGATTATAAAAAAAATCATAATTTTCTTATGCAGTATATTGTCAATGACTACTAGGTGATATGGTGAATTTTTCACCTAGGATATGTGTAATGAGAGGCAGCATTTTTTTTAATTGCACACACACACTTACATACATTTCAATTGTTATAATATAATAAAATATTTCAACATCATCTTCTCGTATATATCTCGTAGAGATGAGAATCATTTTTTATCAGTGATTCTCAACCGGACACATGCATCATTGGCGGTATTTAAAATATCAATTTATTCCTAAGTCCAGATACAAAAAGGGCACACCGTTGAATGATATATATATATATATCAGAAAACTACATCTTTTTTAGAATATCGTTTTTAGATTGTGTGACGCTATTTTATTATTAAAATTATATAAAATAATTAAAAAAAAAACACGAACGTCACGTTGATAGTGTTGAGAGTAGTTTTCAGAACAATATCAATGAATGTTTAATGAAAATAAAAAAAAACTCTATTTAGATATTCAATTGAATAATTATATCTATCAAAAAAATCCCTCATTGTACATTTTAACTAGAAACAAATCTTAATATTCATCAATCAGTTGATGAATATCAACAGAGCCTAAATTTTGCACTTCAACCACAAAAAGCTGAGAACCACTGATTTATATCGACTATTAATTGTATTGAAGATTAATCTGTTTTTTTTTAATTATTTTAGCAATACATCCAAACATTTTTTTAACATTTTTACAATAAGCTAATTATTATTTATCAAAAATGTACATATTTATCTAAACAAGCAGTCGTTTGTTTTTTTTTAATTTTCAGGAGTATTTTTCATACACCCATACACTCATGCATTTATGCATACAAATATTTGTTTTATCATTAATAATAACGAATATCATCAAACAATACATTTGGTATGTGTGTATGTATAAAAAGGATGTTTAAGTAAAATGTATTAATGTCTATGCCGTAATCCAAAATATTGCTTAAAACATGGAGATCTTATCAGAAAATAAAAATAGTAAAAAAAGTTTTCGATTAAAAAAAATGGATATTAAGCGAACATTTATATATCGTAGCTATTTAACTTTTTTTTATATTATATATTTGAGGAGCACATTACTAGTTCACTGCGAAATTCATGATTCGATATAAAAAATCGGTTGATAAAAAAGTTTAATTTATTAATATTATCATTTTTAATAATGTCACCATTTATATAAATGTATATTAACGATTAAAATATATATTTAGAAATTCATATCTTACACATAAACCTCATTAAAAAGTGCACAAACATAATGTGACAAGTCGGACAAAAAAAGAAATTCGACAGTGACGATGGTCCATATGAATATATATATATATATATATTTAAATATTACCCTGAATCCGAATATTCATTATTCGCAGAAAAATATATTATATATTTATATAGCGAGATCGATAAAATTATTTAAATATTCAGTTCAGTGATTGGAATCAAAATTATTGTATATACAATTAAATTATAAATAATCATAAAGGTAATTATATTTATAATAGGATCCCTCTTCGATTATATTTCATATTTGACTGCGAATAAAGAATACAGGGATGTGAAATTAATTAATTTTTACGGACACATATATAAAATTGATTGTTTTTTTTTCAGATTTGAGACGACTATTATTTCTCAAGTCAATAAAAAAAATTATACAAGTATATTGTTTTTATAATGTCTTCTGTACAGAAATTTCTTGCAATAAATAACTGTATTGTTTGTCATTATAGCGTTGATCTTAAATCTTCTAGAATGGATTCCATGATTATTTTCGAATGTTTCGCTTTTTTTTTATTGTCATAATATGGTTTGGCAGGGTTCTTCATCGTCTCGAAGTAGCTATAAATATAAAATAAAAGATTATCAATATATTACAATATATATATTTATAATAATGTATAATAGAAAATTTATATATTTGAAATATATTGAAAATATAAAGTAATGAGAACAATTATTGAAGTTAAAATACTATGAAAAAGATAATAATATGTCGTCGCGTACATTATTCACTGATGAATTGGAACCGTTTAAGGACAATGTGAAAAAATTGCTAGATTCCATATTGCTCGCTTCTGAATCTTCATCAGAATTTGATGATAAACTGGATAAATCGTTTAGTTCGTTTATGAGTTTCATTGATTTTTCATTCTGGAAATATAATTATACATATATTTTACTGAAATAATAGTGTAGAACTAAACATTAATATGTAAGTTTATAATCTAAACAAACCTCTATACGTAAATTATCCATTAACCGAGCCTTGTCCTTAGATAAACGATCGCAGTCATCAGCTTGTTTAGCATTTCTGATACCAGACATCTCTAACAGAGCCAGATGTGCGTCTTTTTCACTAATTCCAGCTTCGAGTGCTTCTCTTCTATAAGAATTTGATTGAGTATTAAATTATTTTTTGAACAAATCTCAATAATTTTAATCATCATAATTACATACCTCATCCTGCATAGATCTTGTAATTGTTCTCGCCTATTTATTAATAATTTCTTCAATTTGATCTCTAAATTTTTAACTCTGGTAAGCAGCGGTCTACATGTTTCACATCGCAAAGCACTTGCACTTTGGAATGAAAACAGCCGTTGTTCCAATTTATGAACCTGAAAATAATATAGAAATATATTATATTGAAAATCATTTTAATATCAATAAAACATTTTTTTTTAAAGTGAAAAATACCTTCTCGATCATTTTCAAACGTTCTTTCTCTTCTTCGTAGAATATTTTCTCCCTTTCGGCGGCGATCAATACTGATTCTTTTAGGGCTTCCTCTAATTCTACTATTCTATCGTCTTTAGATTTACCATTGTTGAAATTGATATTTGACACATTCAAAAGTTGTTCCAGCTCGCATATTCTATCGTCTTTGCTTTTTATTATTGCAAGCAGCTGATCGAGTTCGGCTATATTGCTATTTTCTCTTAGGGTCGACTCCATTATTCGAATGCAATTCTGTTGTTCCATTATCTTAGAATTCTTAACACTCAATTCATCCATTAATTCTGAAATTTTTCGTTTTCTCGTTTCGATTTCCGAGTTGATGTTAGATTTTGATTCACAATAATAATTCTGAAGTTCGTTTACTGTATTCAAGATTTCGTTGATATTCTCTTTGTCTTCTCCGTTTAATGTATCCGATTCATTTTCTCTAGTGGAGTGTGATAAAATATTCTTCAATATATCTTTAATCCTATTGAAACCTTTGTCGGTGTTGCCTGGACTATCATATTCTTCACAAATTTCAAGTTTTTCACAGGATTTTGGACAGATAATATTGACTTGAGATCCACTAATCTTTTTTTATGATTAGGAAGGATGGTGATAAAAATAAAATAAAATAATTGTAAAATCAATACAAACTATGATATATATGATACTTTAAGCATTAAATAAATAAGTTAAGCATGAAAAACAAACACAATGATCAACAACAAAACAAATTCGTTAACAACAATAAAAAAAAGTGATTCGCACACACGTGAGGAACACTTCAATAGTTCATCTTCAAAATAAAAACTAATTCATTTATATATTTATACATAACCAATCTTTAAGAAATTCAGCATTTTTGATACATCATATTACTTTTAATGATTATTATATTTTTTTAACATACGTGAACACGATTTTTTTCAATTAAATTTAAATAACAGTTAGTTATTATGTCGTAATTTGTGTGCTATTATTATAATTATTATTACATTTACTTATAATTAAACTTCAATTATTATGAGTCGATTAACACGGCACGAATATTATTTAGCGTTTAATTAATAACAAAGTTTCCATTGTACACTTTTTTTTGGAATATTTTTTGACAGACGATCGCACGATTGTTAAGTAAAATTGTCAACTAAGTTGTACATAGAAAAGAAGTAGCAACTGAAACAGGTGCCACGAATGTGGCAAAGAGGATTTAGAAGAAGCTTTTAAGGAATCCAGCTGGACCAGCCTTTTGTAGAAAAGAAAGCAAATATTTATTAGTATGCGTTTATTATATATATATATATATAATGAAGATTATCCAAGTTTGATAAGACATGAAAGATAAAAAAAATTGAGAATAATTAGTATTTAGAGAAATATTGTTAGTATGCTTTATATAAAAAAATATATGCACGAATAATTACCTCGTCTTTCTTTCTTTGTTCTTCCATTTGTGCATTGACTTGTTGCTGAGCTCTGAGCTTCGCTTGTAAATTTTTAATTGATCTGAAATCACAAATAGAAAAAAATAAAAAAATGATCAATAATTAATCTGTTTCATTAAAAAAAATATATAAGTACTGTTGCATCTCCATTATTTGTTTTTCTTTGGCATTTTGTTCTTCTTGACTCATTTGTACGAGTTGCAAAAGTCTTTCCATTTCAGTCGAAGACCTTTGTGACTCTTCTTTAGCTTGGTGAAGTTGTTGTTTAAGGGTATCTGCTTCCTTCTGTGAATCTGTTAATTTCTTGTTTAATTCTCCGGCGGCTGCTGCACTTCCTCCAGCCTAAAAATATATATTCATATATGGTATAATAAATCGAAACAAGTTTATATAAAAATATAAAATTTTTATTTTCTGAATCGGTCTACTATTTCTATTTGATATTAAGTATATTTTTTATTTATATTAGTGTTATCAATTATATATACCTTCTTCAGCGAAGCTTCTAATTGATCCATCTGTTCCTTTCTCTTCTTTAACTGTCTGTCCAACTCGGCCAACGATTTTTCCTTTTCGTCCACATCCTTTCTTCTGCCTTCTAAGTTTCTTCTATGTTCGTCCGTCTGTCGTTTTTGGTCTTCTAACTTTCTAAACTCTTCCTGGAGCTGTTTCTTAGCGGCGGCTGTATCGTCGCCAGCTCTCGCGTTCTGTTGTCCAGCTGTCTGAAGTTTCTTGTTGGCTTCCAGAAGATCCAGCTGGTTTAAAAATTTTCAGAAATCAATCGAAACTTGTAAAATTGAGAACAAGTATATTTTTTTCACATTCACCATAGACTTTTTAAACATACATAAGCGTAATAAAAGTGAAATGTAGAATAATAGTAATAATACACGACATAGTCAATAATAATAATATAATAGTCAAGTAGAAGAAAAATATCAACAATATAAAGTCGAAAGCAATATTAAAAAGAGCATCAAAAATTCCAAAAGCGTAACCGTATATAAAATTTATTCATAAACATTTCACCATATTTTTTTTCGATTTTTAGAGCCATTTGTGATTTTTAAAAAGTTCATTTGTGACTATTAGTAAAAAATCTATAAAAGTGATAAGCATATTTTGCTGTGCTTAGTGTGATTCAAAATATGATGAAACGTTTAAAAAATATTATGAATAGAAACAATTTTACATAAAATAACAATATCCACTTTTCAAGATATATATAATAGTAATAATAATATAAATATTTATAAAGCTAAATTAAACAAATAAAAATAAAAGTAAACAGCAACCTTCACTTGATCACAAAAATATAAAAAAAAAGAAGTAGCTCCAATAATAAATAGCATCAATTTTCTTTTTCTTTTGAAACCATTGAATTTTACCACGAGAGTAAATGTTGGTTTACATTTCCGAAAAATAGTATAATTAAAATTGCATTCTGCTAGTGCAAGAGAAGAAAAAAACAATTATATAATACAACTCAAAAATATTGCTTTTCCACATTATAAACATTTGTAATAATAATAAATGTGAAAAATAAACATTCTTTTTCGTTGAAATTTATATATACGAGAAAAGTAATATTATTGAGAATTTAATAAGAAAGAATTCCATAAAAATATTATAATTAACATCGACGACATCTGGCAAATAAAAATATATGAACTCATAGTGCTGAAAAAGAAACAAAAATAATGAATAACAATAAACTCTACAGAAAGGAAGGTTGGAGGATGCCCAAAGGACAGGTTCGGACAAATGAGAGCATGCTACGAAAATATGCTCAAAAATAACTGTACAAGTGTAAAAAATCTAGTCTCTGTATGAAAAATATTTTTTTTTTCATATAAGATAAAAATATATAATATAAGCAACATGTATACGCGATCATGTAATTAATTATATATGTATATAATACATGAAGTGTGACCAGGTTTTTTTGGAAAGAAAAAATAAAATAGTGGATGTTTGACCATCTAAAAAGACATAGACCCGCTACACAATGGGCGATCCTCCAACTGACCTGGCTCTTCTCCAACTCCTGGACGAGCATTTCAAGCTGCGCCTGGAGGCGCTCTCTTTCCACCGTTGCATTTTTCGACTCCGATTGCGCCTTTTCCATTTCTTTTCGCAGCCTCTGTTCTTCTTTCGCATCACCCATACCACCGGATTTTTGATACTGCGACATTTGCTGTAATTGTTGTTGCAATTGTTGCTGCTGTGCGTTCAGTTGCTTCTCTAAATTTTGACAACGACCTTGTAATTCAGCATTATTCTTTTCAGCTGCGATAGCTCTGGATTTTTCAGTTTCGGCCGTCTTTCTCCATTGTTCCATATCACTATCGCTCCTACTACCGACTTCTTGAATGCGTTTCTCCGCTTTATCGGCCCTTAATTTTTGAGCATCTTTGTCTTTTTGTATAACAGCTATTTGCTGTTGTAATTTTGTTATTTCTCTATCTCTATTTTCTAATACTGATTTGGTACCTCTTTCGGCATCTTGGTTCATTCGTCTTTGCTCTTCTTTCAAACGACGAACTTCATCTCGTTGTCGTTGAAGTTCTTGTTCAGATTGTGTAAGTTCCTGTTGGAAGTTCATCAACATATCCTGCGATTTTTCTAATTGGTTCACTAATTGATCGCGTTCTAATGTCAATTGTTTTGTATCTGATTCGAACTTCACAATCTGTTTTTCTATAGCATCAGCTTGTTGATCACGTTTCTCTAATATAGAGGCCATCTTTTCTCTATCTCTAACTGATTGAGCAAGTTCTTGCTGCAACTTAACTAGTGTTTCTTGTGTGCGATGGTCCATGGTACGTTGTTGCTGTTCATTATTTCTTCTTATTTGTTGTAATTCATTTCGTAATACATCTCTTTCCTGTTCGCATTGTCTCATTTCTAGTGCAGTTCTTTCTAATTTTTCATGTAATCTACCTAATTCATTTGTCATTCTGTCATATTCCATTCGAGTGGTTTCATTTGTTTCTTGATATTTAGCTAAATGCATTTGAGATTTTTCAAGTTCTTTAGCCAATCGTCCAGCTTCCATTTCGGTAGCATCTCGAGCTTGAATAGCCTTTTCAAGTTTATCTCTGATTCTTTCCATTTCTAATCTTTCTTCAGTTCTAATCTTATCACCGGCGACAGCTTGCGTTTTCAATCTCTCGATCTCATGAATTTCCGTCTTGAGTCTCTCATTGTCCTTCTCTAATTGCTCTGAACGCATCTTTAGTTTCTCGTGTCGATCACGCACTTTCTCGCATTCAATATGTGCTCTCTCCAAATCTGCTCTCTGTTTTTCCTGAGCAGCGTTAACTTTGGTAATTTCATTCTTCGATAGTTCCAATTGAGCTGCCAATTCATGGACACGAGATTCGGTCTGTTCTCGCGCTTTCTGCATCCGTTGCACTTCTAGCTGTGAGGCGTCATACCTCTCCCTCATTTTTTCTACTTCTGTAGACCACTTCTCCTGTTCGAACTGATATTTACCTCTGGCCCCTTCGGCGCGCTCCAGATCGGCCCGCAGTCGAATGGCTTCCTGTTCTCCTTTACGTGCGCGATCCAATTCGCCAAGAGTCTTGTCCAAACGATCTCGCAGTCTATCTACCTCCATTTTGAGTCGTTCATGTTCTTCTTTGGTATCTTGATATTTTCCAAATTTGTTTGCATATCTACCGGCCTCTTCTCTGGCAGATTCGGCCTCTTGTCGGTATTTATCGAGTTCAGCTTGCACTTTGCGAAGCTCTATTTGAACTTTATCGTGTTTGTCGTACATTTTTTCTAAATCTACTTGTGCGCGAGCCAGTTCCTCCTGGGCTTTATCATAAGATGCTTGAGCCTTGGCGTTCTGAGCTACGGCGCGATCTGATTCAAACTGTAAACGTTCATTTTCACCGGACAGTTTTTCACGTTCAGCCTGTAGACGTCTCAGCTCGATCTGAGCTTTTTCATAACGTTCACGAACCATTTCAACGTCAACCGACAACCGATCTATATCCTCCTTGGCCTTGTCGTCGTGTTCTTTAGCTCTCTGTAATTGGAGTGCAGCACGCTCGTGCAAGTCACGGAGTCTAGCAAGTTCTTCGGCGAGTCTTCGTGCTTCCTCCCTTGCCGCTTTACAAGTTGCTGTCTGCTTATCGGCTTCAAGTTGAATTCGCTCGCGTTCACCTTCAGCTAATTCAGCACGACTTTGCATGCGATATACTTCGCTCTGACATCTGAAAAATTGAACGTGTATATTAACATTTCATAAAACATTTTGAATCAACTTAAAATACATATTTTACAATATACTCCCATCAATATAAAATTATTTTATACTATATATATATATATATATAACATTTAAACATTCATATATATATTTAATCAAAAATATTTTAATCCGTGTTCCAAATACTTAAAAAAATCTAAGTTTAAATTATATTACAATTATATTTTTAATGATTAATATTGATTTTGGAACATAGTTATATAAATATTGATAATCGATTTAACTTAATATTATTTTGAAATTAAAATACATCAATAAACACAAACATATATAAAAATAGCATTTACGTAACACAAAATAAACCAGTATTTAATGTACCGATCAGTTAAAATATAGTGAAACAATTATATACTGTATATCTTTCATTTAAATATAACATTAATAAGATATAAAATTATTTTCATATAATGAATTTTCTTTGACTTTATTATTATTCATATATATTTATATGGTTTTATCTTTAATATTGAATAGATTAGAATAAAATATGTACATTAAATATCGGTAAAATACACAAAATTTACCAAAACAAGACGATAATTCAACTGCTACTACATGACGACGGCAACAATACATATATACCTATCATACTTTTCAAGCATTTTCTCGTATTCTTTGTGCGCAGTTTCTTTTTCCTCCAGAGACTTCTGCGAGGAATAAAGAGCTTTGTCTACTTTATCCTTCAGTATTTCGATTTCTGTTAAGGCGTCGTCTCTCTCGAGCTGAAAACGAAAACGATCCGTCGTTAATCGGATAAAACGAAAAAGCAATGGGATTCGAAACAGTAATCAAATATTTAAATAGGCATTTTTCTTATTTTACCGTGAGTTTTTGATGTAGCGAATGCGACTTCTCCCATCTCTCTTTGACGACTTCCAATTCGGTCACCATCGAGTCTTTATCTCTAATCGCTTTCGAAACTTGAGTAGCTTGCAGTTCGATTCTTTCCTGAAGACTTACAACTTCCTCCTGACAGGTGTCTCTCTCTTTTTGTAATCTAGCCATCAGCAACTGAAAAATATTAAATTCGTTGAATTACGAATCGTTATGATTTTTTTAATACAATAAAGTCTATCGTATTATTTTAAATTACTTGAGCTTTCTCGTATTTATCTCTAAGTCGATCGGCTTCCAGTTGAATTGTTTCTCTTTCTTTCTGCATTCTAGTCGCTTGACCTAAAGCTTTGTCCAACTGAGATTGCACGTTATCGAAATCATAGTTTTGTTTCTCTTTCTCCATTTGCAACTATAACAATAGTAATAATATGTTTTAAAGTATATTGTTTTTGTAATATTAAAACTAAGTTTAATAATGCTTTGCTCGAAACACCAAAAAGTTAGAACCCCATATAAGAACAACATTAAAAGTTTTTGTCTTAGACATTCCATTCCTACTCAGGGGATATCTTTCAATTGTAAAAGTTTGCAGGTATTTTGGTATCAAGTATATATGGGGAAATATACTAAATTAAGAAGAATAGTAGACAAACTCGAAAACAAAAGTAATTAAAAATTAGCATTGGTTCAAATATAAAACGTGCGTAAAAAGAAATTAAGCTTATCGTTATACGAGTATTTTAAATTAGATTACTTATAAGTCAAAAAATGTGACAATATATAAAGTTAAGAGTGTCATTAAATGCTCTTTATAAAATGAACGGCTTAAGTTTCCAGAAGTACATATATAATTTAGGGGAATTCTAGCAGTATTAATACTCACCCTTCTTACTTCACCAATGGACTTGTCGAGCTTCTCTTGCACTTTATCCACCTCACTTTGTGCCTTGTCTAGCGAATTCTGCAATTTGTCTTGTTGCAATTGAGCCTTTCCGAGAGTTGCCTGGGTTCTTTCCAGTTCTTCACGAGATTTTTCCAATTCGTTGATGGCTTTGTCTCGTTCCGCGTGAAGTCTGCCGATTGTCGACTGAGTCCTCTCATATTCTTCTCGTAGACTCTCCTGTTCACCTTGAGCATTTTCCAGTCTTGCTTTTAATCTATAGACTTCGCCTTGAGACTTTTCTACTTTCTCTTGAAGAGCGGCAGCTTCTGATCGTGCTCTTTCGTTATCCGCCTGTGTTACTCTCAATTCGGCCTGCACTCTTCTCAGTTCTGTCGCCGTCTTATCGGCCTTTTCTTGTATACGATCTAATTCCTGAGATGTGGTCAATGTGCTTCTACCAAACGTTGTTTGTGATCTTTCTAAATCATGCCTGAGTCTTTCATTTTCTAATTCGAGTCTGGCAAGACGTTGCTTAGCTGCTTCCCAATCCGCTCCTGAACGTCCAACTTCATTAGCGGCCTTGTCTAATTCTGCTTTCGATTTTCCTAGTTCTGATTGTGAACTTTCTAATTTAGCTTCTAATCTATCTTTTTCTGCCTGTGCCCGCTCAAGTCTTGCTCCAAGTTTTTCGACTTCGCTCTCTAATGCATGCATCTTCATTTTATATTCAGCTAATTCTCTCTCATGCAATTCCCTTTCTTCATTCTTTTCTTGTTCTGCTCTATCTCTCTGTTCTCGCAGTTGATTCATCTGTTTTTCTTTATCACCAATAGCTTCTTCCAAAGATGATAAAGCACCTTCAGATGTACAATGATGAGCTTGCATCGCTGTCAGTCGAGCTCTAGCCATATCGACTTGATTATCCTTTTCTTTCAACAAATCTTCTAAGTTCTCGATCTGAAAATTTAATATTTTTCTGTTAAAATTCATCTACAAATACTTTAAATCAGGTAAGGTATTTACATATACATGGTGAGTTGAAATACATGCTGGTAGAGATAAATAACACAATAAACTTTTATATTAAATGGTTAATGTTTGGATGCAAATATTTGAAATCCATTCTAAGTAAATATTTTTTTTATAATAAAATAAAAACGCTAATTTTATTTACACTTTACATGTATATTTTCTTAGAATGAACACGGATTAGAACCAATGAATTAAGATGTCATAAAAATCATTTCAAAAACACATTTTTTTAATACAACAGCTTTCGTTGTTAATATAATAAAGTTTAACGGTTAAAAAGGGTGAGTATTTTTGGACATTATACGAAATAAATATGGAAATGAGGGTGTCGAAAAGTTTTATATTAGAATATCTGCTATGATTTAAAAAACTTATTATGAATTCGAAACATGAAAAACAGGGCTAGAAATGTGACAATGCAAGGTGAAAATTCACGTTAGAAAACTGGAGAAATAAAAAATAAAACAGCGAAACAAAAATAAAATAAAATAAATATATACCTTCGAAAATCATGTCACCAAATGCCTGTTGTCAACGACGATTATTTATATACTGCTTATAATAATTAATATACTATAATTGGCGATTAGCTGTTAACATACTGGTGTACAATAATAATAATAACAGTAATAAAATAATAAATAAATAAATCAAACAAAATAAATATAATACATTAAAAAAAATCAAGCGATACAAATACTTTGGGGTAATTTTATATGTATGCTCAATTTTGCATGCGGTTTTATTCGCATAATAAGCGTGGAGCGATTCGAAAAGCCTGAAAATATTTTCGTCTTGAAATTTTCGGCAAGGACGAAGAAGGGAAGAAAGTGTTTTACAAGGGAAACGGTTATAACAGTTTCCGAAAATAGGTCCCCTAGGGCAAACGTGTTTGGCTTTACCTAAAAATTTTGTTATACTTGGTGGAGACTTTTTACCTTTATTCAAGGGATGATATTTCACAACTCCGATTCCTTTTTTTTTCGCTCCGGCCTCCTATATTATTAAGTTCTGATGGTGGAGGAGGAACGGAGGAAAACCGCTGAAACGGAAGTTTGAATCGTGGCGGAAGAGACGACAGAGATGAAAAATAACGACCCAAATCGCGAAGATAGGGAATGGAAAAAAAAAATTTTTGAAAAGAATTCGTAGTAAAACATTTGTTCGTTAACAATAAACCGGTAAAAATCAATGGTTTCAACGGTGCCGCATTAAAAATTATTCAATCTAACTTAAATTACTATTATATCAATTTTGTATTAGTTTTTAAACTTTTTATAAATGTATTGAACGATGAGCCTATATTAATTATCGTGATGAAGTAAAATTTTGAACATGTTTTGTTCGAAAAATGTGATAATGTGTTGAATTTTCCAATAGTATGAATAAATATAATCATATATAAGAAAGAAAAAAAAACATTGAAAAATCAATATTTTCCTTTGAAATTTTGGTACTATATTTTTTATTAAGCATTATGTATTTACTTTACAAAGGTTAAAGGTAAATTATATTAGATCCTTTGATCTATATTACATATTCTAATCTATTGTTACAGCAAATAGTTTCGGGAATATAATTATTAATTTATAATTAACAAGAATAATATTAATATTAAAATTATATTTTTTATTCGACTCATCTAATAATACGGTTCTATGAAAAAAGTTTAAAATCTAAAACTGGCAATTACGACTAAATATTATAAAATTTCAGTTCAATACCTTTCTTTGAAGAACATTGATTTTACGATCTTTGATATCCATGTGATCCTTGATTTCCGATAATTCATTATTGACCCTATTTCTTTCTTGCGTTGCCTGCATTGCAGATTGGGTCTTCTTCTCGATCAATCTATTCTTCTCTTCTAATCTTGCTCGCAGTTCTTCAACCTAAAAATAAAAACATATATTTATATTATACGAATAATCTAATTTGAATAGTTAAATTAACGTCTATAATTACAATCAAAACTTTTCAGAGAAAATGTAAAATTAGACCTTCAGTGTTTCAAAAGACCTTCAAAATTTCAAATAGAAAATCTACGAGATATTCATTCTCCTTTAATTACATTTAAGATATTGAATTATTAAATTAAAATTCCTAATATTAACAAAGCTCTTTGATTAATTATAATTATAATTTTATTATTAATTTAAATAAAATATTAATTTTATTCTGAAATATATCAAGAAATAAAATTATATATCAGATTTTTTAAAAAGGTATATTAGAAAGATTTTAATCTATTTATGAATTTTAGTATATGACATGAGCGGACAACCTTTTTGTATATAAAAGCCTCTCATAGAGACCGCATTAAACAAAAGAAAAAAATATATAAAATCAGACAAATGAAAAATGAAAAATATTTAAATTCAAATAAATTATCAAAAAAAAAAGAATTGCATTCGCAAAATAACAAAAGAACGCGTTTATTAAATTTTTACGTTTGTGTCAAAAAAAAAAAATACATTCGTTTCAAATATATAATAGAACACCAGAAAACTTGTTATCTTAATGACCGCATGCTGCCTTAAGGTCTCCCATAATATATGATATAATATATATATATATATATATATATATATATATATATATATATATATATATATATATATATATATATATATATAAAATGAACTCACGTCGGCTTGTAGCATATTATAATGTTCCTCCTTTGCGCACAGCGATTCTTTGAGGACGGCTATGTGTCTCTGATAATCCTGATGCTGCTCCTCGAGCGTCTTCATCTTGGCGGCCATTCCCAGGATTTCTTGATCTCGTCTCTGGATTTCCACTCGGAACTCGTCCAGCTGCCCGTACCGTGCCATATCCCAGGAAGCGTACAGGTTCGTTGTGGGCAAACATAGTTTGTTTCTATTTAGTATCGAAATGAACTCGGGAACATACATTTCAATCACAATTCTACTACCACATTCACATTACTCAAAAATAAAATAAAAAAATAAAATAAAATATATATATTTTTATACATTTATCAATATTTTTTTATTCACTACATACAAAATTAAAAATAAAATGTTTATATAATATAATTATTTTTTTTTAATCGTTGAAAATAAAAGGGGGTCGCATTTCCAAAAATAAATATCCTATATATTCATTTATATGGCAATAATAAAATAATTAAATATCAATTGAATATATCTAAATATATCGAATCTACAATATTACTGAATATAAACGAAATAAAAAAAATGAAACAAAAATTATTTATATATTTAAAATATATATAATTATATTCTTGTAAAGCGAAAAAAAATTAAAACAATATTAATATTTCATATATCTTTATTTACGATCAAAAATATTTGGAAGTGCATAAAGGTTTTATAAGTTTATTATATTTTTTTTAGTGTTAATACAATTTTATTCGCTACATATAGATTATTGTAGATGCTTCTTTGGATTTTCTTTTCGTTTTTGGCAATTTATGGAAAACCTTTATTACTTTATCATTGCTTATAATATACTAGTAGTCTTTACACAATGTAAAAATTACTAGTATTTAAATATTATTCATGTTAATTATTCATTTCGACGATTAAAGTTAAAAATTAGAGCAAGTTTTTTAATTAAATTATTATAATAATTAGGCAGTCATCACAAATATCAGTTGCATATGTATGCTACTGCATAATTTTAATATTTTTATTGTTTTAAATAAATTAAAGAATTTTTCTTTTATGAAAACGCTAAAATTCATCATAAGCACTTTAAAATCGCGTCAAATAATCTATTTTCCATATTTCATATTTTTACTATAATTTAACTTATTATAATTGAAATAGTTCGATTTGTAAGTAGTTTAGTTATTTTAATATAATAAAAAATATGAAATATTGAATGAAATTATTGTTATTTTTAGATTTTTATAAAATACTTACAATAAATCATAGCGTGTTTTTTGATTCCATAATTTATTGAGAGCACGTCCCGAAAACTATATTCGGTATTGACAAAGTGACGTCATTATGGAAAGTAAAATATGATTCTGATATTTTCATAAATACAAAATATAATGAAAATATCAGGAAAAAAACGTTTTGCAATATGAAATTTATATTTCATTTGAAAAAAAAGGGGTAATTCGAATGTTTTTTATGATGACCAACTGGGTTTTTCTTTTGAAAAGCTTTTTCCATAATGACATCTTTTTCATATTTCCGAAATTCGACATTCGAAACGCACCCTGCAACTTGATCTGTTTTGAAAAATAACACATATATTTGCATTTTATTTAAGTAGAGGATAGGGTCTTGACGAAATGCGACGTTAAATACAAATATATTAATAATAAATAAATAAATAATATGTATATATATATATATATATACTAAAAAAAGAAAAAATATACATTAATGAATAACAAGTATGCGATGCGGTGAAAATGCAGAGATGACGAAAGATGACAAATGATGATATGATATTTTTTTTATTCTGTTGTAATATCAATCATTAACAGTAAAAAGACAGTGAATATTTGATAATTAGGTACACCCAAAGTCAACACTCAACACCGACTACTGACTGATGATGAATGATATACTATTTTTTTTGATAGATGGCAAGATCGATTTGAATAGATTATAAATATATATATATAGACTATTAAACTAAATTATCTTAAAATATATATATGTATGTGCACAGTACATTTTATAATATATTTATGATATACAATAACATTCATATTATTTATTGACAAACAATATCCATCTAATAATTGTAACATTTAAAAAAATGGAGAGAACAAACAGACAATGTCTTGGTGTTAATGATGAATATTTTAAATCTAAAGCTATATAAATATATTAAAAATATTCGTTTTAAAAGCCAGTTAATAAATATTTATATAATAAAAAATAAATTTACATATTGCACATTTAAAAAATATTTCATGTTAATGTATGTGTGTGCAGTGTATGTGTGTCGTCTGTGTAGGGAAGGTTATATTTATAATTGACAGGGCTTTAGTTCATATTAAATAATCGATTTAACCCTTTGCATGCCGGTATATATTTATGCTGCCGTTTTGAATGCCGATTTGTAGCGCTGCGAACTGATATGAATGACATTTATTATTGATAAAAATGATTAAAATATACGTTAAAAGTATCAAAATATTATTTTAAAAATAATTAATGAAAATTTTGATATTTTTTTAGTCTAAATATTTTAGATTGTCTAATTAATAGCTGCACTTTATTCATCATACAAGTATTATTTATAAAAATAAATATTATTATGCTTTATTTAAAGATATGTTTTATCGATATTAAAATAAAAATATGTTCGCTATGCGCAAATCGAAGTGCATAATCGTCGCATTCAAAGGGTCAAAAATATTTTTAACATTCAAAAAAATATATTTTTGTTTTTTTTATATAGATATCATAAATGGAATTTACGAAGATATCTAATTATACTGAACAAAAATATAGTTCGCCATTTTATTTATTATTTTTTTTTAGTAAAAAATAGTAGATTCATTTTAAGCTCATCAATTCGATAATTGAATACGTTAAAAATATATCGTACTCTAAAAAAGTTTAAAAAAACATTACTACCACTCAATGAAATAGTATGCGATATATTTTTTTAATACAAAAATCATTATTTTTTAATGATTTTAACGATTTCTAACAACTTCTTTTTCATCACAACACTATCCGCTTTAAAACCGCTGCTTTCTCAAATTTTCTACGTCATACAAAGCGATCGATATAATTTACTATTTTTTTTTTCGTCTATCTATGAAATTGGAAGCTTGTCATGAAAGGCATGTAATTTATATATCCATCATCGAATTTCATAAGATCAATAGCAATAATCAAAAAATGAACACAATCATTTATCGAAATGTTCGAATGAAATAATTTGAACACGTCATGTGTGAACAATATATGGAATCAATTGTGAATGTTAAAAAGTATCACAAGAAAAACAACAAAAAATATAATCAAAATAATAATAGTAAATCTGATTTAAAATGTCCATTATTTTCAAAATACATACATATATCTAAAAAATAATATAATTTTTCTATTTGATTTATTAATACTAAATTGATTATATATTCTCCATATTCACTAAAATACGAACATTAAAACATTTTCAATAGATTTCGATATTTTAAAATGCACGAAAATATCTAATATTATTAAAATGGCATTAATTCTGAACACGTTTAGCATGTAAATATATTAATATATATATATATTTTTTTTTCTAATATATTTTTAACTTATTTTATTAGATAATATGTGTGTATACATATGTATTTTACCGCATTTGGACGATTGAAATATTTTATGTAAATATTATAGTCGTCTAAACGCGGTATATTATATTATTAAATATTATTTCTAACAGTTCAAAATTGATCTTAACAATCAATATGTGTATTGTTCACAAGTTGGACTTTAAAAAGGAATATATTTGACAATAATTTTTATTCTACCTAAAATAATAATTTATTCAATGCCGCTATTGATTATTACTAAATATCGTTATAATTCCGATATTAATTTATTTAATCACTTCTATTCGAAACACAACGTTAATATTATTTTTTGTTTACTTTATTTTATAATAAAAATATTGTAGATTTTCTTTTTTAAATAATGATTTATTGTGAAGCGAAACAGAATTATGGATATATATATAATAAGATTATAGCCATTAACGTTGAGATATCAAATATTTAAGTGATTTATTTTATCCAAGATAGAGGAAAGTTGGAGAAAAATGTAAAATGATATGAATTTTTATCGTTACATGGGAGTGGTTAAAATAATTAAATTTTAAAATTGAACTTGAATTGCATAATAAAAAACAAAACTATTCGACGATTTAAAATAATTTAAGTAAATAAGGTCTAAATACGGCGCCACACTTGATTCTGAATATGATTTTTTTACAGAATTACACGTGTCAACAAACAACATTATTTGTTGAATAAAATTCTGTAAAGAATTAAAATTCAGTTCAGTGTGATATCAGCCTTATGTATGGTGACGAAACAATATACAGTAAGCCTGCAAAATATACGTACATTTTGTTATATTTTTATTGTAAAATAATATTTTTTTATTCGTCTTGAATGAAATATAAAGAACAAAAATTATGTTCGATGGTAGATAAAACAAAAATATTAATATTAAATTAATAGATTGTCAAAAGTCACGCAATTTTTATTAATTCATTAAATAATCTACTATCGATTTCATAATTTATTATATTATATATGACTTGTCTGATAAAAATTACAGACTGGTATGTCGATTCAATTTTTATTCAAATATAACGGTTTTTGTTATTCATAGTAAATATTAAATATTATAAAGTTGCAACGCCACTGTTCACAAGACCACTCCCAATCAAATGATTGATTAATGACAGTAATTACGGTAATATATGGTTAAGGTGACCAAAAATATTGTTTTTGTTTGTACATAATGTACAATTTTTTGAATATTTTGTCTGAATGATCAAAAAACTATATGTTGTTTTCTAGTGTCAATTATCTGCTATAATCATCGATAATATAATTTTAGGATTCAAATTGATTTATAAATAGTTTAAAAATCTGATCACCTTAACGTAAATATAAATTCGAAGCTATCGTTATGAGTAAGAAATATTACATGAAGCAATCGTTAATCAGATATTAAAAATTGTTGATCATTATTCTTTTTTTTGGTGTTTTATATTAATTAACGATCGATTCATAGTAAAAAAATCGTTGGTGGCGATAGTCGGGAGTTTAGAAGGATATATCTATCTAACGATGGTACAGTTAACACCGCGGCCTCGCCGGTGAGAGCAGAGAGCTACAGGTGTCCTAGTCGGCAAGACAAGACGGTCTGGCCTACGCGAGAAAGTTCATCTGGCCATCTTTCTTCACCTGCACATTGTCGATGAGGAAACTTACTTGTCGCTTAAAGTTAGGGTCGATTTTACTGTAGTAGAGGAGCGGGTCCGCGAGCAGAGGCGAGGAGGATGGCCTCGGCGGCAGCTCGGCCTCGAGGAGCGCCACCTCCCGCTCCAGGTTCGCGATGCGGGCATCCTTGGTCTCCAGGATTGCGGTGACAGTGCTGGTGCCCGGGCCCAGCTGCTGCAGCGTCTGACCGTGCAGGGCTTGCTCCAGCTGCTTCTGCAGCAACTTGAGCGTCTCGTTGGTCGCCTTTAGCTCCTGCGCCCACACAACCAACACACATACACCCTGTGAGCGTTTGACGAAAGAAACCCGAACGTGCCTCCGCCGCCGCTCGCCGACCCGCTCGCGGACATTTCTTTCGTCAAACTAACTCCGTTCATGTTAGTTTGACATTGTCCATCCGCATTTCGTCTTAACCCGAACGTTTTACCTTACATCTACTTTTATACACTAATGTCCGCGAACTTCGATTGAACGTTTCCCCGTGAGCTACCGTCGCATTAAAATTATTTATCAAATCGATCGTAAATTATATCCATTAACTATCTATTGTTATACACTTTCATGACAATAGATATTCAGTAAACAAATAACCATAATTCGTCGACCGATCTGATAAATTCTGATTCTACCATTATAGATTTAATCAAAATTTGATATAACTACAAATATAATGAAAAACATAAAATCGACGATTAAATTTAATAATAATAAAGGCCAAAATTTGCAAAAGCTTTTATTTAATAATGAATAACAAATTTATTAATAATTTTCTCTCAAAATGTAGTATTATGGAAATTTATCACATGTTAATTCACATTGTGACTTAAAAACTTTACTATAAATTTATACTGTAACAATATACGATGAATTTTACATGAAATTCTCTGAAATTAGTATCGTATACTAATCCGATTTTCTACTTAAATTATTAATAATTAACATAGTTTGATGTAATTTTTATTAAAGCGAAATCCTGTGTAAATAAATTAAAATTTATCAAAGCCTATTTGAGGCAAATCTGTATTCTGAATTATCAGTTTGAAACTAGGATCATATAAAATTTGTTTTATCAAATAAGTTACTATAACACATTAATCAGGATTATCGATTTGGCCTATTTAACTTTCTGTCATTAACCTTGTTTACTACATAAACATAAATCAAACAGTAAATTTTATTATACCTTATATCCAATCGGTTCAATTTCTGATTTTTGACAATTAATAAATAATATAGATGGTAAACCCAACAATAAATTGAAAATAAACCGAGTTGACTGACACCGGATCATGACTATTGTCCGAATGTCCATATTTCAATTAGATCAATTTAGATTTTCATTCGACACCAATTCTGTAATAATTTGTTGAACACATCAATAATTGATTTTATAATATTTTAGATATACGTAACTCAAGAGGAAAGTTCAATGTCAGCTCGTCGCTATCTATTTAACATAATACCCAATTGCAAAATATTTGTGGTGACTTTTAACTCGAATCAATCAATAATTTTATATTGAATTGTATTATAGTAATTGACGTAGCTGTATAAAATATAAATACGCGTTAAGTAAATTGCGTAATGTTCATTCAATTTAAATATAGATATATATATATATATGATCGAAATGTAGGGAATTACGTTGTCATGCACTGTTGTCACAATTGGAAGAACAAATAATATTTTTTGCAGGATAGAAGGAATTAACGCGAAAGACGTGGAATTGTTAAGGGATAATTGTTCCAGACTTACTTGGATGGAATTTGAGAATCAGCCAAGGGTCGATCACGTTTTAGGTACAAATTGAACATTGCTATTGGCATACAGCGAGTGGTATGAAGCAATTTGGTGAATTTTATTTTATAATATATATATATATAGAGATGTATTTTTTTTTGGACTTTAAAAAGCAACGCCGATAAGTTCTTATGCTATTTTACTTTTATGTTTGGAATGAGAAGCGGGAGGAGGTTTTTGGGTGTATTGCGAGGTAATCAAAAAACAAAAATAGGGGAGCTAACTATTCAAATCGATCAAGTATAACGTGTTGTGATCATGTTTTAAAAAAAACAAAAAAAATATATAATATAATATAGTGTAAAATCGGCCTTAAATTTAGACAAAATAAACAAATAAATGTAAGAAAAATGCAGCACTTCCAAAATTCGGACCATCGGACCCAGTTTTAAGAAAAACAAAAATAACGCAATCGTACTGAATCAATGCAATCGGACAATTTTTTTTTGTTTTAGAATTTGTGGCACATAATTTTACATATTTTATTTTATATATGAGTGCAAAAAAATTTTTTTTTGAAAATAATAATTAAAAATTTCATCGCGCGTGATTTTTGAACCGTTCTGTACGATCACGGTATAAAACATCGCTTGTTCTCAAACTTTAAAATTAAAAAAAATATATATAAAAAAATAACAAATGCCAATTGTGCAATAAAAACAATATTCATATGACATTCATACGATTGCATTGACACATAATATGGATGCAAACATACATTTATACACATACATTTAAAATATATATATTTAATATATATATATATATATATATATATATATATATATATATATATATATATATATATATATATATATATATATATATATATGGAGCGATTTCATTATTTTTTTTGATTATATAAAAAGTTAGTGCAGCCGATGGGACCCTCATATCAAAAATATGCTCATTTTTATATTTAATATTATCGATAATAATAAAAATAAAATAAAAATTGTTTTTTTAGACGTATGCGTGGCCGATCATGAATGGTCAGTGTCCTGAAAATGATTGATCGACTAAGGTAAGCTCCACAACGTTAACATCTAATTATTAAATAATTTTTAATCTTAATTTCAATGTTAATAAAGCCAGACATAGAATGTTAAAACTATAATAAGAAACGTTCGATTTTTTTAATTGTTATTAATAATAATAATATATATGTAGTTAATTATTGCAATGGACAATTTCTCACTAACACAGGTATACTTGTGATGGCGACACACACAGATTGTGGTGCTCATCAATGAGGGGTGCTTTCAATGATGGGGTGACTGATGATGAGACTATGGCGATGGAAATATTTTAATATATAAATATATATATGTATATTCATTTATGCAAGTATGTTATGTACATGTCTAAGCACGAAATTTTATAATAAATTATATATATATATATATATATATATATATATAAATATTTTTTTTTACAATTACTATAATAAATATATATATTTATAATTATAATATTATACTTTATATACATATATATTTATATACGAACGTGTACACATACACACATACAAACATACACGCGAGCGTGAAGAGAAAACATTTAGCAAAAAACATTTGTGAGGCTTGGTGAACAAGATGTTTCCATTTTCCTGGGCAAAAATAACTAATTTATAGGGACAAGTGGGTGATATCTAAGAAAAACTTGGGTGCAAATACAACATATAGAGGAGGCGCTTTTGGGAAACGTATAAAAAATCACATTAAATTTAATATTTTTAATATATAATAGAAAAATCCGATTTTATAATCAATAAAAATTCAAGCAAAAAAATACTAGAAGAAAATAGATTATGCGGAAAAGTTACAGGCAATATGCATAGATTTTTTTCATATATATATTTTTTTTTAATTTTCTTCTATTTTTTTGACGAAGGTACGAAAAAGAAAAGTAACCGAACGGAAATGATACGTCACTCCTTAGTAAAATATATTATTATTATTTTTATTATTGATAATAATAATAAAATAACAGAATAAAAATACAGAGGAGTACATAATAAGCATAACCGTTGAGTAATATGAAAAAGTTATAAATAAAGAAAACAATAATACACTTTGTGTGTGTGTGATAAAGTATTATAAAAATGCATATTAAAATTTGAGTAGAATAGAAAAAGAATTTTCCCAAAAGCGCTTTTCTTTTTGTTTGTTTGTAATAAAATTATATATATATATATGTTCACATCTAACGGTGGATAATCTAATGAAAAAAGCACATAAATTTCAAACTGACAAATATGATGTTCCATTTTATTTATTTTAATATAAATTTTGTATTGTATTTTATTTTTATGTGTGATAGATAATGCATTCATTCGTTAGACCGTTTCATAGGAAAGAAATTCTACTGAAAATCCGATATTAGTCCTTCTTTTAGTGATATTATTATAAGTCATATCGAAAGATAGCAATCGGTTATTAGATCGATTATATATATATTAAATAAGCGATAAATATAATTTTAATATTCACACTTTTCTGTTCAGAACGGGTATTTCTAACGATGCGGCCTCCTTTTGATTCTTCAGAGACATATGCAAAGAACGGGTTTCGATCTCATATAGTACTGTATGAAGCGATTCTAAATGCATTTTAACTAACGTATCGGAGCTACCTACAAAGAAAAATAAAATAAATAAACAAAAAATAATAATAATATCGATAATATGAAATGATTTAAATTATTATTATTTTTTAATTAATTAAATCCATTCGCGAGTCCGTTTTTATTTCATGACCACACATCTGATCGATAATAATTTCACTCGTATGGGTGTATTTTTATTTTTTTCCGTTAAGAAAGAGTTGAAAAAATTAAATATCTACATAATTCAAATTAAAACTGTATAACTAGCTTTACGGATGGTATGCGGTTTCGTGATTATATTTGCATAAATTTCGAAGCGAGCTTTCAAAAGCTATCTCTCGTAGTACGTTTTCCATAAAAGTTTATAATATGTTTAATGAATATGATCAAGAATATAGCGAAACTTCTCGTATCTATTTTTATCTAATATACGACAAGATTTCTTTAATATTTTTAATCTTAAAATTCGATACATATATTGTATAAAATGAAAAATTTTCATTTTGATAATAATATATATTTAATATTACATAAAAATATTATTATAGATATATTGCTACATAACAATATAGCGCAATTTCCAGTAATGTCATTAGCTTTGAAAACGCACCCTGAATAAAATACGACGTATAGATTTTTAATTAACACCATTTTTCAAGTACGTGTAGATATTTAATTTTTTTCATATATATATGTATAAAATCGCAATTTTACCCCCTTCTATATATATATACATACATCGCAATGCCGATATTGGGTCCCTGAGACATGAGGGGAAACCTCGATTTACCCCATAAAAAAATGGTATATCCACAATTCGAAGCGTATTGCTGTATATATATATATATATATATATATATATATATATATATATATATATATATATATATATATATATATATATATATGCATATATATAAAATTATAGTCTTTTCCTTTTTTAACACGTTCGAAGACCGCAAAGAACGCGAAATGTAATTTTAATTGAAAATTTTATACGAACTCATTTCTCCAGAGTGCGCAATTTTTTATGTGCTCCCCGTTTTATACGGATACCCATATATAACACGTTGGATTTATTCGATTTATAATATTTTTTTTTATTTTATTTTTACGATAGACCATAATGTTTGTTTTTTTTTTGGACGCACTATGACGATAATTAATGTATAATGTGATGAATGCGTAAATATTTAACGATATCTTTTTTTTAATGACATTTTATATAGTGAATATATTATATATTTGAAATAAATGATTATGCTTTTAAAAAATAGATATCGTTAGACGAAATGATAGATAATGTGAGAAGATCGGAAGAAAGCGAAGAAAGACAAAGTGTACTTATATAAAAAATTCATTTTTATTACTTAATTGGTATATTTTTTTAATAATTTTTAAATTCTATGAATTTTTTATACAAGTTTTTTTTTTGCAAGCTACACAATTCTAATATGCACACAAACACTACTGAAAATATAAATATATATGATTCGAAAAGACATTTAGAATGAATGGAGAAAAAATAAATAAAGTGAAATTACATCAACAAATATATCGACAGAGAAAAAAATAAATATCAACGGAAATAATTGTAAATTTATATTTAAACACCTGTTTTTGCGCCATCGCCTGCATCTGCTGAAACATTTGTCTCTCCTCTTCTTTTCCTGTAATATATTAGCAATCACAAAAAAAAAAATGTTGTTAGTACTAGATCACGAGAGGGATTAAAAAGATTAGAATCAAAAGTATAAAATAGAAAATGAACGAAAGACTTTCATGTGTCATTTCATGAGATTACAGAAGTAAAATATTACTATGATACTACGAGACATGACAAATTTACTAAAAAAAAGAGTTTGAAAATGGAACGATTTTTACATGATAGTACTATAGATTTTCAATTGAATGAATTATATTATATATATATATATATATATATATATATATATATATATATATATATATTGACTTTATATCAAATTAAATAAATCAAAAATCTATCGTATATTAAGTTAGTTTTACATAAAAATGATAGAATAGTAATATATATCGCTTCTAATTGAAGCACTCACCCATGCCTTTGTTCTGTAGCATTTCCAATAATTTTTTAATACTTTCATCTCTGGCTTGAATAGTCTGCTTTTGCGTCTCAATTCTGATCTCCAGTTCCTAAACATAGTTGTAAACATTAATCATGGCCGAAACAAGTCCTTGATATAACCGCTTTTTATATACATATAATAAATTGCGAAGTAACTTGAAATATACGTCTCATTAAAAACGACTTAAAGCCTGTTGAGATTCTTGGGAACAGGCCAAAGAAATTTAGCAAATATACAATGTAATGTTTTTTAGATTCAAGTCAACTTACATAATAATATAGATTAATAATCCGTGTGTTATATAAGATTCTAGTATTATTTAAAAAAATTTTTTTTTGTACCTGCGGTGTTTGAAGTGTTAAAAACGACGATTCTATGATAATTTTAATAATGTTCCAAATGTTGAAGTTACCTTAATAGTGTCTCTAAGTATCGAAATTTCTCTAGTGAGATGTTCATTTTCGGCGAAAAGCACTTCTATCTGCTGTTGCATCTCGATTGAAGGAGCCCTCATCCTCATTCTGAGTTCTTCTTCTAATTGTCTCACCAACATGGCTTGTTTCTGTAAAAATAAAATAATAATGAAATATTTTTTTTATGTTAAATACTCAAAATTTATTTAATAAAAATATATCTCGCTTCTCTCCAGATATTATGATATAGCAATTTACAAAATTTTATTACTGGTAGTATTTTTATAAGATCCGTCTTTTTTTAACTCGCAATGAAATGAAATAATAAAAATCTTTATGGACTTTTAATTTATTACTACTATTATTTCTAATTCTTTTCGTATATATTTATTTATCGTCTAATAAATGAAACGAATCCTACAATTATGAATCGTAAAAAAATCATGTTTAATTTTATAACTGTACAACGAAAAAAAAAACTTCAATTTAATCCATCTCATTTTCATACTGTATATTGTTTTTCGCTTTGACACCAAAAAGAAAAAAAAAGAAAATGTAAAGGAAAATTCCGGTGTGAATTTCCTCAGAAGAAAAAAGTACTAGAGTATATTAGCCTAATACCGACGATAACAATTTAGAGAAAACGACGCCGAGAAGTGTAAGAAGGGTGAATTAGGGGGAAATAAACCACAAGCACCCTATATAAATATAACCAGTATTAAATGTAGCATAGAACGTTATGGGAGCATTTGATGGTTTTTATCGCAACTGTTGAATCTGATCGAGAATTATAAAATACATGCGAACGCGTCGGATTACCGAGACTCCAACGATTTTACACGTTACATATATATACACACACGAAAACGACGGATAATTAACGTCACGATATGCAACGACTTCGTTCATTATTAAGCGTTAGCTTGATTCACTTTTGACGGGGTTGAATTACAACAGGTAACGGACACGTGTAAGGCATATAACGGGTCTTATGTACATTATAACAATGCTCTCTCTCTCTCTATATATATATATATATATATATATATATATATATATATATATATATATATATATATATATATATATATATATATATATAATGATTTTGCAAAGGTTCCGAGGGTGCTTTTGGAATTATTAAAGGGCACCATATTTGGTTTTCGTTATTTCCGCCTATTATATTTTCAATGAATGTTAAATTTATGTCACATATGACATTTTTGAGATTATATCATAAGAATTTTTTAGAGTTTCTATGAATAAAATACAAAATATTAATAGAAAATAATTTTGATTTTAACATGTATAATTACATATCTAAAAAATAAAATTTTTAATAATCATAAGATATATATTTCTATAAGCTGTAAATTTTAAGAAAACAACTCATGTCAACACGCAGATTTTATATATTAGTGTAGGCTTATAAATATATATATATATATATATATATATATATATATATATATATATATATATATATATATAAAACTAAGTTATTTTTTAAAGGCCTAATTAATCAATATTATAAATAAAATTTATGAATATAAAAAAAAAATGAGAAAGTCAAAATTAAAAAAAAATGTTCATAGTTTTATTTAATTTATATCAATTCGATATCACGTTTGGTATGAATTTGATGGAAAAAATGCTCATTCATAGAATTTCGAATAACCGTGGGTCATTTAGCTGTGTAAATATATATTTTTATAAATCGGTTTCGATCGAAATACCCTTTTGATTAAGATATTAGAAGCGATTTCGAAACTTCACGGCGCACCTAAAAAAAAAAATTATAGGGCACGCAAACCGCACGATATTGAAGATTATTTCCCATGATTACTTATAATCATATAAACCACTCGTATTAAAATAATATCGAATACAAAAAATACAGTATTTTAAATGGATACAATATCAAGCATGAAATTTCATGTAATATTCACCGACATTTTTCTCAGAAATTTTTCGTCCACATGAAAATATTATAATAAAAAAATAATCAAAATACATTTTCTAATAAATGATGTAAGGTCTTATTTATCTATATTTACAATGTTTTATTAAAAAAATGATCCGATTTTTTATATCATTTTATATATAGAAAATAGGTTATGTTATATCAGTAAAGAAAAAGAAGATTATTTCTAATGGAAATAGTATTATATTGTATAAAATGAGATCAGATCGAATCCTAAGTAAATGGGGGTAAATAATGAAATTTCCCGTATTATTAATAAATTGAATGTTTGAATACACCCAATCAACAGTGACCGCTGAAAACTAAATCGAAGCTGAACAGAGGGTGGTGAACATTTTCATATTTTTCCTTTTTCTTCAACACGTGCACCACGTACGTAATAATGGCAGTGAAGAATAAAAAGCAAAATAATAATAATAATAATAATATCAAGGGAAAAACGGTCACGTAAACATGTCGGATAATTCTCGAGGAAAATAAAATATTATTATAATGCCTACGGAGTGCACGTATGAAGAGAAAAAAAAAAGAATTTTCCACACCCCCCTATACGAGCACTTGTGCGTGAACAATTCAAAGAAGGGATGATATTATATAGTTTTGTGCGGTCGCCATTTTACGGCGCCTCTCAGACGCCTTCTTCACGTCCTATTGACCCTATTTTCTCTTCCTAGCGAGATTTCGGTTTCAGCGAAGCCTTCGTGGTTTTTTTTTTATTATTTCAGGGCCGACGTCTGCCTGCCATCCAGAGTGAAGATCTTTCATGCGTATATATATGTGTGTGTGTGTCTTTTTTCTTTTTCTTTTTCTAGAGTCGCCCTCTTTCAACCCTTACAGTGCTTACTTTTCATTCTAGAATCCAATAAAGCGTCGATTTTTATGCGAGCGAGCTTTCGACGCGAAGCAACGCGCATAGAATTATATAACACATTCCGAACGTACAAAACTGTCCGATTCTCTAAATTTTATTCAAATTTACGCTCGGCATTTCGACGAATATTTTACATACATAAAATATATAATAATATTAAATAATAATAATGAAAAAAAAATACGGCGATAATGCGATTTAAATTGAACTCTGACATTTAGCAGATATTTTCAGCAATAAAATATACATTTTGAAATTTGATAGACGTACCAGAATTTTTCACATATATATAATATATCAAATTATCGCAAAAAAATATCGACATTTTCAAAAATTGACAAAAAAATATATATTGAAAAATTATAACGATTAAAATAATCATTTTTTGCATTACCATTAAATATACATAAATCAAATCACGAATATTCAAATACGTTTCACTTAATAAGTACATTTAACTTATTGGTTCTTATAAATATATAACAATGATTATTAAATTTAAATTTTCACTTATTAGTTAAAAAATAAATTAAAATGTTTTATATCGATATATCAACTAAAAAATCAGATATAAAAAAATATAAAATATATTATTTATCATATTAATCTATTTAAATTTTAATATAATTATTCTTTACGAAATCCGGATTCGAACTTCTTGATCTTAAAAGTAATTAGTGCACGATTAAATACTGTAAAATTATTTATATACCATAAATAGAGCTAAATTTGTATATTGTATGTTATATTGTAATACTTCATATTGACTTTTGTCGGAATAACAAAATACACAAATTAACGTCTAACTTGTTGTGTGTCGAAACGATACTAGAAAACAACTTTAGTTTCAAAACTTTGACGTACTCAAACAAATATACAAATATATTTATATGCATATAAGTATATATATATATATATATATATATATATATATATATATATATATATTCTGAAATTCAAGAGACATTTCGTATACTTTGACTGAAAACACACCCTTTAAAGCCGTTTTCAGGAGGCTCATCTTCATTTCAGCACGTCTATTAGGCGAAAACTCTTCCGCTTTTTGCTACGCCGAAGACTGAAGCGGAATGCGAAGGGAAGATTTCATTGAAATTTTAATTAAAAAACTTACTATGAAAATGCAATTTCTTCTTTAGACTTTTATATTATAATATATATATATATATATATATATATATATATATATATATATATATATATATATATATATATGTATGTATGTATTATAAGGCTACTTTTATAAGGTGGAATTTTTTTTAACTTCTTTTTTTTAATAACTTATTAACCGAATCCTTCGTTGAATAGGTAAAGGTGCGAAACGAACCCTTCAATTTAACCCTCCATATACACGAATGTGTAATATTTTAGATTCTGAAAAACATGGAAAAGCAATTAAGACCATATAATGAATCGTAAATATCATTAAATCCTGAATAGCGTAAAAATAAATCTTAAATCAATTTAATTTAATTTCTTATTATTAATTAACTATTCAATATTGAAACGGCTAGATTTCTATAAATAGAAATAAATTAATATAATTTAAATATATTTGCTTTCAATAGTTATTTATTATATTTTAAATAATCAATAGATAAAATAAATCAATATCAATCACCATTTTACCGGAATATACTATATATATATATATATAACGAACACATAAAATATAGATAAAACCTTCGCATTGCGCAATGTTAACAAAACGAAACGAACATTCGCAAGGTTAAATATTTTTAATCCGACGATTTATTGTATTTATTATATGAATGTGGGAGGGATGAAGGGTAGGTGGTGGTTGTAAAAAAAAAATATTTCGAAACGAGAACGCTTCTGTGTACACGAATAAAAACGAATTTTCAAGATTTTCATTACGAATTATTGCCGCCATTTTCCGGTCCCCCACCCCTCCCCCGCAGAACGAACGTTCGAATTAAAAAAAAAAAGCGGAACGGAATTAAAACCACCCTTAGCCTCATCTCGCCGCTTTTTATTACGGCATCACACAAACTGACTGGGCATTTTTTATATAAATTTACAGTAATTTATAATGTGATTATACATCTTTGGAGTTTTTCACTCTGTGTCTCTCTCTTGTTGGTATTTTTTTTTTGCTTGTAAAATTTTCGCTCATAACGAATAATATATATATATATATATATATATATATATATATATATATATATATATATATATATATTCAACTGAATATTCAATAAAACTCAAAATTATTACCAACATAAAAAATGTAAACAATCATACCAATCAAATTAATATAATCGGCGACATTAAAAAATTCCCATTTCTATTATGACGCATAAATATGCGATTTATTATTTTTTGGCAAAAGTTAATACTGTAATAATATCCAAACCTTTGTATTTGTCAAACGTGGTCACGTAAAAGGAATAATTAGGAGAAACTTAGAAGGCGACTATTTTACAACCATAGATGAGATTAAATTGCATTGCAAAAAAAAATCCAAGTCTGATTTAAAAGTCTCAATTTAAAATATTAAATATATATAATAAAAACTAAACTAACATTATGAAGTTTTCAAGACAGTATCAGTTTCATAATATATATTATTTATATTAAATTTAAATAAAAAAAAATATTTATATATTTGTCCAATATCGTTAGTGAAAACGATCAAAATGAATTATTATACCAATATTTCGTTTGAACGCTTCGATAATTTACTCGATTTGAAAAATAGAGAAAAGTGAAGAAAAATTATCAAAAAAAAAGAAACAAAAAAACGAAGAAAAACTTTCTCGAAAATAAATAATAAAACAAGATTCGGTAGGAGGAGTGATGTTGAAAAAAATACGTACAAGGGTCGGTTTTCTTTTCAATCTAATGGAAAATCGAGCCTTTTTTCATCGCCTTCTTGTATACATATATATATATACAATATAATGCATACTAGATTTTCCGGCTAGTCACCCCGTCGGTTTTGACATTATTGTTCGAGGGGAAAACCTTTCGCATGCGAGAAACAGGAATATAAAAACTCCACGGGAACTTTACGACGAAATCCTTCATCAAAAGCAATAGCCGGTAGTCCTGAACACAGGAAAAATCATAAAGAAAAATGTTTTATTTCAATCTGATATCATCTAAGATAGGAAATCAAGTCCCTAAGTGAGGAAACAATGATTTTTTGTCGACGTCAGAATTTCATATTTCTTTCATACATTACACATTTATAATCATAACTCAAAAAATATGTATTATAATTTTAATCAATATAATATCAAATAAAAGAGAAAAATATACGATAAAAAATATCTAAAGGATTAAACCTATTTTTTTAGTTCTACTTTGACGATATTTTAATTTAAAAACTGTTTTGAAACTCTTAAAAAATGACTCGGCGAACACAGACACGACATTTTACGATCGAGGGAAAAAAATCGATCGCACGATTTTTCCGACGTCTTTCCGGAAAAACTTCGATATGCACGCGCTGAAATACTTCGACGGCAACCTTTATGCAACGACCCCACCCCCTTTCGGAAAAATTCTGGGAGGTGGTTTATTGGAAAAGTTTCGCAGATTTTAAATAGCCCCCCCCCCGCCCGCCGCATTTATTCTCATGTTGATTTATTCGATAATTATTTCCATTTTTTTTTGTTTTTCTCTCCATATCGCATCACTTCCAACGTCTCTTGTTTCGTTTATTCGGCTCAGAAAACGATCGGAAAATTTTTTCACGTTTTTCTTTATTATTATTATCATCGTCGTCTCGTCTTGTCTTTTTTTATATGCGCTTCACTCTCGTTGGATATTTGTTTTTTCGGTTTTTCGTTACGTTTTTCTTCATTTTTTTTCTTCGTTATTTTCATATTTTGAGATTGAAGTGTTTTTTTCAAAAAAAAAAAAGTTTCTTTATTAATTGAACATCTGCTACCTTGGAATATTTCTTTTTTGTCATATTTTTTTAATAATACATAATGCTTTCACGTATCTGTATTATTCATGAAAATGTGAATTTTTGCGAGTTAAAATTTAATATATACATATTATATATTAAAATGAAGTATAAAACTTTAACAGTCTATGAAAATCGATACATTTTATAGTTTAAATTAAAATTCTAATATCTAAAATAGTTGAAATTATGCTCAAAATATTGTAGAGCATATTTTTAAATAATATTTAATAACATCTTTAGAACTTTAGATATCATATTTTTATAACATATATTATATTTATAAAAAAATAGTCAAAAACTATTATTAAACAGATATACTTATAGAGCGATACTTGAATTATTTATTGTGAAAATAACGGGTAGACATTTAGAAATTGAGGGTTCATAATCGATCAAAAAGCATTATACACATATAAATTGTATACACACACCCACACACACATATATACCATATATATATATATAATACAAAGTCCCTTGACTAAGTAAACACTGTAGGTTCAGTGAAAGCGTTTCAGTGCACGTCATTAAAGCTCGTTCATACTTTGCGATGGCGTGAAAGCTCGAGTACAATAAAAGTCAGCGATTGTGAACGATCGGATCACGTGCCATCTGAATATTTTCATACGATGATATCTTTTTTAAATATATATATATATATATATATATATATATATATATATATATATATATATATAATATACACCCTAATATGCAATTTAAAAAATTAATCGATATTACATATTGTTAATTTTTATACGGGACTCGAGAATAAATTAAACGTAATTTTCTTTTATTTAAAATGCACCCTTTCGAGGTTAATTTATAATATTATTTAATCAACTATTTTCATTCTAGTGGAAAAAAATGACATTTAATCGATATTAATAACCTATTTTTAACTTGATTTTATTTCTATTTTATATTTCGTGCGAGTTTGCATGCAATTTTAAAACGAATAAAATAAAAATATCGGTAATGTTGAACGACATTTTTTTTTCAACATGCCGTAACAATTTTTATGCCCTATATAAAGGTTCGTAAATGTGGAAAATGGGTTCGAAATATTAGAGTTCAGACAGGTGTCAAGAGCATAGAGGAACTATTTAAGCTTGTCTCGGACAAATACAGATTCTGAAAGCTTACTGCCAACCCTTGATAGCTCAAAAGACATCCTGAAAAAAAAGGATGTGATATATAAATCAATGTCAGCAGCCGTTTAGGGTTGTATAAACCAAATCTTATATAAAAATATTCAATATTATAATTTTATTTACTAATAAATCTATAAATTATTTATACTATTTATTTTTCATATAAATCTTTATATAAAAATTGATCTAAAAAAATAATAACGTGCATATTCTCGTTATACAAGTATCGATCGTTCGTATAAGACAAATAAATTTCAAAATAAAACAAACCTTATTTCCGAAATCGAGCTTTTCGAATCGTAACGACATCACATTCGCCTTATTCCAGTGGCGTACAAATCTTACATAACGACCGTATTATATACTAATAATAAAATATACATGCACCAACAAGCTGGAACGTGCGGCGTACGAAATTCGTATTGATTTTAAAATTCGGAAAATGTCTACGAGGTGTCATTCGTACGTACGCCCTAACCCCCCACGGATCCCGGAGTGTCACTGTGAGCTTTTTCGCACTATGACGAGGGTACGCCGCCGCCCCCCCCCCCTGTGAAAAGAATAATCTGTCAATTTTAACATTTTCGCACGTTTAAAGACTGCCGTGAATTTTCTTCAATTTTTTTCTATCTCTCACTCTCTCTCTCTCTCTTTTCTTTTATTTTGCATTTTCTTTTCGCCGTTGCTCGAGAGCTCGATAATGATATATTTAGAAAAGGGTCGTCAAAATAAATCGTTATCTGGAACGTATTTGCTCGTTGTAGACTTTCGATTGTGTCTATACAAAAAAAAATCTAGGAAATATATAAATAATATTATTATAAAAAAATAAATTTATATAAATATACTATAAATTTCCAAGAGTAAAATATTATGGGGTACTAATGGGCTAACCGAACAACTCTTAACTATATACATTATTAACTAGTATATAGTACTATATACAACTTTATATGCACTAAATGGCACGTTCCATAATAGTGACAAACGCAATTATAAACTATAATATTATATAAATAACAATGAGAGCGTGAATATTTGGATTCATGCCGTGTTAAGTAACTAATGTTAAATGAATTTTGATATATCACTAAATCAGTGATAATATTAAATTATAGGCTAACAACTCTTTTGAATATATATTTTAATATATTTTTAATAAGTTATCAGTTCTATGATCAATCAAAACATATTTTTATTTTATTTCAAGTTGAAATATGAGTGTTTTGATTAAGTTAATAAAAATCGCAATATAGATAATATAAGTGAATTCATCAAATATATCATTCGGATCAGTCTCACTTTATATATATAAATATATATATATATATATATATATATATATATATATATATATATATATATATATATATATATATATATATATTGAAGTTAAATTTTATATTAATTAACTTTCTATAGAAGAATTTAAACCGTTTTATTTATGTATTAAAAAGATATATTTCAGAAAATTGTCAAATTTCATATAATTTTTTTAATATGTTTACTTGAAAATTTTAAAAGTAAAAAGCACAGTTACAAATAATAAATAAATTATTATAGATGAATGCATTTTAAATAAAATTTATCTATTTTTATTTCAATATAGAAAAATATATCTATTTGTTGTGATGAGAATATAGACAATATTATATAATATTAATTAAAATAACGTTTCATAATATTATTAAAAATTTATAATAAATATAATTATATTATATATTAATATAACATAATCTAAGTAATATAATATAATTAAGAATGTGGCGAACGTAGCAAATAATGCGGCTTTCACATCAGATATAATAGCCGAGGTGTGCAAATATGTCGGAATTAATTAGGAAAGGTTTCGCCGGGTGTGGTCTTATTTTAACCCCGGATATCGTCCGCAAAGTGAATTCAAGATATCCTCGGGAAACCAACGAAAGGAACCCGCTTGACATTTTCGCGATTACCGACGTAAGATAGCGAGAAAATTACGACGTCACCCCTTTTTTGCTACACCACCCCATACTTATGAAACGGCGAATTCGCATCACCTAATACCGAGCATAAGTGAGTGTACAAAAACCTACTATTATTTTTTATTATATATATATATATATATATATATATATATATATATATATATATATATATCGTTCAATCAGAAAAGTGTTAAATGTGTAAATTTTATAACGTTCCACATATTTTTATACACAATATTAAAATGTAGCGTTGTATTTCATTAAATATTATAAATGATAAATTAAAATTATTATTACGAAAAAACAATTATTTTAATATAAAACTCGATCTATTTTCGATTATTTCATTTAATATATAACACTGAGATAAAAAAAAATTGGTGATTTTTTTCTATAAATATACACTGATTAAAAAGTAAGGTGAATTTGATCAAAAAATAAGGTGAATTATTTTCTATAAATATAAACTGATCAAAAAGTAAGGTGAATTTGATCAAATAATAAAGTAAATGATTATTATTTTTGAAAACCATATTACAAAGCTTATGATAGAAAATTCTTTATCAGTCAAATTTGGCTATTTGACATTTCCTTATTTTTAATCTATGTTTTATTATGTCTGGTTAGTATGATACTCCAGTTAATATGACAATACTTAATTCCCATCAATATCACACTAACCAAATTTGATTGTAATTACATTAAAAAAATAATATTTTTTTGAGAAAAAAATAATAATCAATAATTGGACATATAATTAATCACTCAATATTAATCTGTTGCACTATTTATTATTTTATTATTATTTATAACACAATCTTTATGATTCCATAATAATATTTCCATACTTATTGAATAATATTTATTTATTATATTATTCATATTTTAATTTAAATTATTATTATATATAATATACTGAAATATTTCTTCAAAATTGGTTTTTGATATATATATATATATATATATATATATATATATCAATATCTTAATTCCAATTTTAAAATCAAAATCAATCAAAACACGAAATTGCCATATGACAGATAAATTCCATTTCAAGCTAAAAGTTAATCTAACCATAAATCACATCAAGCTTTTTTTTCTAATATGACTTTCACCATTCATACTTTGTTGATACGGCATAATTACGATTTAAAATTGCGAAATGGAATAATTTTATGGAGAATTATGGAAAAAACAGTCCCTTTCGGCATGGTGTCACGTCAAATTTTCAAAGCCTCATACCGATTAAACGAATTTCATTATAACTTTACAGCATGCCATATCGCTGTTTATGGTTTTTTTTTTCATTTTTATTTTAACAAATTGCGTGATTACGAATTACAAAATATTTCTATGTAAGCTGTCGCTGACGTGGCACATTAAAAAAAAATAATCGTCATAATTATTATTATTCACGTCGGAATTAGTGTATTTGTATTATATCATAATATTTTTTTAACTTTAACGACGCAATAGTTTTAATCCCATTTTTTTTTCTATCAATATATTCGACTTTTTGATAAAAATGAAAATTATAATATTTTGCGCTGAAATTTACTAAACAACTCCCTTTTTTTAGTTTTTGTCCTTCATATTATTTTGCTTGTTTAAAATGATTCAACTTTAATTGCAGCAGTAATTTTTATCATAATATAAAAAAAAATGAAATATGTACTTTATAATTTATTATTTTATGAAAAATTATCACGAGAATAAATAATATAATAAGACGATTTTTCGCATAAATTTTATTATATAAACGACGTATATTTTGATTCAACGCAGATCCAAGAACTATTAAAATTTTATGGAATTCTCAGATTTAAAATTTTAATGATGATAAAAATTTTATATATCGAATTATGAGATGATCAATATTATTTTAAGTTTTTTTTTCAATACGCAATAATAATTGAGAAATTTATTATATCATAAATATTATATATACACGAAAATTCCAAGAGTTTATATAATAAACGCCAAGTTCGTTTGGTTAAAGTGATTAATCAACTCATATTTAATGCCGTGTTCAATTTATATTTAATTGAATATTGAATATTTGATGTATGAAATTCGAACAGTTTGATTAATGTCCAATAAATTAATTTATCAACAAAAAAAAAATATACAAAATGAATTAATGTTTCGGATAAACCGAAGCTTTTAGCTTTCGCAAATTCGAATCCCTTTTTCTGGATTACATTTTTTTATTTTTGTTTGATCATAAATAGATTTTTTTTCATGTATATTATTTATATTTGAACTAATCGTAATTATAATGAATATTTTTCTTTTATATATTGAATAATTTTAACGCTTTTTTTAGACTTAAAAATTATAATGTAAAAAGTTTGCGTATAAAAACGTAATATGAAACTTCGCCGCAAAAAAAAAGCGGCAGAATGTTCTAAAATAACTTTTAATTTCGATTTATATCGTTACAGAATAAATTTAGATTTATTTATATTTTAGGGGTACGTAAACACATACACACACACACACGCATATATATATATATATATATATATATATATATATATATACACGAATACGAATACGGAATATAAATAATTTAATGTGATCCATGGAATCGTATTTAAAATTCGCGACACGTTCTTCCCGTATAAATCCCACTTTTATACGATATAATCTTTAAGCTTTCGCAGCGTTCGCTTTGTATTTTCGGCTTCTTGTTTATTTATTTATTTTTTTTATATAAGTATATATATATATATATATATATATATATATATATATATATATATACACTTGTGACGAAAATAAATACTTAAATATATATGACGAAACACCAGGATGCTAAACAATGTGTCAGGATTTGTGCGCATGAATGTTTAAAATTGTAAAGGAGCGTCTATGCTTATAGTTCGAATGTGATTTATTTTTTTATTTAAATTTAATTCAGATTTATATATGTTAAAACAATATACATGAATTATAGTTATTTTTTAAATTCAGAATTAATATAATTAAAAAAAAATAGATTAATTTCATCAAATACACACACACATACGCGTGCACAACACAACAATAACTATTTAAAATGTACTATTCGGAAAAATTGCATAAATTTTAATTCGTTTTCCATTATTTCGTTTCGTAAGCCACATGTAAATTTTATCGTATCGCTTTATATAAAATTAAATTTGTTAAAATTTTAATCGTTAATTATAAACGACTCCCAAATGCTTAATTATAATTGCGTAATGTTCGCCGAATGGCTGCCAAATAATAAAATAACTGTTACCCTAGTTGAAACATTTTTCGTCGAAATATATATATTATTTCGACAAAATAAAAGACTTTAATAATGTGAATACAAAATAAAAAAAAATATATTATATATAAAATATCCATTAAAAACTCCACCTTGAAATTTTCAACAATTATTTTGTCCTCTGTGCACATTATATACCATATATTCAGAATAAAATAATTAAAATATTTATATATAAAATAAATTACAATTTTCGAAATTGAAAGCAACATAAAAAAAAACTCTTCATATTATAAATTCTATAATTTTATTTTTATATATTATCGAAACTAAAATGAAAAATATACGATAGAAAATGATTTTTAAATATAAATTAAGAATAAAATCGCATTCGGTCAGAATAAAGAAGCGAAAAGATTGCCAACATTTTGAGGATAACGACCGACATGACCCACTTTATAAAATGTCGAAAATCCTGCAGGATAAATGTTCACATATAAAATCGAAAATGTGCAACGGAACTACGGCGTGAACGAAATTGCCATGTTAGCTATTTTAGTAAAATACGTGATAATCCTGAAACAGATCCTGCAGAGAGTGACGAATGTATCTGCATATTTTGTCTGTCGTGAAACATTATATATATATATATATATATATATATATATATATATATATATATATAAATGCAATTAACATATTAAACAAACAATATTTTTTATTTTAATAATGATTGCAAATTCGCAAAAACATGATCGAGTTATTTTAGTTGCGACGGTGTTAAAAAGTTGTGAAAAGCTCGAAAAATATATTACCACAAATAGTAAACGAGAATACTCGGAAAAGCTTTTTGCAAATTCAACGGAAAACTATCTAGATGTACTATTTTTCACAAAGATTGCAATAGCGATATTATACAATATATACGAAACAATTTTATTTCTCTGCAAACAAATACATTAATAACGGATTCGTTATAATAATTTATTGCATACAATTGTTTTTGAAATTCTAATAATAAATTTTAAAGAATATAATTATTCGATATTCAACTGTATCTTTTCTTTTTATCTCTTTCTTAAACGTTTATATATATACACTAAAAATGTTGTAAATTTTTAAACTTAGACATATATATATATATATATATATATATATATATATATATATAATTTAAAAAAAATATATATATATTCAATAAAAATCGCCAAAAATTTAGATATCTTTTTAAAAATCCGCGAAAAACAAACCGTAAAATAGCGAATAATTTACTATCTTTATAAAATATATTTATAAAGACAGTAATTCAGTTTATTTTAATGAAATCAATTGATAACGATAATAAAAATATAATTTGTTAAACAATTATTTTAAAATTTAAAATTAATCGGCATACACTTCACAATAACTGTCTGAAGAGAGACAAAAAAATATTTATCCAAAATAATATAACACTTATGATATTAAAAAAATAATATATATATATATATATATATATATATATATATATATATATATATATATATATATATTACTATAGAATAGTGAGTAAAATCAATCTGAAAATAAAAAACGTAGATTTATCCATTGTTTCCACAACTTCATACAATGTGTGTGTGTATGTGTGTGTGTGTGTGTTAAAAGTGTACAAAAGGGGATCATTCAATAGCGGGTTGCAGCGCCCGCGCGATCCACGTTAACGTAACCGGTTCACGTGAAGGCTCTCTCTCCGGTTTGTAAAATCGATAACCGTCTCCCTGAACTCATACCGTTTTTGCAACCCCCTAACCCATACTTTGTACGAACCACCCTCGGTCCCCGTGCCGTCGTGCTAGGTCAACGACTCGAATGGGAGGTTCGAAACCTAGAATGTGGAATGGCGAATGCTATTAATAAATCGTGCCTCGCAAGGATCCACTCTCCGCTCTATGTGTCTTCCTACGTTTTTCCACCGTCACTCCTATATATTTTTGCCTTATATGTCCTTGCGAGAGTGCCACATTTCAGGTGTTTGTTCTCTAACGATTACCGGCTCTAACTAAATTTCGTCCTCCCCTACGTCCGACATTTTGTTACATGACATGATTACACGCATATTAAAGTTGCGTCATGAATCAAGTCGCATATTTGAGCACGCGAATTGATTAATATCGTTCATCTTTGCCATGCTCTAAAATATATATATATATATATATATATATATATATATATATATATAATGTGCTGAAAAATATGATTAGCTCAAACGGGTCATTGTGTCAATTTATGGAACACGTTTCCGCAGTAAGCTCTTAAATAACAAGAAAACGATCTGATCCTTTCTGTTGCAAATAGCTTTTCATGTTGAAATATTGTTATCTATAATATACATGAATTTACTGTCAAATTTAATAAAATACTTTTTAGTTATACTTCATATATAAAAATATTTTTAGAAATATAATAATATATAAAAAATAAAATATGTCAAAACATTAAACTAGGACAATTGAATATAATCAGTACATATTGTAAAAATCTGAATAATACTTGTTCGACAACATTTTCACAACAAATTCTAATATAAAACTAGATTGTCGATATACGATAATGTCGTTCGATCGCATGACAATTTCAGTAGCGCAACAGACAAGAAAAAAAAAAGAAAATGTACGGTTTATCCATAAAAATTACATTTTCTGGAATAACATTTCTGTTCAGACTGTTCCACAATCGAAGTGTCCGACTTGGAGGGATTTTGACGTAGATCCGGAATTTATGAGATTCCACACAACCGTTCAGATCGAAATTCCTGACCGGACTCTTTGTGAAAAAGAGAACTTATCCTTAAAAAAAAAACAGAAGGTACATAAAAAAGGATCCCATTCACTATGCTCAACCTGAGCATACACATATAAGGCGGAAAAGGGAATCTTTATTTCATTCTGATTACTGAGCTTTATTATTATATGGATAAAGTAATATGAAAATAGAACAAAATATGAATATATATTTTTTTTATAATCAGGCATTACTAAGAATTCATTCATATTTTCGGTTACAAAAAAAATATTAAATTTTCACATTCGAGCCTTATTTATTGCACTGTCGTTTCTAACGTTTCTTTACAGTCGATAAATTAAACGGAAAAGTTGTCCGCAGTTTTAATATATATATTATATAAATAGGAAGCAACGCGTTAATAATAAAGTTAGACGGTTGAAACTTTTTGAATGAGATGTGCCACGGCACCACTTTATTATCCGTGTACAGTTTCTTGAACTTTAAATCGAATTTATGTCCACACAAAGCTCGGAGTGGAAAACACGCTACTTTTCGATATCGCATCGATTCCAATTATGGCCAGCTGTGGCAATTTTGAAGTCCGTAATTCCACGCCAGTATCTTCTGACTCTTTGTCAGAGAAATTCTTCAAAAACCGTCGACGATTTTATCGTCAATTTGTTCTGCCATCGATTTGTGGAAAATTGTCGTCTGCATCGTTAAACTATAATATCTAATCGCGATAAAAATATCTTGAAAAAAGTTTAAAAATATTTTTTAGTATAAATCAAAACTGATTCAAACATAAAAATATGATTGAACAGAAAAATTAAAAAAAAATACACAACAAAATAATTATCCAATTATTTATAACACTATCTAAAAATTGGAAAATTATTATTTAATATATATATAAATATATAAAATTTTTCATATAATTATTTTTTTATACAATACATAGAAATAGAGACAGAAGTATTCAATTTTCCGATTTTTTTTTTAACGTAAGAAAAATTTGATTTGAATATTAGTAATAATTGTTAATTAATAAAATCTAAATAATAATAAAAGTATTTGAAACGTTTCAATTATTTTATAATTTATTAATTTAAAATACATAACTTATATAAAAATCACTGCACCTTACAGATATTTTGTACCTGTTTACGTTGGTAGTAAGAAAAAAATTACACGACTCCCGAGCGTGCTATAAAAGCTCACATTAAAAAGAATAAACGTTTTAATTAAACTCCATTATACGGTTTAAATTATTTTTTAATATTTAACGAATATTATTTTTTTTTCAATGCAAAATAAAAATGATTTATATGGTTTATACGATTTTTTTTATAGAAAAAAAATTTTTTTTTTTGGCAATACGTTCATATAATATAGCCAAGTAGGTTATATAAATTATTCTGTAAAAGCATGGTAGTTTGCCAATGCCTTTTCTTATTTAGGCCTTCTCTTCCTATGTATCAAAAAAAAACAAGGCCTTTTTTTCGTTTTACACTAGGCCGGAAATTTATTTTTCACAGTATAGCCGCTGATTCGGAAAGGCACTATTTCTTTTTTCTTTCTTTTAGTGTTCAATTTCATTAATATTTTAACGCTAATGTAGGTTATATATTATATAAAGATGTCTCGTATTCCATAAGATGATTCAACAAAAAAAAAAAAATATATAATCCATTATATTACATTAAATCTTAGTATATTTATAATATTATATTTATAATTGTAAATAAAACATTTTGTTTTAATTCTGTCCCTATTTTTTCTACCGAAAAACGTATAAATTATTCAAACATCACGACCAAAAAACCGAACGTCGTTTATTCCCTTGGTCTTTAAACGTTCCATATCCACTTTTGTTTGCCACAAAAAAAAACGCAAACGACAGCCACAAATATAAATTGTTAGTTTCATCCCCTCGTTAAAAAAAAAAAAAAGTAAACCGTGACCCATTTCAGATTGCCCGAGCTGAAAATAACCATTCGCATCGGACGATAGTAGGCAACGGATGCACTTTGCAGAACGAGATGAGAAAAGAATGCAACGAAACAAAAATAGAATGTAACGCATTTATAAATAGGCGAGCTTCAATGTTTTCAGCCGCTGAATATAAAAGAGAAGAAGAAAGAGAGCACGAGCTTTTCTAAAATTTTTTTTCTTTTCGTTCCAACAACAACGTCGACCACTCCAAAATCTAATTATAGGAAATGTTTTCGACACTAACTGCGAACACGAGAACAGTAAACCACTTGTGAACGAAAGCCGATTTAAGTATGAAAATGAGCGAAAAAACTAACGGTTACAAAAAAAAAAATAAAAAAAATAGAGTCGAAAAAGACATTCAAAAATATGTGTAATCAAAAAGTACAAAATCGGACAAACAAAAAAAAAAATCAAATCTTTGGTTTGAAATGTATCAAAAAACTTTTAACGATGGTTGCTAAATTTACAGATTAATTCACGATTGTCGCTGTTATTTTAGTACATGATAAATAATCCGAATAATTCTAGAAATATAATTAATATGGACTAAAGTATTTACAATATAAACATAAAAAAAAATTCTTATTAATCTTATTAATTTCATAATTGTAATCTAAATCAAAATCTGATTTCTCCCAGATTATGTATAAAATTTTCTATTCTTAATAATTTTATAACAATAATCAGAAATCGACATGATAATCTAATTTTAATATCAATTCAATACAATATTAAATCAAATATCAATTTTAAAAACATATCTCTATAATACGTAAATATCACGTAAAGTGGTACCGTATTGCAAATTCGTTACGATCAAAAGATATTTATATATCGTTAATAAATTGTTTGTTTTTCATTATACGTATCAAAAATATAACATTGCGCATTAAAAATAGTGTTATTTTTTTTTCTATTCCATAATATGGAATATCACGCGAACCTCAGATGCTATACCAAAATTCAGAAAACTTTCACGCAACAAATTTGTGTACTTATTAAATAGACATTAGTCCATATATTAAATAATATAAATATATTCATATTATTCTTATATTACGTATTTAATCATAAATCATTTTCAATAAATTTTTTTTTTTCGTTCTTAATTTTATAAATAAAATTAATATATATATATATATATATATATATATATATATATATATATATATATATATATATATATATATGTCAATTATTTTTTTTAGATGAAAATATAAAATGTCATATATGATGATCTGATATAACGCACATGTTCACTTAAATTTGAACGAAATGTCTCAGATTTCATTTAATTATACAGCATTTTTATTAATATGTAAAAAATTTGTTATGTATAAAATTCTTTAACTATATAATTGTCAAATGTTCGCGTCATTATATTTATATTATTTTTATCAATATTTTGGAGGATCTTTCAAGATTCAAATTACACAATTTAATATTTACATTTTTCCTATTTATTTTTTTTTACAATTCGAATTAAATTCGACTGAAACGATCTCTAGAGATACAATAATTCGAAAAAAAAAGCACAAAGTTCCGGTTCCGAACAACAATTTTCCGAACCACGATTACCGTAATTGACAACATTCGTAAAATAAAATTAAAAAAAAAACTTTTTTAGCATACAATTAAAAAAGACAATATTCGCCCGTACTGCGAATACACGTTTACTGTGACCGATGGCCTAAAATTTTACGAAAAATGAATATAATATAACACTCTCCTTGAACTTATACCCGAGTGTGATCGATTACAGGATTAAACAGAGGTTTTTTTTTTTGCTTTTACGAATAGAGTACACTTCAAGAGTAGGTTTTGAATTACATATATTTATATAGTAAGTACTAATTCTCGTATAATGTTCACATGTATATATATATATATATATATATATATATATATATATATATATACGTGTGTGTATGTTTATATAGTAGCAATAAAGTGAAAATGCCCTTTTATATAATATTATGGAACAGTATTTTTTGTCGTTTTTCACAATATCACCCTGCTTTCATATTGTTTTCCGTTTAATAAATCTGAAATTAGATATTAGAAAAATCGTTCTTTTAAAATATCAAATAACATGATTTATTAAAATACTATGATTAAAAAATTATATCTATATAATAATTTATATATATGGCGATCGATTTGATCGTTGAAATTTAATGTAAATAATATACTAAAATTGAAAACCAGAAACCATTGTATAAATGAACAAAAAAATACATATATTTTTGATAAAAAAAATTTATAGTATTATATTTAAGAATGTTAATTTAATAATTTTTTGACATATTCATGACATCACTTTCTCATAATTTTATACGATATCATAATAATTAAATAAAAAATATAACATAACATATTTTCTTTTATTATTATTACATATTATTGAATATAAATTTTTGTAACTCGAAAAGCATTAATAAATATTGATTTTATTTTAATAAAGATATTTTTTTCTATATACTAACACGAATAAAATAATCTTCAGACCGCCCACAAATTTGACCGTAATACTTTTGGTCGACATTTAATTTCTTAGAATTTTAAATAAAGTTTTCCTCTCCCTCAAAAAAAAAAATATATATATATATATATATATACACTCATTTTCATCCTCATTTTAAACGAATATATTTATTTATTTATCGACGGCGTTTTACGATCGTCCAGACAAACGATAAACACTTCATTAAAATCTACGCATAAAATAGACAAATCAACTAGTTTTCGTTCGCTAGAACGGTGAACAAAAAAATAACAAAGATTAAGACGCGTCCACACACGATACGACTATATATTAATTATATTAAATTATATACGCTGACGCGGTTTCGTTGTCACGTGACAAATTGTGCGTTCGTCTGTAATTTTTATTTATTTTTCTTTATTTTTTTTTCAGGATAAAAACAAGCTGCAAGCACAACTGCTTCATGTCATATACAAGTTGACAACTATGACAGTTACTCGTGTCTTTATATTTGGATTATATAAATAAATATATATATATATATATATATATATATATATATATATATATATAATAGTTATCATCAAAAGAAAATATATATATATATATTTATATTGTACATAAAATAACAAAGAAATGACAGAGCTTTCAAGAATGATTAAATTTCATATTTATATAAATATAAAAATAATATAAATTAAAATACCTCTGGTTACACAATATATATATATATATATATATATATATATATATATATATATATATATATATTTAAAAAACATATTCTCTTATCTATTTGCGACAGATCATTTATATATTATTTTAAATAAAAAAAAATCCAATAAAAATATAAATGAAATTGTTGAAAAATTCTCAGAATATATCGATTTTGAAAATATATATAAAAATAGTCTCATAGAATGTAGAAAAATTGTGAGGGTTGGTTTCAGCATATTCAGCAACCCCAAAATTTGCATATCAGTATTGCGAATAATATGTTATAAATCTGTGTTTATATTATATATGCATAGGAAAATTGCGCAATTTTTTAACAATATACGACACTAATGCCACTATTAAGCGATTATTTAATATACTTTATACAATATGAAAACTTGTCTAATATTTAATATTTATATATGTATATATTCTATATACATTTCGAATATATAAAGGGGTCAAAATCGTCTATATATAATTTTAGTGCATTATAAATTTTCAACTACGTTAAAGTTCAAATTTATTGTATTTTAAATTCATTATATTACAATATAATTTATTCTATATATAAAGATATAATATGTTTATTAAAAAAAACTAAAAAATGATTATATATATTAAAAAAAAAATTTCTATCAAATAAAACAATCGATCTAATTTTTCTTTATCAGTTCATAAAAAAAACATTAATTTAAATTAATTAAAAATAATTCTAAAAATTATAATAAAACTTTCACAAAGACGAGTGTTTAATGTTTTTTTTTAATAAAACTTTTCGCATTCAATTTTCATTGTGCCCCCGCCCCTCTTTTTACCCGTGATAAATGAAGACGAAAATCTCCCCCCCCCTCTCTTTGTATTATTATTATTATGAAGGACGATACAATTTGTAGTGAATTGTTTCGGGTGCTATATGTATGTTTGTCACGAAACTTGTATTTAATGGTGCTCGGTTACAGTGATTAATTAGACGATGTTCTGAGATTGCCGTTGGCCATTTTGAAACAATCCGAAATAAAAATAAAGAGAAAAAAAAATAAATAAAAAAAAAATAAATAAAAAAAAATAAATAAATAATACATTAAAATGGCGCACACTTTCCGCTTATAGAGTGTATTAATGAATATTATTCCACATTTCAAAGTCAATGAATGATTTTTATTAATATATTTTAAAAATTAACAATGTCTTTAAAAGTTGAATATAGAGCTAATGACTCGATTATATAAAATATAAAATCGAAAAAATTAGCTTAGACTATATACATTAATTGTGGAGCTGATCTATGTATATGTGTGTAAAATATTTAAGATTATTTTTTATTTTATATTAAATTATAGATAAATCAATTTATATATCATATATCATCATTGATTATATAATAAAAATTTTGAAACAATTAATATTTTAATTTAGGTATATGAATATATAAATTATTAATTTTATTTTAATATCAGAATTTATAATAAAATATTTTTTTCAATTCAAAATAATGACTTTAAATATATATATATATATATATATATATATATATATATATATATATATATATATAAAGATTGAGAAATACTGATTAAGATCACTTATAGAACACTAATGTGCGGATGTTGCACTCGAAAATGACGCATCGCATACGTTTAACGAATCGACAATTTCAAACGTTTCAAACCGCAGATTCTTCAACTTTTTTTTTTTTTTTTTTTTTTGTCAACGAAACCTCAAATTATACGCCGTCGTGTGTAATCGTAATATGTAAACTTTATTCGTTCGAGAGCGCCGAAATAGCGACGGTCGATCTCTCGACTCGAGAGGGTTAAACTGAACGTCGGGAATAAAGTTTCGGCGGCGAAACAAAATAATAATTAATTGGGCGATTAATTTCGCAAATGGAGAAGAATAAGAAAAAAAAAGTTCGAGAACGAGCTTAATTAATTAAAGCCTCGTCGAAAATCGGAACGTAATTCGATATAACCGTCGAGATTAAGAGAGGCGAGCGCGTTTCGCAGCCGCGATTGAATTAATTTCCTAATTTAACGACGCTAAAATATACGGATTCCTTATATTTCATAATAAATATATAATATTTATAAATCTAAATAATAATATATAATCAAATATTTGCAATTCAATCGATCATTATATAAAAAAATTTGAATTCAATTACATAATTAAAATCGCTCGTATTAAATATGATATTTATATAATATATAAGTTAGATTATATATATATATATATATATATATATATATATATATATATATATACACATTTTTGATGAATTTTTATAAAAGAGTTGAATAAAATATATATTATATATTTGAACTTTGATATTATGTACCGATAAAATGAAATGTTTTACTTATTAAAATGTAAATATATATATGTTATCAACTTCTATGATGAAAAGCTACAAAGAAAATGACGTTGTAACCTGTTTCATATATACATACATACATACACACACACACACACACACACACATATATATATATATATATATATATATATATATATATATACCTAGCTCCGGGGTTTAAAGTACTGAAATAGAAGTGGATGTAATATAAATGATAATATTTTGTAATAATAATTTTAAATTAATAACTATGATATACTAGTATGAAAAATATTTTACCTAATAAAAAAAAAACAAACTGATGATGAAATTTATTTCATCAGATTATCATAAACACTACTACCATAAAATTAGTATTTGATCAATTTAGATATCAGAATGAAATATTTTCGACATTAAAATATTTAAAATTTTAATGCAAACGCCGCTTTATGAATATAGATAGGAATGAAACGGTTTGACTATGCGAATTTTCCGTATCTAAAATTAACAAGTTTTCTCAGTTAAAGATCGAGCTCGAGAGCGCTTAAACAAATTTAGCATGCAGCTGTGACCGAGTGGAAAACTTACAAGATTGATGATGAAAAAGACTTTTGAAAAGGGTCAAAAATCGTCGCTTCTTCTTTTTTATATATAAAATATATTATATATATATATATATTATATAATATTATATAAAAAAAATACGACGAGACAATGTCGCGATTAGATTTTTATTTGCGCTTTCCGCAAACGTATTTATACGCTTGTTTTTTTTTCTGCTTTATTTTGTTTACGGCTTTTCCGACGTCTCAACCCCCGAATTTCCCTCAAAGAAAAGCGGATAGAGAGGGCGCTTTTGAAGTTCAAAATAAAACCGAGCGTCGAAAAAGAAAAGAAAGGAGCGCGCACGCCTTTGAAAAGTCTCGTAAAAACCGAAAGACATAATGCTGACGACGCCATGAAAAGAGTGGTTAATTAACGTCGCTTATAAAAAAAAAAAAAAAGAAAATTTAGTGTGTCGAGGAAAATGGTGCACATTAGGACACCGTTTTAGTGTTCGACATCAAAAATTTTATTCTCGTGATATCCTTTATTTGTTTATATTTATTTTTTATTGCTGAAAATTTCATTTCGTACGAATGAATTGTGTTATTGAATTAGAATTTCATTCTTTTCAATTTTTTATAATAAATAAATAAAAGTTTAATTTAATCTATATTTAAATATTTTATTTTATATCCATTTTTCAATTCGATTTTATTTATTCGTATATTTTATATAGAAATTCCATTTTTTTTTCTGCACAATAATTGATTTATATCAATATTTATTTTATTATATATGAATGAATCATGACTTAATAATAGATTAACGTCCCGAAAATATGATAAAATATCAATTTTTTATTTTATTATTATAAATTTTCCAAATGTAACCGAATTTCCCCTACATTATTAATAATATTACGTTTATTTTACATCAGACTGGCTTATCGAAATATTGTAAAAAAAAAAAATAATACCATATTTACGATTATTTCATTATTTATTCATTTATTCGATTATAATCCGGATATTTGTAATATTATGCCATGTATGTTTACTATAAACGTTTACTATATATTATATATAGTACGATTTTTTTTATATAGAGCGCATAAACCGCACATAAACGCCGTATATTCACTGTAATAATTATATTTCTTTTGGCGAAATATAAAACCATTATTGCGATCAATTTGCTCGGTTAGTTTTTGTTAATGAACGTTATAAAATATATATATATATATATATATATATATATATATATATATAATTTAATCCGATATTTATATGCGATATATCGATAGGTTTAATTTGAATGCGATATGGTGAAATTTTGCTCGGTCGAAATTTTCAGAACATTAATTCTCAAATTGCAAAACTCAATTATTAAGGGAATCCCGAAACTTACAATCTTAAGATTCCGATCGTCGGATTATATATATTATATGAGTTAGTAGTAATTATTATCGCGTATTCCTTGGAGCTCTTAGTATAAGTTCTCTTTCATTTTGGACGCGAGCGGCGAATTGTTGCGGTTTATTTATTTACATAAAATGATTTATTTTGAGAAATTGTTGTATAGAATAGTTAATTGTTGCTTATTACGGAAATAATTAATGGAACGACGCCATCTATTGACGACAAACACAAAACTATACATTGTTTATATAAATATATATATATATATAAATCTATATGATTTCTATATAAAAACACAATGTATTTATTATTCAAGATATTTTAGATGATTGCTAAAAATAACAAAAAAAACTTAATAAAACTATTAAGAAATGGTATCAACATGATAACTATACCATTATAACTTAAAGAAAAAAATATTTAATTAATTTCTCTGGTTAATATTTTCTTCAATTTAACATTATATTAAAATTTATTATGTATTGCTTGATTAAATAAATATATAATATATTATATTATAGTTTATTCTGCGTCATATTAAAGAAGTAATAAATTTTCAGCTAAAACAATAAGCAAAAAATATTAGATATATATATATATATATATATATATATATATATATACAGTGGCTAAATTGCTACACACATTCACATTTTTCGTATAATATAATATAATAAACGGGATATTAAGCAAGAAAAAAAAATGTAAGGTCCTGAGCCTGTGCCCAGCGTGTCATTTAACGCGAACGAAAAGCTTGGTCATTATTTAAAATTAAACTCTGTCGCTCTGAGCGAAAGAAATACCGAACACACACACACACACATATATATATATATATACATTCACGAAAAATTGGACAATTTTTCTGAATGATGAAAAAATCCCAGAGTTTTCCTCGCGCATAACGAAAACGAAGTCGGAAAAACCGAAGCAACGAAGACGGTTCGGAGAAAAAAAAAAGACGTAAAAAAGTAAAACACATAGACAAACACGAAGCGATGTTGGCGAAGGGCGGAAGAAAAAAAAAACCCCGCCCGTCTGCACGTGACGCCCCCGGAGCGATGCTCATTTTTTCAAAGGGCGGTTCGTATTCGTAGGTGTAATTAAGAGGGTTGATAACATCAACACGGGCGGGACGCGTAAGGTGGGGGGGGAGGGAGAAAAACCTTAAATCCAGCAAAAGCCGAGGCAATTAATGCCGCGGAAAACTCAATGGAAATATACTATACTGATTTGTGTTGTGTGGATGTGGCGATGTTTATTTTCATTATAACGGTTTGTTTTACCGCTTTTCTGTTTTTGATGTCTCGCGTTTTTCCAATGCGATTATTATAGCGTTTTCTCGGTAGGCGATTATTTACAATTCGATTTTTCTACGTACACACAATACGTTATATTATATATAAATATATACGGGATGAACTGAAAATTATTTTATAATCAACCTTGATTAATATTTTGCAGGGATAAAATGACATTTAATGCTGGATCTCGTAACATTATATAATCTATATATATATATATATATATATATATATATATATATATATATATATATATATATATATATATATATATATATATATATATATATATATATATATATATAGGGGATGATTATCCAGTAAAATTAATGTAACGGTAGTAACTCGTGTTTATGTGCAATATATGTTAGTAATTTGTAGCTAAAACTGTTTTATTACTACAAAATATATATAAGTTATGCTCGTTTTGCTATATTTATATAATATTATTTTTTTATAATGAATATATAAAATTCATTTTTAATGAGTATTTTTTAATAAATAGCCATTTATAATTTATTATAAATAATCACAGCATAGTTTCGGATCACACTGTATAAACGTTTATATAGCGCGGAATATTTTTTGAAATATTCCAAACTTTGCTTATGTAATTTTAAAAGCAAGCTTGTTTTTCTTATTATTATTGTTGTATTTTTTATTTATTTTTTTTTTGTTTTATTTTAATACCAACAATCCCCCCCCCCCCGGTCTGACCGCGAGTTTTACTTTTCTTTGAACGGTTTTGTTCTAGCGTTAAATTCGCGTAATAAAAATAAACAAATCTCATTGTTGGCTTTTCTTTTTTTTTATTTTTCATGTTATTTTTATTATACTTTGGCGAACAAAAATTCGCGTCATTTTAATACAATAAACGATTTAACTTTCTGATTGTTCGAAAATAACTTTATGAAGTTATATTATATATTTTCTTTTACTAAAAATGAACGTCAATAATACGATAAATATTTATATACAATGGATAATTATTTACAATTTATTTTTTAACGAATTCATCATACTTCAAAATAATTTATTTATGGTATATACAATACAATAAAAAACATTTTGTAACGCAATAACGGCACAACGATAAAATATTTAATCAACATTTTCATTAAATTTTATATATAGATAAATTCGATATATCAACCGGTATTTTTTTTTCGATAAATTTGGGAAAAACTTCACCGTTGACCCTTTCGGGTCGTATCGGATTATATGATGACATTTTCGGAATTACCGACAGATTATTGAATTACCGGCACAAATCGAATTCCAAAAGCACTGTAAGCTTTACTTTAATCTTAAACTGTTTACGATGTATACGCGTGTTTGTATACAAGTTTATATATATATATATATATATATATATATATATATATATATATATATAATAGAAAATTGAATTGGGACAATATTGACGATTGGACTACGTGTGAAACTGGTAATCCCAAAATGGATTAAAGCGATTATATCAACCGTACGATTTATGAATTTTAGATTACGAAATTACTATATAACTCATAATAAAATTCGCATACATAAATCGGACTGAAATTACGTTATAATCGATTGTGATAATATATATTCCAAATAATACACTGATTCTCAAACAGTATATTATATCGAAATTTGAGTAACACTTATGAATTGAAGCGAATTTATCATGATATTTAAAATCATTTTTAATTCTAATATTTTAATGGCTTTCAGATAAATAAACTTAATCTCAGGTTTGAAATTGCTTTATAATTGCTAAAAAGCGTTTAAATGGAAAATAATCAATGGCATAGATTTTTTTACACACTTGTTTATTTGATTATTTCTCCGGTAAAAATTTTGCAATTGATTTTTCGATCACTTCTCAATATTCAATTAAGCTGAAATTTTACATACTGATTCATTATCGTTGACAATATATTATTTTTTATATATTCGTAAAAAAACTTGGACATGTCACCGTAAATTTTATAATATGAATAAAAAATTCGTATAAAAATGTTTACATTAACACTACAGCATTGAATCGAAAGCTTTCTATATGGAAATTCAATGTATTTTATTAAATGTATCGGCATTGAAAGTGTTGACAATAAAAAAAAAGTCAAAATGTCGATCGTAAATTTTTACGACCGTTTGCCGAATATTTACTTTTAACACTGATCTAAAGAGAATATCGCGATAATGCTTTCGATAAATATCGTAAATATTAATAATATTAAAATTATTACGTAATAAAAATAATTATTACATCGATGAAAAATATTTTCAATATGAAACTTTAACGAGGCAAACGATTATTAACGCGATGAAAAATTTAGTCAAATTTTCTAAAAGGTTAAAAAAATAAACATTTATTTATATAATATTCATATCTAAATGTCATCAGCGTTATATATATATATATATATATATATATATATATATATATATATATATATATGTATATATATATATATATATATATATATGTATATATATATATATATATATATATATATATATATATATATATATATAAGAATTATTAATATTTTTATTTATTATTTTATATATATAAAATTAACGCCAGAACGAACACGCAATATAAATTTTCAGTTAGAAAAATATTTTAACGAACGTTTCGTACAATTTGTCGAGATCATGATTAACGAGTTGAACGCCTCGAAAAAAAACCTTACGCGTTTCGAATTAATAAATTAAATGCGATCAATCGGAAATATGAACGATTCCATTCAATCAATGACAATGCAAAATAACCTAGAGTCGTTAGAGTGCAAAGGATGCAAACGCGCGATGTGGACTATTTTATTTTGAATTCTATCGTGGTGAATAATGATTATCCACGAATTAAGTCATTTTTTGTTAAGTAAAATTATATTAAATTTATGAAAATATTAATTGCTCATAACTTAACAAAATGTCTCTAAAGAATTTGCGTTATCCAAAAACCGTACATTGATAACATATAACCAACTTCTAAAATTCTTACTATTTAATGAGAAGAATTTTCCTTTAAATCAACATTTAATATACAATACACAAACAAAACCGCGAAAATTCATAATACGGAGTCCATAAAATCCGACATTTTGATCCTTTCCAACAAAATTCCGAAGAGCAATTTCCCATAACGAATAAGCATCGTTAAAATCGTTGGAAACAAAACGAACCGTAACAGATTTATTAACGTTTTCGACTTTCGAGTTGCGATTTTATAATTACGCGCCGATTACTGATAAGGGACGCGTTTATGAAAAGGGTAACGAAGACGATCAATATTTATTATCAACATATATATAATTATTCTTCGATATTTATTAGCGTAGAAGCAAACGTTTCAATATCGATTTGTGGACCTTCGCTAAAATTTTAATGTTTGCGATAAATATTGATCGGTTAAGGGTTGGCTTTCAAACAATATATCTTACTTATGGAAATTATATAAATTCGTAAGCGAAATTTTCGACTATTTCTCTACTAATATTAATACACTAAATCGACTTGAGACATTTTCGATATTGGAAATTTTATTATATATAATAATACAATATATAATCCATGTAAAATTAGAAAAAGATATTCAATATAATATATAAAATATGTTAGTTTAAGTGATAACATATTTACCATACTTTATCCCATTAAATTTTTAATATAAATAATTACTTAAAAATCGATGTGAATAAAGGAATAAATGTAATTTAAAAAAATGATACTAAATCTCAAATATACGTGATTATTTACCATATATTAAATTTATTATTTATGATAAATCTGAAATATATATATATATATATATATATATATATATATATATATATATATATATATATATACGTGGCAACAAAACAGAATAACAGTTCTTAAACAATATTTCCGTTTATTGACGACGGTGCGTTGAATCGTTGGAAATTTGGCCGCAAAAACGGTGCGAATTTCGGCCATAAATAAATGTTACGCTCATAACGACGTCGAAAAACGAACCGATATTAAATTTATTACGTTCGCATTTCAACGTTCGGCGACAAGGACCAAATAAACCGTGAAACTATCGCGCGTTCGGAAATATCGCGGTTTTCGCGAACGCGACACTTTAACGTGTGCCGCGGTCGTAAATCGGTCAAAAGTTGTCCCGCTTCTTGTCTCCGGAGAAATGATGTATATATATATATATATATATATATATATATATATATATATATATATATATATATATATATATATATATATATAACATGGTAGTAAAATAAAAAAAATATCAACTTGAAGTGAATGAGGGTTATGGACGGATAGGTAGATATATAGGCACACTACGAAGGGGAAAGTAAATTGGTCGGTTGAGCTGGCAACACTCCAACGATTCGCATGCCATTTTATAACCTAGCACCTGAGCGATGGCAACACACAGTATCGTTTCCAAATAGTGATTGTAACCAAGGTCAGGGACGATGGACTCGGTTGGTTCGTGTTTATTATTCCAGTTGATGTCATCATATTATACGTTAATATTGTATATACTAAAATGGGGGGGAATTTATTTTTAGAAACAGATCTATCTGTCTTCTTGGTACGAATCTCTCAATTGAATCTGACGGATCGTTATCATACAGCTGCCGCCAGATGATCCGTTTCATGTTAGATTTATTAAATTATTATAACTTATCTATGGATACAAACACCAAAGATTATATATGATAACGTCTTACATAATTATGAATTATATTCGTTTTAAGCAAATTAGAAGATGTATAACTTTATTTTAGAACCAATCATAATATTAATAATTGATATCATTTTAATTAGACTCGTATTTTTTAATTATTCATAAAGTATGACCGATAAGATAATCTCGTCATATTATATGCATTTAATTTACATAATACACTCTAATTTTTTGTTGAATCTTGCCTCCATTATGCGAGTCATTATCGTTGCTACCATGTAATTACAAAAATTAAATAAATAACGTACAATTTTCTCAGTGCCCAAATGATAATTAGGATATTCATAATATAGATATCGTCGATTTTGCGGTAACCGTAATATAAATATATTAAATAAATGCTAATTTAAAACAACGTAATGGCCGTGCGGTTGGACTATCTCAATGTATTCAGTTAGTTCTGTGTTTTAATCCTAGGATTTTACTCTTGAAATAATGAATAATACTTTTTGCTTTAATTCTATTACTATGAAATCAGAGTTCGAAGTAATATTATTACTAGTCATAAATCAAATATTTGAAAATATACTCTATTTAAAAAAAAACGCGATGATCGCTTGGTAAAATATCTGGTGAATATGGAGGATTAAATAGTAATTTGAGACATTTATATGAAAATAACACAAACTTATATTAGTAATCTTTTATAAAGTAATATAATAGCATTATTTAACGTTGATTTAGTCGCATAATAATAATGAAGATATACTGAAATCCATATAATGTGTATAATTTGGAAAATCATTCATAATTTGTCATGATTCAGGTGTTTCAAATGCTTGTCACAGAATAATAATATGATTGTATCTTATTAATATCATTATCATCGGCTATTTCATTCAATGGCGATTATAGAACGCTTTGACGATTAGTATCAACTGAAGAGTAATCAATTCGTTGAAATTACCATAAAATACGATATAATCGTTTGTCGAAATAGAAAATAAACTGTGAATAAATTAGCTACAATATGATTAAATAATAATATAATTTAATATTAATATTCCTATTTTTAGTAAAGTATAGTTTTTTTCTTTCAATGAGGTGAAAATGGAACGCAGAAGAATTTAAATGTCATCATCCAAATGTGAAAATTTAGAGTATTTCGCGTTGAACAATTTGGTAAAGTTTTCAGCATGTAAGAAAAATTTCACACCAAATTGGAAGTGAAAACTTTTCCGCGAGCGAATTTCTTTCTTTCTTGTGAAAAAGGGAAAAACTTATTTTATTTTCAATGCGAACGAAACTTTCTCATCTGGATTTGAGACAGTTAAATACACTCATATCAAAACCTTAATCTTGTTTAACTTTTTTTTGTGCGACGAGTTTTTATTTTTCTTGAATTATTTCTAGTTATTAAATGAAGACGGAAAAGTTTTCGACAATTTGTAATATGTAAATTTATCATGGGACGTAAAACTTTCAAACAATGTTCAATTTAAATGTTAACTCGGAAATATTTCAATTAACATTCTAACAATATTTACTAATATAATCAAAAAGGTCATTGGAGATTTTGGCCAATATTAAAAAGTAATTTTAATAATTTTTCATAATATAAAAATAGACAAATCACAAGAATAGCGCAATCTTTGATTAAATCTATACGTTATTTAACGATATATTTTTCATCACAATATTTTTCACAATCTCAGGAATATAACTTAATTTATATTCAAAAGAATTATTATATTAATAAAAATAAATATCCAAAATCTTTCTCTTATTTAAAACTTATGCTTATAATTTTTAATAAATTTAAAAATCAATTTTAATTATTATTATCAAAAACGCTACATCTAAATCCACATAAAAATACAGAAATTAAAGCTAAAAGGTTTTTCTATCGTATGTGAAAAATCTGGAATTATACAGTTAACTTTATATCGATAATGAAACTCGATCTACTTTGATTACCAAAGCGAATTTCATTAATTATCCAGTGTTTCTGCCATAAGTTTACCTTGTCAGAGATTATAAAATTATACGATATTTTATTTCTATAAAAAAAAGTGATATCAATATACCAAGATCTATTATATTTTTATACAAATCTAAAAATCTCAAAAAAAAAATGGTACGAATTTATTCATATTTTCATATTATAAATATTATATATCAACTAGGTTAAATATAAATGTATATATGGTAATAATCCATATTATGTATATATAATCTTTCGATTGACGATTAGAAATTAAATTCAAACTCGGGTCCGTATTGGACCGTAGCGCCGCTAATTTCACAAACATAGCCA